>CM076577.1:1079161378-1079597934 GCA_034641835.2 Pinus albicaulis | reverse complement strand
TTGGCTATGTTGAAGCCCCGAAAATCGGGTCTACAACAAGGGGGATACCCACCCGGTCCAGACCTTGGTTGGAAGCTCCTTTTCCGTTTGGTATAGTGGGTCCGACTGGGGATAATGGGACCAGTTTCCCAATATGTGTATGTGTGTGTTGAGAATTGATATTTCCTTTCTAAAAATTCCTAAGTGAAATGCTTTTATTCTAATTCTAATTTATAACATACAATTGTATTCTACTTAAACAGAAATATCTAATTCTAAACTAACCCAGGATGTAATCTTTTCCTTATGCGATCTAAAATGATTTCAAATAACAATTGGTAATAAAGATCATTCAACTGTTATAAGAAAATAATTCAATAAAGATAAACCACTTCGTATAAAAAGTTAGACGAAACAGTTGTGAAAAACATATCGCATAATAAGCTATTCATATATTAAGCATAAACAAATAGCTATCACCGTACAAAAGTGCCAAATGATAACTCAAGCATTCAAACATTAATACATAAACAACTGAACATAAATATCACTTTAACACAAAGGCAGAAATAGTTAAGAGATAAAAGTACCATTTATAACTAGTTCTACTCATGAGCTTCAAGCAATAATGACTTATCTCTTCTTAATCCAACATCCACTAAGAGTACAAAAGTGCAACATCAGTAGCAGATATTAAACGCAGATATCAATAAATCATGTTCCATTCATTCATCAAAACCTCCTCGAAGGGTGCAAAAGTGCATGTTCTGAGGACAATTTTTTGACAAATTTCAAGACCCTTCTCTAAATGCATGAGAAGGGTTTAAATACTACTAACTAAATCTAAAAATAATTTATTACAAAAATGTAGGATACGGTTTAAATGACTGTCCTCTTTTTAGGCAAAAAATAAAGCAAAACTAATACTAAATCTAAAATTAAAACTTAAGAACTAACTACTTGTGAATCTACTCTTTGAAATTGCAAGTGTTCAGCATTGATTTGAGAAGAGTAGGCTGGCCGACTTCAGATTTCAAATGTCCTATGAAAACAAAATTGGAAAGAGCTAGCGCTATCTTCTCGGTAGAATTGATGATACATTTGAGAGTCATGCATTGGTTGTGTGGTTTTACCAAACATGCCCAGTAAGAATCCCAATTTAACTTTGTTAATCTTTTAATCAATTCTGCCTTTTCTTGAGCCTTCTGTCTCCAGTCTGTCTGTAGTTGTTGTTCTTTCGGTAGGTATCCTAGAGTAGTTTCAGAGATCATATTTGCCTCGTGCAAATTTTCATTTATACAATCAATAATATTGCTTGCTGCTTTAACTGCTTCTTCCGCTGCTTGCTCTGCTTTCTTGATTTGTGCATCCCAATTATTAAAGAGCATTATTTTCTGATTGTCATTGATTATTGGTGCACCTGCTCTTTTCCCCTCCTCTGTTTCTTGCCAAGCTAAATAGTCAGTAACTCTTTTATCAATTAATCATAATCATGTCATAAGTCTACGACATGATTAGTGATTTTATCAGATTCATCACAATAAGAGTTCCATTGTAATATTCTTTGGCATAATAATTCATGTTGTTGCAGTAGTTGGTTATTTAAAGAAATAGACTCTATGATAAATTATGTAAGCTTGGGATCATCTTTATGCATCTCTTGCACATCCTGTAGCTGTTTCTCTTTTTCAGCCAAGCTATTCTGATATCCTATCTGCATTTTTTGGCAGTCTTGCTGTAATTTTTCAAGTTGTTTCTGTGCTTCATTATTGGCATTGGCTTGTTGCAGTTGTTGTTGCAGAACCTATACTTGATATTATTTTTCATTAAATAATTTATGTACCTTAGATGCTTTATCAATGGCTGCAGAGGCATATGCTCCTCTGATTTGAGATAATTTGGTGAGATTTTCAGTTAGATCAGTAGTAGGATCTTGCCATAACACATCTAATTGTTCTGCATCATGAGAGAGTGCATTTTTCAATTTTCTTTTCTTTTTTTGTCTTCTTACCACTGCCTTGTGTTGTGGACTATAGAATACATCAAGAGGATGAATTTCCTCTATTTTGAGTATGAGTTCAGAGGATGGGGTAATGGGAATATGTTCTGTTTCCGAGACATTACTAGTTATTCCTGTGACTATATTTTTTGTTGTCTGTATATTACTCATAGGTGTCTGTGTGTTTTGTCCTTAAATATTAATCAAATCATTGAATGTCTCCCATTCCTTTTCTAGCTCAGTTCTGAATGATGGTTGTTGTACAATGAGAGGGGGAATATTTAACTATGGAGAGGTTGAAACCTGTTGCTGTGAAAGCTCCTTTGACTGGGCAGTATCCCTTACTGACCCTTCACTTTTATCATGATCATTGTCAGACCTCTTAGAGTGTTTAGAGGTTTCTTTCTCAGAATTAGACTTAGACCTATCTATACTTGAACTTCCACTGAGACTAATACTGGGAGTTGGTTCCCTTACGGGTTCCAAACGTAATTTATCCAAAGGAATAGTAGTCAACCCCCTTTCTCTGTATATCTTGAATTCTTGAAATTATGCTGGAGGAAATCGTATTTGAGCCGAATGTAGAACCTCTCTAAGTGTGCTTTTTTCTTGGAACATGTCATCAAAAAGATCATCTTCTTTAGAAAACACTCTTATTTTGACTACAATAGTGAAATTTTTAACAATATCATAGGGGTCGAATGGTATTCTTGGAAATTTGAACAAATGTAAACATGTAATATTGTTTACTTCTTTGAATGCATGACCAATATCAAATAATGAAAAGGCCCCATAGGCCACAGGAAATTGTGGCCAGATAGCCTTCTTTTTGTCCTTCAAATATTTATTCAAACCTCCTTCTCCGCGGGTTTGATAAGAAATTTCTTGCGCCATGAGTTTGTCAGGGACATACAAAGGTAAAACATGAGGGGAAGCAAAACTTCCAAATACCCTAAAATATGTAAAAAATTCTTCTCCAAACCATCTCGCAACAGGAAGTATGTCTACCTCTGCTTCAGGAGAAAACCTTGGAGCATCTTTATCGTATAACATTCTGTACAGGGGCAACATGATTCCATGGCAAATCTTGTAAAAATAGGGAATGAACTTTGAATCCCACAATTCTTTGTGATAAACATGAATGGGTAGGGGATCTTGAGTTGTCCATTTCCAACCCATTAAAGGAAACTTAGAAACATAATAGATTGAATCCATTACATAAGCAGATAAGTAAAAAGGGGGATAAATTCTCTGAGAAACAGTTCTTTTGGACCGATAATTCAAAATAGTTGTGGCTAAGTTTTCAGATAATATTTTAGCCCAATCCACAATAGTAGCATTAACAACAGCATTCAATAATGGTAGCCATTTAGATGAAAACTTATTAATGTCTGGCTTTCCAAAAAGCCTACAGAGCATAGCAGCAGCAAAAAAATATGGAGAAGTAAGTGAACCAGTACTATACATACCGTGTTTATCGTTTTTTAGTGGTTCGTTTCTCCTTGACCAGTCCTTGGTGCATTCTGCCAGGTTTTCATTTTCTTTGGAAAACTTCTCCATGAACTGTTTGTTATAAGTCGTCTGTGGCTCCGAAAAATGATACATGAGTCTCAAATCTTGTGGAGTAAATGAACCAATGAGTTCTTGACCCTTAGTCCTAAACTGTCTGTTTGTAATATACGTGCTATCCAATACCCATTTAACCATGTCTGTGTATGGAAGTATTTTAGGCCTCGCTGCTATCCGGTGAAAAAATGAGCAGGCTAGCTCTCTAATAGATGCTTCAGATGACCCATGTGAGTCTGCAGTGGCTGTAACCTCCATTACTCTGGGGTTCTCTTCCTCAAGTAGATTATACATGCCCTCCCAAGTAGTAATACCAGCGTCTTTGTTACAGGCGGTGTCTGTATACAAGGGAGTCATTTATTTCTCTTCAGAACTCAGAGCCTTGTCTTTCTTTCCCATTATACTCTGAATATTTCTTTGTATAGTTCTCTATTCTTCGTTCCTGCATTTTACGAATTAAGTGAGAATAATGATAGAAAAAAAGGTGACAGGAAAGTTTTAAATGTTGAAGACGTATAAAATATACCACCTTACATGAAACGTCTATTTGATCACAACAAAACCAAATTTCATTAATGATTGACAACCAATTCATTGATTAACATTAAAGTGCATAACAGGGTCTCGATTTATGGAGAAAGCTTCTTCTTACAACGAGCCTTAAGGACCTGCGATAAGGCGATCTACGATTTGCTTCGCAATATCGCATATCGTAGTATCGCACATCGCAATATCGCAATACCGCCACATCGCAATATCACTTTATCGCAACATCACAACATCGCTGAAGCGGAACATATGACAATCATCCATTAACATATTTTTGCGACATGCGATTTGTGATATGTGCCATTGCATTTTGGTGATTTTGAGGTTTTTAGCGTAAGTGATATTTGAGACATGCGATGCGATGAATATTTTTCATGCATAGTTTTGCATCGCAATTTTAAAATTCTGCTTGTAAAGAGATATCCATTACTTTTTTTTGCGATGCGATATTCCTTTAAGGAATGATTTTATTCTATATTATCATAAAACTTAAGCTTTTTTTATTTTTCAAGAGGTATTTTCATAAGTTTATGGTATTAAGTTTTATTGAACAAGGAATACAAGCACTAATTGATTTTTAGATTTTTTGACTAAGGTTCCCCTCTTATTTAGTATTATCACTAATACTAAATAACAAGGGGGTTGTTGCTGGCCACAAAAATTGGTGATTCACTCGGAAGAACCAGTTATCTCTGCTTTTCTTTTGAATTTTCTAAACTTTCAAAATAGAAAATTTTCCAGAAAATCAAACTTTATAATAAAAAGACAAAGTAAATTATTCTTTTATCTATCAATGATATTTCGTTTCTTCTATATTCAACTTTGACTATTTACTTCCTCAAGCTAGTCCTTGTATCTATATCAGTCACTACTTGGTTTATAGAGATAAAAAAAAATACTTCTCTGTAAATCAGTTTTAAATATGCTCATTTATCGTAGGTAGAGCCTCTGCTGCCAGCAGGCGTCTATAGCCTCGACAGGGTTACCTGTTACCCAACAATAATCTTGTATCTTACTTAGAGAAATATATAATTTTCAAAGAGAAATCCATATCCACACTTATTGCTTTCATTTTATTTTTTATCCTTAAAGAACAATGTCTTGGTTTGGTAGCCAATTTATGACAGTGCCATTCACTTGATTTATAACTTTGCTGAACAAGCTGGCTCGTGATGAGACCCCTTCTCTTTTGATTGCAAAAATCTTAAGTCATTGCCCTGTTGTGGTATGCAATATTGGAAACATCAGCAAGCTATAATATCTATGATCATGATAAGTCAGCTCGTGATGAGACCTCTTACTCTTTAAGTTAAAGTGTATCAATGGATTATTCTCTGAACATTGTAATTTCCTAGGTGGGGAGGAATTCATTGTTTCCTTAAGATAGTTCTAGACGACAATGGTAGAGTTTTTGGAAAGAAATTTTCTACAGAGAATCTTTATTTTGTAATTGATACCTTTCATTAAACTGATATAAAACAATTTCCCACTAAAAGTTGCTTTTATCAAAAATTTTCAAAGTTGAAACTAGTATCATTTCTAGGCCTAAAGATTTTAACTGTATATTTCAATAATAATGATCAATTTCTTAGAAGAATTCTATTTATACAAGTGAAAAAAAAAAATCTAAAAGAGAATTTGTATCTTTTTCATGAATTCCGAATGTAACCATTAACAATTGGTTTTATTATGAAAATAAAGAAAACTAATATACAAAAATAGAAGAATGATCTCCTATGGAAAATATTTTTTGAGGATCTGTCCGTTAACAGGTAAAGACTCTCTTTTTCCTGTCAAATCCTGTAACATAAAAGTAGATGGACCTATGATCTCTGCGATTTGGAAAGGACCAAGCCACATTCGTTGAAATTTCGTATGTTTCCCTTTTTCCTCATGAGCCTTGTCCCATTTTAAAACTAGATCTCTGACCTGAAAATCCTTTCTGGATATCATGTTTGAATCAAAAGAAGCTTTAACTAATGCTTGGTGATGAGCATGAGTTATTTTGGCCTGTTCTCGTTGTTCTTCTAGCTTAATTATTTCCAGTTGTCTTAGTTGTAAGGAAGAAGTTGGTGCTTCATCAATATATTGAACTAAGGCCAAAGAAGGAATTGCTAGATGAGTTGGAAGAACTACTTCTTTCCCATAAACTAAATTAAAGGGAGAAGTGCCAATGGAGGCTTTCTGCGTTATTCGATCTGCCCATAAAGCATATATTAAAGACTTATGCCAATTTTTATGATTTTGATCAATGGTTCGCTTAATGATTCTGATTAAGTTTTTATTTGTAGATTCAGCTAACCCATTTCCCTATGGATAATAATTGGCAGAGTATTTAAGTTTGAAACCTCTCTTAAGTGCAAATTCAGTCATAGCATTGCCAGAAAAATACGATGTATTATCAAACATTAAAGCAAAAGGTAAACCAAACCTGGTGATTATGAACTGATATATGAACTCGATGATATGTTTGGCATTAGCAGTCTTAAGAGGAACTGCTGCTACCCATTTAGTAAAATAATCAGTTGTTGTAATGATATACCTATATATGTTTCTTAGAAGAGTGAGGAATGATCTCACCTATTATGTCCAATCCCCATTGATAAAAACGTTATTCAATGTTGACTGGTTGTAATGGCAATGATGGTTTCTTTTGTCTTCCAGCAGCGGTTTGAAAAACTTGACATTTCCTTACATAGCTATGTGAGTCTTTGAATAGTGTGGGCCAGTAACAGCCTGCGCGAAGGATTTTATGTGCAGTATTATCTCCAGCATAATGTCCGCCTGCTGGTCCATCATGGAGTTCCTGCAAGACTTTTTCAGCTTTAGATTTCTCAAGAAATCTAAGGAGAACAGAATAATAATTCATTCTAAAAAGAACATCATTCACAAGCTGATATTGTTTAGCCTTCAACCTTAGAGCTCTTTTCTTGGTGTAATTGAGATTTGGAGGAGCATATCCATTCTTTAGATAAAATATGATATTAGCATATAATGATTCAACATCGTTTAGGCTTACCTCATAAATTTGTATCTCTGCAGATGGCTTTTTAGAAATAAGCAATGCTCCCGCTAGTATTTTGCAAAAGCCTTGACCTCTTACAATACTTGCTGGTTTGATTTCTACATCATATTCTTGTAAGGCAGTAATCCAATTGGCTCTTTTCTCACCCAAATCTTTCTGTACTAAGAGATTTCTTACCGCTGGAAACGGTACTATGATTTTTGTATGGGTTTTAAGTAGAAAGGGTTTGAAATATTTAATTGCTTTGAAAACAGCATAAGCTTGTTTCTCTACATCTGAATAGTTCAACTCAACCCCCTGTAAATTTGAACTGAAAAAAGCAACTGGGGCTTCTGCCTTGTCTTGATTTTCTTGAGTGAGTATCGCAGCATATGATTTATCAGAGGCAAATGTATACAAAATAAAAGGATCGGAAAAATTTGGAGTTGCTGAAGATGGAGCATTAAAAATTTCTTGTTTGATCAGATTGAATGCCTCATATTCATTTTGGCCCCATTTGAAGTTTGAATTTTTTTTAATCATTGCTTGTAGAGGAGATACAATTCTTGAAATATTTGGCACAAATCTCTTCACAAAATTAATCTGGCCAAGGAAATATTGCATAGCTTTCTTGTTGTCAGGTAAGGGTATTTCATAAATCTCCTTGATTCTATCAGGATCAATATGAATTCCAGATTTTGACACTATGAATCCAAGAAGTTTTCCTTCACTTAATGAAAAAAAAGATTTTTTGGGGTTAAGTGAAATTCCATACCTTTGACAACGTTGGAAGATTTTTTTTAAACCTCTAAGATGATTGCCTCATTTCTTGGAATATATAGTTATATCATCCAAATAAGTTACAACTGATTTGTTAACTAATCCCTTGAAAGCGATGTCCATTGCTCTCTGAAATGTGGCACCACTGTTGATCAGAAAAAAAGGCATCTTTTGATATGCATAAGTGCCCCATTTGGTTCTGAATGTGGTTTTCAATTGGTCATCAGGATGAACCAACACTTGTTTGTAACCAGAGAAACCATCTAATAAGGACATTAATTCTGATCCTACAACTGCCTGCAATATTTGCTCCATAGGAGGCAAAGGAAAATTATCTTTTTGGCAAGCTTTGTTAAGATTTCGAAAGTCAATGCAAATTCTAATGTCTCCGTTCTTCTTTCTAACAAGAACCATATTGGAAACCCATTTAGAATGTCGAACGAGAAAAATAATCTTCGCTTTCAATAACTTATTGAGTTCAGATTTGATCTGGTTTTCTACATTGGGATGGATCTTTCTCAGCTTTTGTTGGATAGGTTTTTCATCACTTGTCATTGGGATAGTATGTTGGATGATAGAAGTGTCATAAGTTTTGAGTTCATCGTAGTTCCAAGCAAAGACACTTTTGTATTGTTTCAAGAGACGAACATATGCTAATTTTTCTTCAGGAACTAGGCCGAGGCCTAGGTTGATATTCTATGGTTTAGTATCAATTCCTAGATTTACTAATTCATAATTCAAAGTTGAACTTTGCAGTTTTGAATTGGTAGATCTTTTGAATCGATCTTTCAAATCATAAAGGTCTTCTAACTTGACTACTGACTTTGGCATAGCATTATTAGTGCTATCTTGTTGCAATTATCTGTCATGTTGGTCTTCATCAATTATCTGATTGGTGTAAGATCCTTCAGATGTGAGGAAGCTTACAATATCAGGATCATCATTGAAAATCCTCCAGTTGGTAATGTTATCAGGAATTGAGGGTCTAAATATTAACTCGATTGAAAATCGATCAGGGCTATAGTCTTCTGAAGGAATGAGCTTGGAAGCTACTTTAGCTAGGAGGTCTGCACTAGCATTCTAGATTCTGGGAATTGATGAAATATTAAATGCTATAAAGTGTTCAGTCAGATCTTGAACTAAAGATTGATAATGCTTTAAATGACCTGATAAAAAATGTATAGTAGTGCGTACCTATCTGATTACAATTTCAGAATCCCCGAAAACTTGTAGATATTTGATGTCTAATCCGATTGCTTTGTATAATCCTTGGACTAAAGCCTCGTATTCTGCGGTATTATTGGTGCAATCGAACTTGAGTCTGCAAGTTAGCATAATTTTGTTTCCCTCTGGACTAACCAACACGCATCCTACTCCTGCTCCTTCATTAGACTTAGAACCATCAAAAAATAACTTCCAAAATAAATATTTATTTACAGGAGTATCTACAAAATTAATGCATTTAGAACTATCTGTTTGAGAAAAAATTTCTATTTGAGATAAAACAAAATGTTCTAAGTAAGGTGAAGTATGAGCATTGAAATTTCCTAAGAAAGAATCAACTGAATAGTTGCCAATGATATTATTGTTGTATGCAACCGGTTCATTTTCTCCTTCCAGTTCTGTTACTATGTATTTCTGATGTTTTTCTCGCTCAACCTTTATTTGATTTGGTTTACCATTGTAAGGAAGCCACATGTGTGACCAATCAGTTGCAAAGTATCCATGAATTTTTTCTGACCAATCTCTGCTAAGAATTAAGCCATAAAATTCTGGAATATCTGCAACTAAAATGTCGATAACTTGACATACCTTTGGATTAGATGACAGCCTTATGGTAACCTGATTTAATTCGCCAATCACTTCAACTTGCGATCGATCTAGCTGGACTATGCGCACAACAGATTTTTGTGGTTGAATGTTCAACTTTGCACATATTGATTTTGGTAGAATATTAGATGAAGCTCCAGAATCCACTAAACAATTATGCAAATTTTTATTGAAAACTGTGTAAGTAAGAAGAAAAGAAGGAGTATGAGATCTCGACCTTCCTCCAATTAAAGTGATGTTTTCTAGATCAACTTTACTAATCACATTAGTTGGAGGTCTTCCCATCTCGTTGGAAGCTTGAGAAATTAGAGGATCGGGAAAAGGTTTTTCTGGTATAGCATGTAATTCTTTCAAAAGTACCTTTTGCTGGTGTTTTAACTTGCTCAATTCATAAAAAGCGATGTTAGCCTTAGTTTTCTTCATGTCTTCTATGATATTATACTCCAATTCATCCGAAACAATCAATGTTTTTGATGGATTTGATGAATCTGTTTGGACTGGGCTAGTTTGAGTTGCTTTGGATATCATTTTCTTGACTGCAACTTTATCCTTAGTCATTGAGCTTGCGCTCTTTGGCTTAGGAGTAGGTTGAGGAGGATCAAGTTGATTTCTACTTCGAGTGCTAACCGGGGATGCTTCTTGATCTTCCTCATCTGGGAGGATGAAATCCCACATACCTTGTACTTCTACAACTTCTTCTTCATCAGTAGTTTCATCAGTAGCAATCTCCTCTTCTTCTTCTTCTGATTCAGCATTAGTAATAGCATTTGGCGGCTTTGAATCAGTTGAATGGTTTCTTCTATAAGGCTTGAGAGACTTTTTAGAAGATCTTTCTACTACTTGTTTCTTAATTTCAATCATTTCGTTGGACATGGTTTTCAAAACTTTCTGCAATCCTTCTAAATTGAATGGATCTTTCGATTGTTTTTTCTTGGGGTCTTCCTTAAAAGTAACTTTTTTGGATTTTCGTTCCTCTATCGCATTTTTCCTTTCTAGAGCAATGATACGTTTCTCTATTGCTATTGCTTCCTTCATATTGTCAGCTAAAGTTTTTTTGTTAGCCCTATCAACGAATATTGCTATATTTGATGGTAAAGTAGAAATATACCATTCACTTCGCACTTCTTCACTGGGCTTGAAAGCAGTAGGAATTTTATTTAACAGTTTATTGAAACGTGAATTAAAATCCTTGATAGGCTCTTTTGACTCAGCTCTAAGATTAGACAAGTCATTTATCAGTGTCGTTGTAGACCTGTCATCACTAAACTTAGTCAAAAATTGATCTTGAAAGATATCCAAACTAGTAATAGATCCAGACGGTAACGAGAAATACCATGATCCGGCTGCTCCTTGTAAAGTATAGGGAAAAATTTGTACAATAGCATCTTCATTAGTAACTCCATTGAGATTTATGGACAACATAAATTTATTTATATGCTCTTCCGCTAGCATGCCTACTTCAGGATTAAACTTAGGCAGCCATTTTTCAGGATGGGCCAGTATTTGACTCAAGGGTGCAGGCTTTAAACCTGCCCCTGGGTTATTCCATGTAGAGGCCATTTCTGAACTACCAACAGAGGAAAGTGTAGAAGACAATCCCTGTGGTTGGGAAGATGAGGACATTACGATTCCAGATGTTTGAGAAGGAAATGTGGAAGTTCCAGTGGACTGACGGACAATAGTCTGAAGTGGAGGCGTGGATGGTTGACTTCACAGTGAAGAGGTTGAGATGGATGATGATGATGAAAGAGTCTCACTATCATACCCTTTATGTGATTTCCTTTCTCTCTTCCTTGTAGGTAGAGGTAACTCAGTTGGCTGAATTCCAAGCTTTTCGCTCTGTAATCTGGTAAGAGGATGAGCAAGATTATATTGCAAAGTCACACTGCCTTGAGATTTATCAGATCTTTGAGGTGATATTGAAAATCGATGAAGTTTATGAATCAAAGATTCAACTTCAGGAGGTTCAATAGCAGATTCTTCTGAAAAGTTAGGGTTTGTAGCAGTGGTTGTTGTTCTTTCGACTTCTGGCTCTAGATTTAAAAATTCTATGTGCGATGGAGAAGTCGGGGGAGATGGTGAGGGCGATTTATTTTCAGAATGGTATTTATATTTTGACTTACTTTCCATTCATATTTCGGTTCCCTCCTTCTAGCACCAAATATGTTGAAGCCCCGAAAATTGGGTCTACAACAAGGGGGATACCCACCCGGTCCGGACTTTGGTTGGAAACTCCTTTTCTGTTTGGTATAATGGGTCCGACTGGGGATAATGGGACCAATTTCCCAATATGTGTATGCGTGTGTTGAGAATTGATATTTCCTTTCTAAAAATTCCTAAGTGAAATGCTTTTATTCTAATTCTAATTTATAACATGCAATTGTATTCTAATTAAACAGAAATATCTAATTCTAAACTAACCCGGGATGTAATATTTTCCTTATGCGATCTAAAATGATTTCAAATAACAATTGGTAATAAAGATCATTCAGCTATTATAAGAAAAGAATTCAATAAATATAAACCACTTCATATAAAAAGTTAGACGAAACAGTTGTGAAAAACATATCACATAATAAGCTATTCATATATTAAGCATAAACAAATAGCTATCACCGTACAAATGTGCCAAATGATAACTCAAGCATTCAAGAATTAATACATAAACAACTAAACATAAATATCACTTTAACACAAAGGCAGAAATAGTTAAGAGATAAAAGTATCATTTATAACTAGTTCTACTCATGAGCTTCAAGAAATAATGACTTATCTCTTCTTAATCCAACATCCACTAAGAGTACAAAATTGAAACATCAGTAGTAGATATTAAACGAAGATATCAATAAATCCGGTTCCATTCATTCATCAAAACCTCCTCGGAGTGTGCAAAAGTGCATGTTCTGAGGACAATTTTTTTGACAAATTTCAGGACCCTTCTCTAAATGCATGAGAAGGGTTTAAATACTACTAACTAAATCTAAAAAAAAAATATTACAAAAATGTAGGATACGGTTTAAATGACTGTCCTCTTTTTAGGCAAAAAATAAAGCAAAACTAATACTAAATCTAAAATTAAAACTTAACAACTAACTACTTGTGAATATGTTCTTTGAAATTGCAAGTGTTCAGCATTGATTTGAGAAGAGTAGGCTGGCGGACTTCAGATTTCAACTGTCCTGTGAAAACGAAATTGGCAGGAGCTTGCGCTATCTTCTCGGCGGAATTGATGATACATTTGAGAGTCATGCATTGACTGTGTGGTTTTACCAAACATGCCCAGTAAGAATCCCAATTTAACTTTGTTAATCTTTTAATCGATTTTGCCTTTTCTTGAGCCTTCTGTCTCCATTCTGTCTATAGTTTTTGTGCTTTTGGTAGGTATCCTGGAGTAGTTTCAGAGATCAGATTTGCCTCGTGCAAATTTTCATTTATACAATCAATAATATTGCTTGCTGTTGTAACTGCTTCTTCCGCTGCTTGCTCTGCTTTCTTGATTTATGCATCCCAATTATTAAAGAGCATTACTTTGTCATTGTCATTGATTATTGGTGCACCTGCTCTTTTCCCCTCCTTTGTTTCTTGCCAAGCTAAATAGTCAGTAACTCTTTTATCAATTAAATCATAATCATGTCGTATGTCTACGACATGATTAGTGATTTTATCACTTTCTTCACAATAAGAGTTCCATTGTAATATTCTTTGGCATAATATTTCCTGTTACTGCAATAGTTAGTCATTTAAAGAAATAGACTCTGTGATAAATTCTGTAAGCTTAGGATCATCTTTGTGCATCTCTTGCACATCCTGTAGCTGTTTCTCTTTTTCAGCCAAGCTATTCTGATATCCTATATGAATTTGTTGGAAGTCTTGCTGTAATTTTTCAAGTTGTTTTTGTGCTTCATTGTTGGCATTGGCTTGTTGCAATTGTTGTTGCAGAACCTGTACTTGATCTTCTTTTTCATTCAATAATTTTCGTACCTCAGATGCTTTATCAATGGCTGCAGAGGCATATGCTCCTGTGATCTGAGATAATTTGGTGAGATTTTCAGTTGGATCAGTAGTAGGATCTTTCCATAAGACATCTAATTGTTCTGCATCATGAGAGAGCACATTTTCCAATTTTCTTTTCTTCCTTTGCCTTATTACCATTGCCTTGTGTTGTGGACTATAGAATACATCAAGAGGAGGAATTTCCTCTACTTTGAGCATGAGTTTAGAGGATGGGGTAATGGGAATATGTTCCGTTTCCGAGACATTGGTAGTTACTGCTGTGACTATATTTTTTGTTGTCTATACATTACTCACAGGTGTTTGTGTGTTCTGTCCTTCAATATTAATAAAATCATTGAATGTCTCCCATTCCTTATCTAATTCAGTTATGACTAATGGGTGCTGTACAATGAGAGGGGGAATATTTAACTGTGGAGAGGTTGAAACCTGTTGCTGTGAAAGCTCCTTTGACTGGGAAGTATCCCTTATTGACCCTTCACTTTTATCATGGTCATTGTCAGACCTCTTAGATTTTTTAGAGGTTTCTTTCTCAGACTTAGACTTAGACCTATCTGTACCTGAACTTTCACTGAGACTGATACTGGGAGTTGGTTCCCTTACGGGTTCCAAACTTAATTTATCCAAAGGAATAGTAGTCAACATCCTTTCTCTGTATATCTTGAATTCTTGAAATTCTGCTGGAGGAAACCGTATTTGAGCCGAATGTAGAACCTCTCTATGTGTTCTTTTTTCTTAGAACATGTCATCAAAAATATCAACTTCTTTAGAAAACACTCTTATTTTGACTACAGTAGTGAAATTTTTAACAATATCATAGGGGTCGAATGGTCTTCTTGGAAATTTGAACAAATGTAAACATGTAATATTGTTTACTTCTTTGAATGCATGAAAAATATCAAATAATGAAAATGCCCCATAGGCCACAAGAAATTGTGGCCAGATAGCCTTCTTTTTGTCATTCAAATCTTTAGTCAAACCTCCTTCTCTGCAGGTTTGATAAGCAATTTCTCACGCCATGAGTTTTTCAGGGACATACAGAGGTAAAACATGAGGGGAAGCAAAAATTCCAAATACCCTAACATATGTAAACAATTCTTCTCGAAACCATCTTGCAATAGGAAGTATGTCTACCTCTGCTTCAGAAGAAAACCTTGGAGCACCTTTATCATATAACATTCTGTACAGTGGCAACATGATTCCATGGCAAATCTTGTAAAAATAGGGAATGAACTTTGAATCCCACAATTATTTGTGATAAACATGAATGGGTAGGGGATCTTGAGTTGTCCATTTCCAACCCATTAAAGGAAACTTAGAAACATAATAGATTGAATCCATTACATAAGCAGATAAGTAAAAAGGGGGATAAATTCTATGAGAAACAGTTTTTTTGGACCGATAATTCAAAATAGTTGTGGCTAAGTTGTCAGATAATATTTTAGCCCAATCCACAATAGTAGCATTAACAACAGCATTCAATAATGGTAGCCATTCAAATGAAAACTTATTAATGTCTGGATTTCCAAAAAGCCTACAGAGCATAGCAGCAGCAAAACAATACAGAGAAGTAAGTGAACCAGTACTATACATACTGTGTTTATCCTTTTTTAGTGGTCCGTCTCTCCTTGACCAGTCCTTGGTGCATTCTGCCAGGTTTTCATTTTCTTTGGCAAACTTCTCCATGAACTGTTTGTTATAAGTCGCCTATGGCTCCGGCAAAGGATACATGAGTCTCAAATCTTGTGGAGTAAATGAACCAATGAGTTCTTGACCCTTAGTCTTAAACTATCTGTTTGTAATATCTGTGCTGTCCAGTACCCATTTAACCATGTCCGTGTATGGAAGTATTTTAGGCCTCGCTGCTATCCAGTGCAAAAATGAGCAGGCTAGCTCTGTAATAGACGCTTCAGATGACCCATGTGAGCCTGCAGTGGTTGTAACCTCCATTACTCTGGGGTTCTCTTCCTTAAGTAGATTATACATGCCCTCCCAAGTAGTAATACCAGCGTCTTTGTTACAGGCAGTTTCTGTATACAAGGGAGTCATTTCTTTCTCTTCAGAACTCAGAGCCTTGTCTTTCTTTCCCATTATTCTCTGAATATTTATTTGTATAGTTCTTTGTTCTTTGCTTCTGCAGTTTACGAATTAAGTGAGAATAATGATATGAAAAAAGGTGATGGGAAAGTTTTAAATGCTGAAGACGTATAAAATATACCACCTTACGTGAAATGGCTCTTCGATCACAACAAAACCAAATTTCATTAATGATTGACAACCAATTCATTGATTAACATTAAAGCACATAACTGGGTCTTGATTTATGGAGAAAGCTTCTTCGTACAACGAGCCTTAAGGACCTGTGATAAGGTGATTTGCAATTTGCTTCGCAATATCGCAAATCGAAGTATCACACATCGCAATATTGCAATACTGCCACATCGCAATATCACTTTATCGCAACATCGCAATATCGCAACATCACTGAAGTGGAACATGTGACAATCATCCGTTAACATATTTTTGCGACATGCGATTTGCGATATGTGCCATCGCATATCGGTGATTTTGAGTTTTTTAGCATAAGTGATATTTGATACATGCGATGCGCTGAATATTTTTCATGC
Source organism: Pinus albicaulis (assembly GCA_034641835.2). Taxonomy (NCBI): domain Eukaryota; kingdom Viridiplantae; phylum Streptophyta; class Pinopsida; order Pinales; family Pinaceae; genus Pinus; species Pinus albicaulis. Next base: position 1,079,581,589 of record CM076577.1, on the reverse strand, counting down.
ATAGTTTCGCATTACAATTTTAAAATTCTTCTTGTAAAGAGATATCCATTACTTTTTTTGTGATGCGATATTCCTTTAAGGAATGATTTTATTCTATATTATCATAAAACTTAAGATTTTTTTATTTTTCAAGAGGTATTTTCCTAAGTTTATGATATTAAGTTTTATTGAACAAGGAATACAAGCACTAATTGATTTTTAGATTTTTTGACTAAGGGTCCCGTCTTATTTAGTATTATCACTAATACTAAATAAGAAATGGGGTTGTTGCTGGCCACAATAGGCTACTTAGTTATCCCCTTGGCTATTATGAAATGGTATCACCTAGAAGGTTGAGAAATTTTTAAATTCATAGATGATGAGCTTTATGCTTATGCATATGCGCCTTGGAGGATTTCCACCAATTCAGCTAAAGGAGTATAATGAGAAAACATTTACAAAATGGTATAATAAGATGCTTGAGGTTACATGCAATATATCTAGGGTGCCACTTCCTTTACTAAACAAATATTATCATGATATAGGGTTTGGTATCGACCACAACAACTCTTATGTCTTCCCTCACATTGTAAATCTAGAAACCTTCTCATTACGAAAATTACCCTTCTACTTGAATGATGAGGCATTCCACACTGAAGTAATTTCCTAGCTAGGGGTTCAAGCTATAGTGATGGAGGGTGAATGCATGTAATCTTTCAATGGAATTATGCCACGTGGTACTAGGGATGATACTCCATCATCCTCCAAAAATATGCAACATATTTTGAGAAGGAACTCCAACTATTGCTGAAGAAAGCCTACGAGTGTGTCTCATCCGTCTATAACACTTTTTATGAGGTAGCTTTTGTGGTATAATTCAATACCCATGTTTATATTGTTAACCCCATTTTTTTTATCCACCTACCATCACTAAAACTCTTCCCATGTCCACGACTCTAGTGAAATTTTGATCCCCTTGGTCACACCATCCAAAACCCAAACTTACGACTTCTGGTGTCATTGCTAGTACCAGCAAAGGCACTCCTAAGCCTCACAAATCCGTTCATATTACTAAAGAAAATTAAACCCTCTATACTCCTCACTCTCGCAATTATTCACCCCACACTACCTCTAAAGCTACTATTTCTGATCTTCCTAATCATGTAACTCCCCTTGATGACACTACCAACATGGAAATTTATTTTTTCTTTGTAAACTCCATTTTTGTACCTGAGACTACCACCCCTACACATATTTAGATGGAGGAAATCATAATGTAGCTAGTTTCTTCACCTATTTTTCCTCTGTTGGCCTTTACTCTAGTACTATCTGTTTAGCAAGTCACTACATTTGCTAGCGAATTTTTGATGCATCCAAAACACCACAAATACCCTCATACGCAGAAAATTTAATATATTGGCCTATTCCCAAGATTTAATACTCATTAGAGAGTATACATTCCAAATTTTCCACATTTGGATAGGTTCATAAAACCCATTTTATCCCAAACCAATCCTTCACTTATGCATTTAAACCTTTAACCGCTTTCTCCTACTATACATAACTGCTTCATGCTTACCAATATTATACACATCTACCGAGGCTCTTCCTTGCACAATATCAAATCGCAAACCTCTGTATCACAGACCACAACAGTTAACATATAACTTTAACCATAAAATTATATCTCTGTTGATGCGAAATTTCACTTGGCTGCGATGTAATCTCCAAAGTTGATCTATTCCACATCTAACGGTCCCATTGTGCCTTTGCTAATCTGCTTCGCATCTAAACTCAAATAACTTACCTTTCCAAGTCTTAACATGTAACTAAAAGAATCACTAATTGTGATGTGGGCTTGGATCCTCTTTTCGGCATGTGTCCACTTCGCAACTCAGCGAGTATAGCATTTCGCACATCGGCTATTTTAACATTTCGCATGTTGCGCCTTTTAACTCCACCATTTAACCACTATACCATATCGCTTGCGCTATGTGATATGCGCTTGGACCTCTGCTCTACACGTGGCTCTTCTTCGCAAATTCCCCAATTTTTCTTGTGATGAGATCTCTGATGTTTAATATTCAACTTCTCTTTGTGATTTAATCTACGTCATCCATTCCCTTCCTTTGGAAATATTTTAAAGGCTTTACTACCTTAATATTTTCTCCTATTTCTTTGACCACCACCACTTTCCATCTTCGTTTCCTTCATGCTATCCTTCTTGAGCTTCTTCAGCATTTAGTTGTGCTAATCTCTCATGAGCTTTAACTTATGGTTATTCGTTCATATCCATAATCATTACGCTATCTCAAGCCCGAATACAGAACACCCTTCGGTATTACTTCTTCGAATCCAAAATTTGGATTTGTTTCTTTCTTGACCTACATTCAATTTATTTCTTCACTTGTTTGTTCTCACATAGCATCAGCAAATTAATTCCCAGACTAGAATCATATAGATTCTACCCAGCCACTAAGTCTTATTCATATAGTAAGACTTATTCATTCATCTAGCATTCATCATAATTCATACAACAGTGATTTATTATACATAAACCATAATTTCTTAGTTACAGATAACTCAACACGTAAAAGGAATGACACACATTCACTATGAATTCGATTTATTATAAATAAAGTGAAAGTACAAAAACAATAAAAACCTTCTTACAATTTCTCTTTGGCCTGATGCACCCTTACATGGCCCTTTTTCCCTTCAAAAAAACCCTCTTTGTCTTCTACTCTCGCCTCTATCTCTTGGCCTAATCTTCTTTGTTTAATTTGGCCTCTCCCCTTTGAAGCTTATAATTAAATTTATCATATAATTCAGAGATTATCTTCCCTCACTCAACTCCTACAAACTTGTAACCACTTCTATTCTAAGGAAATCATGATTTATGACTTTCCTATTATCTTAGCATAAAAAACAAATATTCTCTCTAATATCATGTTTCTTAAGGGGATTTTTTACATTAAATCAACACTCATTGACACCTAACAACTAAGCATATTCCCTATCAATACTCATTAAGAAATAAAATTATTTTTACATGAGTTTTACAATGTCTCTTTACAATAGTCCCTCCATGGACAAATGTCAAGACCCTAAGGTTTGATTTCTACTTGGACTTTTGATTTAGAGAAGAGGCTCCTACATCAGACTCCTCGGGTTAAAATAATCATGATCTCCAGATCATGTGTCTTTAATAGTTTTCCTCCTGGATCCCAGACTTCGTTTTGTAATTTTTCTTTGGTTGCTACTATTGTTGTTTGTTGTTGTTCTCTAGGTCTCCATACTTTATGTTACATTGTCCCACTGGCTATGCTCTCACATTCTTCTGTTGTCTTTTTCTTGCTACTGCTGCTTTACTTTTTAGCTTTTTTTCTCTTCTGAGACACCTTCACAATCAACCTTCTTATTCTTCCAATTTCCATGTCCAGTTTATCTTCTAAATGGTACTCACTTTGCCAATTGTCTTCAAAATGATGTTTGTTATCATATCTTTGAAGTTTTTGGATTCTTAATACCACCCTTACATCCTTACCCTCTTGTTGCTTTTGAATTTTTATCTCATTTCAAAAAACCTATTTTCAATATCTTTGATAAAAACATCATACTCAGATGCTTCCAACAAACAATTCATCAATTCACTTTCTACCCGATTCCTTTCAAAAACCTCATCACTATGTTGGTCATAAATTCCAACATATCTTTCTTCCTCTTACTTGACAAACCACAGTGATTGTCCTTCACCTCCTTGACTAATCCTGGTAGTCAGTTCAGCTTCCTTCAGTTCTAAGAGCGATTCCTTTTTAGCATGAGACATGCCCGCCTCACCTTTGCCCAATTTCAATTGTACATTCAAAATATTCATTCTCTGACTTGCTATTCTATCCTCCAAAAGACTTAACTCATGCCACAAATTTGTCATCTCACTTGAAACTTCTTCCAAAAATTCTATAAAATCCTCACTATCTCCTTCTTTGTCACAACTCCAATTTCTTGGTGACACTACTTATTCATTCTCTATCACAATAAAATTATGATCCTCTATCTCTGTGACAGCTTTAGATATATGTCCAAAAATATTCTCTTGGTCAATCAGATAAGCCAATTCCTCCTTGTCCTCAACAATAACAAGTTCCTTCATATGAGACATAACTTTCTCACCTTCCTTGGAGATAATTTCTTCACTAAGTAAGAAATTTATGAACTCTTTCTACTGCAATAACTCAACTTGATCTTCATCTGAATGACAATCATCCTCATACTTTGCTTGAAAATTCTCAACTTCATTAAAGACAATTCCAAGAGATGGATTTTCTTCTGCAACACCTGCAAGCTCAGTCAAATTATCAATCTCAAAATCACAAGACCCCATGGTCTCATTTGATGATTCAATCATCAAATCCTCATCTTGATATTCTAAGTCCTTCACATGACTCAGAAAATCTTCAATGGTATTCTTATCAACCTCCTCAAGCACTTCACTTGGTTGCTTGATATCCTTCTCCAATTTTTCTTGCTTTTGGTCATCATCGTGAGCCAAAATTCTTCATATTTTTGTCCTTACAACATGATAAAAAGAAATAACTCCTCTTAATAGTGTATGATCTTCCATATGAGATCTAACTATATCAAAACTCAAATTCTATCTCTATTCTTTGTCTTCTTTGACATCACCTACAAACAGACACAAATTATTAATTTCAAAATCATAAGGCTTAATTGGCTCAACTGATGTTTTAGACATCACTGCTCCATCTTCAAGTTCAAAAGAAACTTGTTCATCTCCAGCAGCTTTGTCTTTTTGTAGCTCAAATTCTTCGAGCTTCTATGTCCTCAATTAACATCCATAATCTGGTCAAGCTTCCTTTGCTCCTCTATTAACTATATATTCATCTGTTGTTTTATCTTCTCTTGTAGCCTATGCCATTTCACTTTCTTTCTCATTACATAACCATTCCTCTAGTCTACCTTATTTCTCTACAAAATAACCATTAATAATCCAACTTGATGGAAATTTATCTCATCTTTCTCTCTCTCAATCTCTTCTTGAGTTATTTTCTCTATGCCATTTACCTTGGCATATTTCTCCACTCTTCTTCTATTGTGGGTTCTCTCTGAACCCCTGTTATGAATATTAGTAGTCATTCTTATGTCTCTTTTGAATTGCACATGCTCCCTTGTGAACTGCACTAAGCCTCTCCTTCTGAAAAAGTCTTCGTACCTGTTGCAAGCACCTCACCAAGCCTTCTCTCCTTTGAGCTCGACCTTTAGGTAACACTGGTTCTCTATCTCTAGAACCTGTATTGAGCAACTCCTTTGCTCCTTGGCTTCTATCGAACCTCAAATAGATTCTTTAGGTTCACTGCCAATTTCTTCAGAGTATCCACTTTACTCTGCCTTCAAGAACACAACTGGTTCTTCTTTCCTTTATAGCTTCTCTTGCTATCTTTGTTGAGATATTATTCCCTTGTCCACAACCTGCAAAACTCAAACTAGATTTAATATAAAATACTACTTGTATGATTTCACAAGCCAGTCTATTTCCACTCTTCAATGCTCGAATGGATCTCCATTCTCCACAAGAAAAAAACCATCGATGTGCTTTATTTATGCTTCTGCAATCTCTTCCTAAGAGTATCACTTACTCCCATCTTCTGCCATAATTTACCTATGTATGCCTATTGCTTGTCAGATTTAAAATCTGATCTCCTCTTTTTGTAATATCTCTATCAATTTTCTTCAAAGCACATTTTCTTTACCAATCTCCTCTTTCTTCCGCAATCATGTTGAATATTATTATGTTCTACTACCAAATGTATTCTGCATAGTTTAGCTCTGCAATATTCATTTATAACAATTTTTTTCATTAACTCGCTCTGATACCAAATTGATGCAACTAAAAGGTTGCAAATACCCTCACACACTAAAAATTTAATATATCAGCCCGTTCCCAAGATTTAATACTCGTTACAGAGTATACATTCCGAATTTTCCACATTCGGATAGGTTCATAAAACCCATTTTAACCCAAACCAATCCTTCATTTATGCATTTAAACCTTTAACCAGTTTATCTTGTTGTATGTGACTGCTTCATGCTTACCAAGATTTACACGTCTACCGAGGCTCTTCCCTACACAATCTAGCATCGCAAACCACCATATCACAGACCAAAACAATTAACATATAAATTTAACCATAAATGTATATCTCTACCGATGTGAAATTTCACTTGGCTGCGATGTAATCTCCACTGCTGATCTATTCCAGATCTAAGGGTCCTATTATGCCTTTGTTGATCTGCTTCGCATCGCAAATCAAATAGCTTACCTTGCCAAGTCTTAACATGTAACTAAAATAATCCACCGATTGCGATGTGCACCTGGATCCTCCTTTTGACAAGTGTCCACTTCGCAACTCGATTATTATATCATTTCACACATTAGTGGTTTTAACATTTCACTTGTCATGCCTTTTAACTCCACCATTTAACCATTATACCATATCACGTGCACTATGCAATATGCGCTTGGACCTATGCTTTACAAGTGGCTCTTCTTTGCAACTTCCCCAATTTATCTTGTGATGATATCTCTGATTTTTAATCTTCAAATGATATTTTTGATTTAATATTCGTCATCCATTCCCTTCCTTTGGAAATATTTTAAAGGCTTTACTACCTTAATATTTTCTCCTATTTCTTTGACCGCCACCACTCTGCATCTATGTTTCCTTCACGCCATCCTTCTTAAGATTGTTTGGTATTCAGTTGCACTAATCTTTCCTTAGATTTAACTTCTGGTTATTCGTTCATATCCATAACCATTACGTTGTCTCAAGCCCGAATACAGAACACCCTTCTGTATTACTTCTTTGAATACAAAATTTGGATTTGTTTCTTTCTCGACCCACATTCAATTTATATCTGCACTTATTTGTTCTCACACAGCATTAAGAAATTAACTCCCGGACTAGAATCATATAGATTCTAGCCAACCACTAAGTCTTATTCACACAGTAAGATTTATTCATTCATTTAACATTCATCATAATTCATACAACAATGGTTTATTATACAGAAACCATAATTTCTCAGTTACAGATCACTCAACATGTAAAAGGAATGACACATAGTCACTATGAATTCGATTTCTCATAAATTAAGTAAATGTACAGATAAAATAAAACCTTCTTCAAATATGGCTTTGTCTTGATGCGCCCTTACATGGCCCTTTTTCCCTTCAACAGAACCCTCTCTATCTCTTGCCTCTCGCTTCTATCTCTTGGGATAATCTTCCTTGTTTAATTTGGCATCTCCCCTTTTAAGCTTACAATTTAATTTATCATATAATTCAGAACTTATCTGCCCTCACTCAACTCCTACAAACTTGTAACCACTTATATTATAATAAATCCTATTTTATGACTTTCCTATCTTCTTAGCATAAACAACAAATATTCTCTCCAATATCCCATTTCTTAAGGGAATTTGTTACATTAACTAAACACTCATTGAAACCTAACAACTAAGCATATTCCCTATCAATTCTCAGTAAGAAATAAAATACTTTTTACATGAGTTTTATAATGTCTCTTTACAATAGTCCCTCCTTGGACAAATGTTAAGACCCTAAGTTCTGATTTCTACTTGTACTTTTGATTTAGAGCACATGCTCCTGCATCACCTTGAAAATTGTGGTGAAGTTATTTCCTTGGTTTCCTAGTGATAGCATATCGTCGCTCTTCTACTTGGCCCTATTCTTGATCAACTACACATGGAAAATTAGAAGGAACAAATTTAGGATGGAGAATCCTCACCCCAAGGTCATTTAGAAAAGTCAGTTGCCAGCAGGTAACCCCTACAAGCTTGATTTCCACCATAATATATTATTTTTGATGATGATCTCCAGATATTTTCAGCATCACCTTTACTTCAATTCATCAAATATTTAGCCACATAGTTAGAAGACTGCCTTACCCTTGATGAATCGAGATATAATGAAATTGCTTCCACTTGTGAGCAGCAGTAGAAATAACTTGATTTTCTTACAACTAAGTGAGATCAATTGTGTAGAGATAAAGAGAAGCCAGAAAATTGGATTTTAGATTTTGGCTTTAGGTTTTAGAAGATGTGGCCCACTACTATTAAATTTGTTCCTACATTTCCCGAAGACATACTTGTATGTTCCCTACTAAATGTCGTGAATATGTTGAGTCCTCCTGTCTCAGAATTTTTATAGTGAATCATGAATTGGAGGGTATTTTTGTTGAACACCACCAAGAACTTCCAAACCCCTCCATGCAATATCAAGAATATATTACTCAGGAAATTTTTGCACCATCATCAGTCAAAGATTCCCTCACGAAAATCATGTATGATTCTGAGGAAATTTTTAGTGAAGTTTCAAACTGGAGTGGTGTGCTCGCAAAGAAGAATTATTCAATGTATCCACTCCAAGAGATTGTGAAGCATTTATTTGATCAAGCGATGCAAAATTATAGCTTCGATCAGCAGAAAAGTCTCCTCGAGAGAGTTGATATTTTGGACGCCCGTATCCACCAGATAGAGGAAGCATCACAAAATACCCAACTTGTCTTAAGATATATTCATATTGTTGCATATAACTACTTTATAACTTTGTGGGCCCTTAATGTTGCAACGTACAGCCAATTGCAGGAATTCTTTCAATCTCATTATGTTTAGCCTACTACAGAGGCTACTCAGAAATTCATTGGAAAGGTCACCACTGTCATGGATAGTTGGAAGGTTGTTATTTGACATGCCAACATTGGGTCCTTTGTTTGAAGGAGAGTCAGCAACGTAGACATGTGATATAGCAAGAGAAGAAATGAAAATGGAGATATGATCAGATTTTCCAACAACAAATCAACTTGAGGGTGAGTCAATAGTTTATGGTCGAGGCATGTTAGGTCCTTCATCCTTTTGGAAATTTTTTTAAGAATATGATTGAAAATAATTTGTGTAGAAGAAATGTATAGAATTTTTGGAAGCAACCATCAGAAATCGGGAAGCGGTAAAGTGAAAATTCAGTTATGTTGTGATTTTTGAAGCCATGAAAGAAGGAAGCGTGAGCCAGATTTTGAAAGTATCAAATATAATAAGAATAAAAGTACCAAAATTCGTGAAAGTGGACTTGATCGAGATTGGGATCAAGGAAGTTTTATGATGATTAGATTGGACCAGATCAAGTGAGCATGATCGATAAAAAGGGCCAAAGATGAAAAAATCAGGTTGTTGTCAGTTGTTAGCTATGGATTGGGTTTTTTTTGTTAGTTGTAGAAATGAGTTTTAGTTATCTGAAGATTCGAAGTTATGTTAGTTATATTTTGTGTAACAACCTGTTAGAGTCTGAGTCTTTTCTTTCTCTAAAGTTATGTTATGTTCATGTAATGCAATGCAGTCCATAGTATTAATATCTCACATCATGCATGAGTTCTAGTGTAATTATTTTCCCAATTAATAAAGAATTTATTGTGGGAATTAATTGTGACTTTACGATTGATGATTATGTGTCCCCTTTAAAATTTTAATTGCCTTTGCATATTTATTTTATTATGTTTGGCTACAAATGTTTAATTTGCATGTCATCTTTGTTGTGCTGGTTCTTGGAATGTTTAGGATGAATGTATAATATACATCTTAAAACTTCTTCGCCACCATTCCATATCTATTATCAATTGTTGTTTCGACATGCCTCTAGTGAGACGCTCCTTTTTCCCCAAAGAGGAGTGAAAATTTTGGCGATAAGCTAGACTATGACAATGCTTTTTGTTGGAAACTTAAGGTTGTACAGTTGGTCTTTGATAATTAAATTTTACGCCAATAAAACCTGACATAACCATCAATGAGATTTGAAGTGTCTCTACTTCCTAAAAAGTCATGTAACTTTCAAGGATTGTATAATTTCATTGTAAATATTGGATCAGATCATGCATGGTCTATGGGAAACTACTACTAGTAATTACAACAAGATCACTCATATGAAGATGGTAGCCACCTACATCACTCATTTAATTTAATTTTATAGCCTTGTCAAAAATATTACCCAAGTCATAAGGTTCTTCTTATTGAACATCTAAGGATGGATAGACTGGACAAATATCATGACTAACATGAACAAAAGAAATTCCCTCATACAAAATAAGAAATAATAAGGGATGGAGTGGATGGTTAGTTATTTGATTTTGTTCTCCCTCATCATGGATAACCTCACTACCTTGTGTCAGTTCCAACATTTGTTCATTATATGATGAATTTGAAGATCATGAAGTATCTTCACCACAAGTTAATGCATGAGCTAAAGAGGAAGTTTCCATGAGAAAATATTGTTTGGTCAAATCAAGTTCAAGAAGAAAATATTTTGAGTCAAAATATTCTTGAGAAAATGAGTAATTATTATGTCCACTTGGGAATTCATCACCATGTATAAAAACAGATTCATCATCATCAGAATAGTGGTTTCCCAAAATTTTAGATTGATTAGAAAAATTGGTTGCATTTGATTCACTACCGAGATTAGTAAATTTTGAATTAGGTGAGAATGAAGAAACATTACCTTGACATAGAGGGCTTTGAAAATGAGAAGAAATATCAAAAGAATATTTACATGTTTGTTCCTCTACATGAAAAACATGAATATCTTGCACCTAATTACTGCTTGGGTCAGAAGAGTTTGAAATGGATTGATGAAGTAGATCAAGGGGCAACGGATCATGAGAAAGATATGATGGAAGATGACATGTATATGAATCATATTCAAGCCTAAGATTATGAACATTAATATCATCTTGATAAATCAAGGGATTTTCCTTCACCTTAAGCTACATGAACCATTCTAAATTATCCTTAGTCATATCAAGATCATGGGAAGTGGATAAATGTTGACAAGATGGATTAGGATTTTATTTGAAAATTTCTCAACTTGATCATTAATATGTATAAGCACCCATAATGGTACTAGAAAAGTAGGAGGATAAGGATCAAAATGAATAGTAGGTTCCTCCTCTAAAATTAGAGGTATCTCATGATTTACAAAAGTTCGGAGAATAAGGTAATCAGGGGGTTTAGACCCACCGTGTAAAGATATTTGAACCAAACTTTCAAACTTCCTTCTAAGGAAATCTAAATCCATATCTTCTCAAGGAAATTCATAACATAAGTGAAGAAATCGATTAGGAAAATCCTCAATTGATTCATTAGGATACATTATTAGTTAATTAATCCCTGTATTAACATCATGGTAATCATATCTATCAAAAGCTTGATGAATCTCCTTAAGGAACTAATCAATGAATAGATGGAATTAGATAGTAGGGTATGACACCATCGATTATCTCGACCCTCAAGGGTGAGGAAGAAAATCACACAAGCAATATCTTCATATTTGATTTCATGATATTCACAAAACTTGAAAAACTGAAATAAATGCTTGATTGTGGATATATCACCCTCACCATCAAACTTCAATTAAGACAACTCATAAATTTGTTCCACAGAGATGAAAATTTTACCAAGGGATAGGTTATAAAAACATTTCAGCATTATTATTTGGGAAAGATCCACTTATGATAAGAGATTCAAAATAGACTCAAAGGGCACAACTCATCATCTAGCCCTCCTTCTAGTTCCAAAATATTGACGATGTTGAATACCTCCAATACACACGGGGACTCCTCGGTGTGAAGTCCCAATTACACTTCACACTGTTTGGAGTAGGAGCCCAATCCAGAGGATCAGCTCGACCACCATAACCAAAGGCTCACCTTGCTTTCAATGAATAACACAAGATATTATATACATAACCCTTGAATAATCAAGTAAGTTGACATTGTGTAACACTAATTGAAATGTGTCAAAGGATACCTTCACAGGATGGATACAAGAGTGATTCTCTAGAAGGTAGTAATAGTACTAACCTAAGAGAAACACATGAGAGAAAAGAAAGATTCATTAGTGTTACACCATTTTTTGGTCATCTAATCTGTTACTATTATATGGACCTAAGTACACCATGTAAGACCAATTTTACCCTAAGTAAAATTGCTTTCACTATGAAAAATAACTTAGTAAACCATCTTTATTAAGTAGTTTATGGTCTAAATAGGAAACCCCATGAGGAAATATTAATAAAATCCACATTTGTTTGATTTTCTCAAGGAATAATTAGTTAAACAGTAGTTTAATTAATATTTCTGGTCATATTTAACCCCAAACAAGAAAATTAATTAGATAAATTATTATTTATCTTATTATTTTCTAGGAACAATTATTTAAACCTTATTTAAATAATATTCCTTGTTAAATTTGACTAAATCACTCATAAATAATTAAATAAATCATTATTTATTTGATTATTACTCAACCACATCCTTAAAATAACAAATAAATCATTTATTTATTTATTATTTACAAATAAAGGGATTTGACCCAAGTCAATTTCTTTTTCCCTCCAACAAATATAATAAAATATTCCATAAAAGTTGGATCTAGAATTGGTTAATAATATTTTAATTATGCACCAATATCTAGATTAACTCAATATTTTGTTATAAATAGAAGGTTTTTTCCATTCACTCACTACCTTTTGTTGCCTAAAGATCACTCTAGATCTATACTTTTGGTATGACTTTGATCCACCATCATTATCATATTTTGCTACCATTTTCGTGTGAGCTCCCTTTGAGTTCCATTTTTGTTTGGGTTTTCTACACCATCAAGAGAGAGATGGATTTTAGATCTGAAGTGTTGACGACTTACAAGAACCCATCTCATTTATGGGGACTGGTAACATCTTTCTATGTTACCTTCCCAGGTGTCAAAAAATACAAAAAATCTTTAAAACAATCTTGTCTTGTCTATTGGATGCATGGAGCAACTCTTGCTTTTATTTACTGAATAATGTCTTTTAATGCATAGATCTAGATTTTTGCAGCATTTATCTTGGTCAACTAATTTCAGATCTAAATATATTAGCAGCCATATTTATTTCTAGGGTTGTTTGTTATGCGTGGCTAAAGTGAGCCTTTTTCATACGCTTGTGATTAAGATTCATACTAACAACTGGCGACTCCACTAGGGACAACGATTATGTCCTATGTCGTTTTTCAGATCCCTACATCCCCAGATGCTTCAAACCCTAGGATTTCTCTTCAGCTTCTTGTTTTTCTTTTATTGCTGTTGTTTTTAACCTATAAAACCCTAAAACATTGAAAATTCTAACTTCCTTGTGTTTTTGTACCTATTGCGAAGGTGACAGGCATCTACCACAACTGAGACAATAAACTTTTCTAAAACCTACTCTCGAGAGTGCCACAAGTGCAGGTTGCACTTTTTGGGCCAAAAACTATGACCTGAACCTCCATGGTGCAGAAAACAAGCCAAAACCTGTGACCTCTGCAGAAAAGAGCTCAGAAACTGCGACCTGGACTTTTTGCGGGAATTTTTTCTGAGATTTTTTCTGGGTATTGTTTGGGCCTCCGTTTAGGGTTGTCTAAACTCCGTCTCTGCCCATTTTGGACATGTACTTGTTCTGTTTTTCTCATCAAAGTGGGAACCTAGCCCCATATAACTTCAATACCCTCCACCTTTTGTGGAAGAGTTTTAACTACTACAGGTCGTCTGAAATTTCAATGTTTAGCCATTTTTTAGATATGATACCTTACCTTCAGATCCACTTCAGATTGGCTATTTATCCATCCAAAACACATCCTTTTAGTTTTTTTTGGGTTTTCCTCTAGTGTCCCCTATGCTTCCCTCCAGGTTATAGCCTTTTGCCACCTCATTTACAACAATTTTTCCTCTGATTTATTGTTGTTTTTCTGCACCTATTTCCAGTAGATCTGACCTTTAGATCATTGTCCCTCCCGAATTTAGATCTATTGGCTATTTTGGTGTGTTTTGACTAGATTTTTACCCACCTACAGACTATTTGTTCAGAGGCCCACCTCCTTGGGTTTAGATTAATGCATAATTAGCTATTTATTTTCTGTTATTTCGGTTTCATATACTATTATCTGCAAGTTTATTTACATTTATACAACACACTTTTTCTTTTTCTCTACAAATGTCTGGGTTTAAAAATTAAAATTTACACACTTTACACACACACCCTAAGTGAAGAAGAGCTTGGTTAACACCGCCAAGCAAAACTTTAACATTGAAATCAATTGATCCTGCACCTCTCTGCCCTTGTTTTGTCATTGTAATTGGTTGATCCTGCACCTCTTCGCCCTTGTTGGTCTCTCTTCCCTTTGTGCCATGTTTGTGCCTTCACCATTCCGCCACCAAGGCATTTATCCCAGAGACTTCTCGGCCTTCATCCTTAGTTTTTGGTAGGAAGACTTGCTCCTCCACGTAGGATTCAAGTTAGTCCTCCACCGAGACTACACTCTAACTCCTCCTATGCTTCATTGGGTTCCCCTTCTCGTTCCGCCTTCGGTTCTCCCCCTGTCACCTTTACCATGTATGGTTCAGGACTAACGCTAGTGGTAACCCTAGCCCTAATTTTGGGAATACTACTAGTGGGACTGCAACCAGAACTACCCCGGTTGCTCCCTTGCTCCCCTATATGGCAGGCCTTAGTCTTCCCGAATTTAACTAGTTGATAAATGACCCTATACACCATGACGCTAGTTGGCCTACTATGCCGACCAAGCTCCCTTCCGACATCCCCAAGTTTGAAGGCCTTGCTGGAGAAGATCCTACAAATCATGTTCAATATTTTCACATGTGGTGTTCGTCTAACTCCATTACCGATGACTCTATCCATCTTCGGTTGTTCCAACGTACGCTTACTGGCGAAGCTTCTAAGAGGTATGTTGATCAGGCCTCATCCTCTCATACCACCTTTGCGACTCTTGCCCAGGATTTTCTATCTTATTTCCAACTTCCCCTTCATTATGAAACTGGTACCGAACCTTTTACTTATTTTCGTTAATTGTTTGCAACCCACCTATCCGATCATGTCGAGGAATGGCAGAGAAGAAATATCCTATGTCGAGCCCCTACCTTCGAAGATTGTGTCTACATGGACTGGTTCCTTAGATCCCTTTTTCCTACTATATGCAAAGATGTCGCATCGCATTTCCCTCAAACTGAGGAATCTGCTCTCCATTTTGCGTTAAAATATGATCTGATCTACGCTTAGTCGGGTTATGTTTATATCGTTTTACCTGATCTTCCTAGACCCGGTGGTGCCAACGCACCGGGGGCATCTCATGTCGTTGACGGTATCGTTGGAGCTCTTTCTCATCCATACACTCAGCCTCCCATGGTCTATGGTTTCCCTTAGGGAGGGGCTAGCACCTCCTGCACTTTTCCCCCTCTCGGTAGAATTTATCTAGGATATGGCATGCCTCCTCCTTTTGCCCAACCTATTTACCACAATGTTACCCAACCTCCTTATTATCCGTATCCATAGCCTGGTGCTCCCGCTCCTCAAGCATTAGCACCCCCGCCTCCCTTGCCTTCTCAACCCCCGCAACAACAACCATCACCCCCTCAGGGGTAGGTGTATGCATAGCAGGGTGCAACTAACCCTCCTACTTCCAAAAAGAAGAGGAAAGGCACTCAAAATCAACCTTCCCCTAGTAATCCTAGACCTAATCCTCAAATTAATGCACCGAACACTTCTAACCAACAATAGGGCACTCATCCCAAGCAAGACAGTATTTTTTCGCATGAACAAGCCTTGTTCTTTTTGTGGTGTTTATGGTCATTACTGTAATATTCCCAAATGGGAAAACTCAGCAATACATGTATGAAAAATGAATTTTTCAAAAATATAAGCATTAACAGAAAAATTCAAACCATGGATCCATTAGATATGACATTATAGCAACCAAATTTGAAATTAAATCATAAACAAATCATTATAGCCTAGCTAAACAAACCTCTCATGCTCAAAACAGCCCAAAAATCACTAAAACCCCATGACTACTGCAACACAGAAATACTGCATAAAGAGATAGTGTATTTTATTGAGGTTTATACTTATGAAATGGAGAGACAAATCAAATATGATGATTTATTAATCAATAGAGCACAAAAACAGAAATCTAGTCTCTTTTACATAGATCCAAGATGACTCGGCAAGGATTTCTTGACAGAAATTATATACATGAAATATTTGTTGCAGATCTATGGTTGAATCAAACTGTGTGGTTGAAGCACTGCATTAATATGGCTTATCATGCAAATAAATGGATGTATATCCTTTTTCTAGTTTTTTCGGGAAAAGGTTGATCCTCCCCTGGGAAACTAGCTCTCAAAACAAGGGATTAAACCCCTCCACTACAATACGTTAATAAATAAGGAAGTTTTTGAGAGGGACTAAATTTTTATTGAAGGTAAATGCTTGGCCTAACACTAGATAGTGGAAAATGTAGCACAAAATTCTCTCCTCATATTTCTTAAACAAGATCTCCAAGAAAGAGTGGGGAATTCCCACATGAGAAAACCCTTGCACTAAGCAATGCAGAAAACTTAGCTAAACAGCCAAAGAATGCAAGAATTCTAAATAGACCACATAAAAAATATAATATTTAATCATGCCCCATATGGCTTCCATTCCCTCCACTATATACTTGATGAGCTTCCTCACCAAGGGTCCCACCCAATTATGAGGTTGCTTCCATGTAAAGGCACCTCCACCAAAATTATGTTGTCTCCATTAGTCCTACTAATATTTTTACAACATCGTTTTATTTAGTCAACCTTGACTTGATCTTCATGCATTTTCTCTTTTCACACCCAAGGTGTCTTCATTTAGACTAGCTAGATTAATCTTCATTCACACTGAGATGTCTTTATTTATGATCCTCTCCTCATATAATAATGTTGTTGACTTGGTAAAACTTGACTTTGTCCACACATTTTAGATCCTGTTCACACATGAGTTTTCTTGATCTAGTTATTAACATGATCCCTTTTCACATTATGAGGGATTTTATGCCTACTTAAGCAACTTATGAGCCTCCTTGTCCATTTATTCATCTAACTAGATTTTGAAAAGAAAAATTAATATTCCTATTATCTGCATGCTAATTTAGGAGTATTACAGTCTTCCCCTCCCAAATGTTGCTTGCCCTCAAGCAACTGCAAGGGTGCTACAAAATCTCCCCTCCTCCTCTTGGGGCCTCCACGTCTAATAGTCTCCACCATTGCTTTGAATATTCTGCAATAATTTTGCCTCCCAATGGTTCCTCCCAAATGTGTAAGTTGGCCTTTGGTGGATAAACCAAATGGCTATCATCATGAAAGAATGGAAGGTCTATATGGAAACCTTCTTGTTTATAAATGGCCTCCTCAAGATAGAAGTGATGACAATCATGGGGAATTCCATCATCAATGAAGGACTCCCATCTCCATGCTATCATCCCAATGAAATGAATCACCTCCCAGTTTGGTAATTCATAGAAAAGCTCCTCCAAATTGCTCGTGACAGGCATGTCCCAAGTGTTCCAAACAATGATATGGCCCACCTCATAAATAAACAAGTGATCTACTGTAGTGGCCATATAGTCTCGCATGCTCCCCTTGAAACATGTAGTGCAAAAAGTGTGGGAAATTTCTTCCCCCAAGGACACATCCAACCAATGTGTCTCTCCTCCAACTATGTTTCTAATAAATGTAAGAACATTTTCAGCATATGGAATCATAATTAAAGTCATGCTAGCTTCCATATGTAGTAAAGGAGAAGGACAATGGTCCCTCATGTGCAACCAGTGCAATTTTGCTCCTAACTGCCATAGAATATGATATAACAAGTGTGCTTTCCACCACTTTTTTGCTGCCCCATTCTTCTTACATGTGTGGAGAAGGTGTATGATGGTTGGTCTTAATGAAGCACACCATGAATGATACAACATCTCCCCAAAATTTCTTAGGGAATGGTCAACATCTCCATTTCTCATGGCTCCAAGTAGCCCATGAAGCCCATAGGAAAAAGTGCCCCCTCTTGGAGCAAAACCCTGTACATGAGTGTTAAGAAAATACAAGCATATAGCAGATACATCATGATGTTTAGAAATACAATTCTTACCATACACTTGATTCAAATTAGTGAGGTAGCTCATGGATGAGCTCCCTCTCACACCCAATGAATAAGGATGTGGTAATAATAACTCTTTCCAAGAGTTGTGTTCCTCCTCAATGAGCAAATGATCTATGTACTTCTTCATATGAGAGTGCATCTCCTCTTTGAATTTCTCCCACATGAATACATCTAAGATTTTATGGTATTCTCTAATGAAACCAGTGGGTTTGGAAAGAAAGATCTCATAGGCTGCATTAAGTAGTTTATACTTAAGCTTGGAGTGTCTAGTCAAATATATATGATCATGAGAATAAATGAATCCATCAACTAATTTATACTTCCCATCCATCACTTTCCCATCAAGAACCTTACATGTGAAGAGGTCCTTGGAATATTCCATCAATAGATGGGACTCCCAATATGGATCTAGGCTCCCCAACAATGACAGCACTGTAGAAATCTGAAATGCAACCCCTACATAACATGGCTCTCCTCTTTGACATGCTTGATTCCAAAGTCACATGTTGGAGTATTATCAACTTCGTTTTGTTGCCTCTCTTGTAGCTAATCTTGTTCAAGACAAGACTTGAGTAGATGGAAGTCAACCTCCCCTTGCAAAGTCCTTGTCTTCCAAAACTTCCTTAATTTGGCCCATGCATGCAAGAGTGTTGATATCCTCTTGTCATGTTAAGAAATATTCTTTGTGTGTGAGAATATCATTGGCCACCCCAAAGATATGGAGTGGTCATTTGACATCATGCTCATGCCACCATAGATTTCTGAATTCTCCTTTTCCAGCGCAAGTTGCAGTGTGGGAGATAGAAATTTCCATTTCAGAAAATTTCTTACCTCTCCTTTGAACTCATGAAATATTCTTTGCGTTGTGCTAGCTTCTCCCAAGGCTCCTTTCTTAGCCAAATATCTGAATTCTGCCCATAGTTGATAGAACACTTTATTCTTTTTCCAATTAAGGGGTCTCCCTGGTGGAATGCCTCCATGAAAAGAGACATCAAGATGTAGAGAAGGATGTATATGTGTATGGACTTATTTGTCCTTGCCTTCACTGTATAAATCCTCCTGCCTCCTTGGAGTATCAATCTCCTAAAATAAATAAGGGTGTATGCTCCTCATCATGTGATCCTTGTCCTCCCCTTTATATCCTTTTATCTTCAAGATCTCACCATTTTCTAATGATCGCACATGTTGCACATGGATTGTGCCATGATCTCTACATGTGAGATTCTTTGGAACTCCTTGCAAGAGTGCAAGGGTTTCTCTCGTTGGAGCCAATGCTCCATATTCCTCTTCATGGAGTATTGGATGTGCTCTTGATATGACAACGATTTTACCTCCAACCTTCTCTTCGTCCTCATGAATTGTTGAAAATGCCTCATCATCAATAAGAGACCTTAGATCTTGGTCTTCCCTTGAAAGAGGAATATCTATGTCTTTCTCTTGAGAAGAAACCTTATCATGCAATGGGGATCTTTCCCTTGTCAAAGTATCAAACAAGTTTTCATCCCCCTCAATGGTTTTCTGTAATGGAGTTAGATTTATAGATCCTTCCAACTCATGCAAATGTTTTTTTTTTTTGTTTTGGTTTGGTTTGCTCCATAAAAGATGTTCCATGAAATTTCTCATCGATCTTTCCAATATTCTTCTAATAAAATTTGCATAATTAGGTGTATTTTCATTTTTTAAGGAAAAATACTGAAACAACCACCAAGCATAAGCCTTACCTTCAAAATGCAGCATTGCTACTTTGATGGCTTCATCTTCAGAAACTTGATGTTGCTGCACATAGGTGTTTAGCTCCTTTACCCAAACCCTAGCTGGACATTTAGGTGATCCATCAAAATTAGATAGAAAGAATCTACCCACACCATGCTACTTGCTCCTTGTGCTCCTTTCCTCCTTTATCTTGCAAAACCCTTGGAAGTTCAAGTGATCTTTGAACCCCTTATATTGAGCTTCATACTCTTGCAAATAATCACCAAGAGTCTCCTTCTTTGGCACATCTCCTTTCTCCATCTCATTTGTCATAAACATGTGGCTGGTAGAGAATTTTAAATTTTATGGTGTGGCTAAATACTCACACCCATAATATGAGGGATTAGAGCTTTCCTCATGTCCAAATCTTGATTATGGATCTCCATGTTTTTCCCTCCTCATTTCTTTGATGTCTTTTCTAATGCCATGCAAAGTATGTAGAAGAAGCTTTGAGAACGTCTTCCCTCAGGACAACAAGGGTTTGCCTTGATCCCTTTTGGAGATCCTCTCCTTCTCATGAGAAGACTCCATAATGGTTGTAGTGCATAGGCTGAACCAAGATTAGAGCTCTGATTCTACTGTAATATTCCAAAATGGGAAAACTCATCAATACATGTATGAAAAATGCATTTTTTAGAAATATAAGCATTAACAGAAAAATGCAACCCATGGATCCATTATCTCTGACAATATAGCAACCAAATATGAAAGGAAATCATAAAAAAATCATTATAGCCTAGTTAAATAGACCTCCCATTCTCAAAACAACCCAAAAATCACTGAAACCCCATGACCACTGCAACACAGAAATACTGCATAAAGCAGTTTATTTAGGGGTATACTCAGAAAATGGAGAGACAAATTAGATCTGATGATTTATTAATCAATAGGTGTTAGTATATTCTGACACATAGGAAATATTTAAGAATAACTTAGTCTAGTGTAGAGTTAGGTAAAGTGTGTTTCTTTACCATGTACATTTGTAACTTATAATCCGATGGTCATGATTTGTAGTGATCCGATGGTTATCTCTCACCTCAGTATTAATGACACTTGTTCCGTGGCTTAACACCCGGTTGGTCCATGATCTCTATTTAAAGAGCATGGAGGGTCATTTTTCTAGTAACCATTTATGAGAGAAACATATGTAACTTTTCTTTTTATATTAATAAATTCCCTGAAGTGGCTGTGTTGGCTCAGGGCGTGGACTGTTTCCCTGTTTGAGGGTTTTAACAACGTGATTATACTGGTGTACTGATTT
Source organism: Pinus albicaulis (assembly GCA_034641835.2). Classification (NCBI taxonomy): domain Eukaryota; kingdom Viridiplantae; phylum Streptophyta; class Pinopsida; order Pinales; family Pinaceae; genus Pinus; species Pinus albicaulis. Next base: position 1,079,560,512 of record CM076577.1, on the reverse strand, counting down.
GTGATCTGTTTGTGAGTGGTGCCCTTTGGTTCTTGATCTACGGAACTTACCCTGTAAATTCCTACATGGTATTAGAGCTATTTTGAGGGCCGCGTCCACTGTTGATCAAAACTCGAAGCCGGTTTGACTGCATGCGAATTCCGTTTTGTAGATCTACTATTTTTGAACATTTTTGGGCTTGGATAACTACTCTGTTGTGTCCATAGCATCTGTTACAGTGAGGAATGCCTTTCTTTTCATGCGAAAATGTTTCTGGATTCCCAAGTTATCTCAATTTAGATATGGAGGTATAAAGCATCTATTTTGCAGTCATATTTGTTAATAGTTCTTCTTATTTCGATTTATTTCTGTTTATTTTCAGTATTAAGGTTTTTTTTATTTTCTGGATCTATACCCTCTTCTCTGTGTATGCTCTTTGTTGTGTGCTCTGTGCGATCTCAGAAAATCAGAAATAGGAAAAAAATATTTTCTACGTATGCTCTTTCCCCGCATCTTTGTGCGATCTCGGGAAATCAGAAATAGTGAAAAAAGTGATAGTTACTGGTAAAGCTAACCGAAAATCTAACATTATTCCATAAGGCTTTGCATTTCATTTTTTTTTTGGCTCGGTTTTTGTGTTTTTTTGTGCAGGAAAAGGCACGCACACCTAAGAGTATTGATGAGTTAGAAAAAAAAAAAAAAAAACCCTGCCTCCTTTCTTACAATAATGTGATCCTTTTACTATCTCACTTGGTGAGGGGTTAGTTTATGAGAATAGAGGTCTCAGGTTCAAGTCTCCTTCTCAAGCTTCTTTTGTAAAAAAAAAAATTTCAAAGAGGGGGAATTTATTTTAAAAAGCCGCACTTCATCCCGTTCCCGCAACTATTCGGCATCTACAACTCAGATTTTTAAAAAGGCATAACTTCTTCATCTGGAAGCCGTTTTTCAAGCCGTTTTTTTTTAAACGGCCTAATGTTTCGAGATTTTTCCATTGGAGCATTTATTTTCAGCTTTTTACAGCTTCATGTTTTAAAAAAAAATGGAAATTTCATGCCCATTTATTCTTAACAGCACCAATTTTTTCCAATGGCTACCTCACATGGTAGATATACTTAGAAGTAAAGGGATTTATAGAATAACCATAGGTCAAGAAAATAAACATTCCAATGATGAGAAAGTTTCTAAATGGGAAAATAAACAATATCAAGCATGAGGGTTGATAGGAATTTCCATTGCTCAAGATCTTCGATTTCACATCAAGAAAATAAACAAGATCAAGCACGAGGGTTGATAGGAATGTCCATTGCTCAAGATCTTCGATTTCACATCCTTCACATTGACACGCCTAATAAAGCCCTAGAAAAGCTAAATAATTTTTTTAGCATTCAAAATCAAATCAAGGCCCACCAGCTTGAAAATGAGTTGCTTACTTTGGACCCTAATAATTTCTCCTCTATTGAAGACTTTTTGTCCAAATTCAAGACCCTTAGAATTATTTTAGAAGGTTGTAAGGTCAAAAAGGAAGGTGGTAGCCTCATCTATTGCATTCTCGCTAAGCTTGGACCTGCATACTTTTTATTTGTTTCTACCTTCCATTCCACTAGAGAAGCCATCATCTCTTCTAGAACCACCTACAAGAATCCCTCTTTTGATTCCTTTTGTGATTCTTTGATAAGAAAACAAGAAAAAATTTTACACCTTGGTCTTATCACTACTGGAAATGCTTCTAAGAAATCCTTAGCAGCCCAACAACAACCATATCAAAAGAATCCCAAGAATCAGTATCCTAAAAAATATGGTCCTAAACCAAACAAGGGCCCTAAGCAATTTCAGCTGCAAACTAAAAAATCAAATCACCAAAATAATAAGGCAAATCAAAACAAAGGGAAGAAGATAGATAGACATTGCAATTTTTGCAATCGGGATGGCCATATAGAGTCCAAATGTTTTAAGAAGATGGAAGCCTTATAAGCAGCAATGAAGAAGCACAACATCAATTTCGAGCACTCTTCACCTTCATCTTCAGGCATGGCACTTTCTGCTTGTGGTTGTCAAGAATCAAGATCTGGTTATGCATTAAATGTATCTTCTTCTTCTCCTGCTCATGAGTGTCTCATTGATTCTAGAGATTCTTACCACATGGCTAAAAACAAATCCATGTTTTCTTCTTTAAATGATTGTAACACAAAACATATTTATGTTGGTGATGATAGATCTCTTAGTGTTGTAGGATCTGGAACCATTCATCTAGATAATGGTCAGTTTAATGATGTACTTTGTGTTCCTACCTTGTCATGCAACCTTATATCTCTTTATCATATAACTCATTTAGGTGAAGGGAAAATAGTGGAATTCTCACCTCATGATGTTGTAATCAAGGACCTGAAAGATCCTAAACATATTTTAGCTATTGGCATTGCTGATGATTCCAAAAAGTTGTATAAGTTTGACAACTTTGGGTCATCATCTCTTCCCTCTGTTTTTATTGCTCATAACGATGATGTGAGCAAACTTTGGCATGAGCGATTTGGTCACTTAAACTATCGCTCTCTTCAAAATCTATGTAAGGAAAATATGGTCACGGGCCTTCCTATGGTATCTTGTCGAGATGGTGTTTTCTCTAGATGTGTACTCGGAAAACATCATCGAGATATTTTTAACAAACGTGCCTCTTGGCATGCTTCAGCCCCTTTGCAGCTTGTGCACAGTGATTTATGTGGTCCACTTCCTATTGTTACTTTCTCTGTTTGCAAGTACTTCTTAACTTTCATTGATGATTTTTCCAGACGCACTTGGGTATATTTATTAAAACTCAAGAGTGAAGTTTTTAACATGTTCTTGGCCTTTAAGACCTTTGTTGAGAAATAATCTGGACATCAAATTCTTAAGTTAGATTAGACAATGGCGGAGAATATGTTAACAAAAAATTTATCAACTTATGCATAGAGCATGGCATTCAATTGCAACATATTGTTCCATATACTCCACAACAAAATGGTGTAGCTGAAAGAAAGAATCGCACCTTAAAAGAAATGGCTAATTATATGCTTCAATCTAAAGGACTTGGCCTCAATTTTTGGGCAGAAGCCATTAACTGTGCAAATTACATATTAAATCGCACTCCTACTAAGGTTTTAAATAATATAACTCCAGAAGAAGCTTGGAGCTCAATCAAACCATATGTAAGTCACTTTCGTGTTTTTGGAAGTGATGCTTGGGCCCATATTCCAGACGCGAAACATAAAGCCTTAGAACCTAAGAGTGAAAAATGTATTTTTGTTGGATATTCTAAAGATATCAAAGGATATAGACTTCTTCAACCAAAATCCAAAAATATAATCATCAGAAGAGATGTAAAGTTTGATGAAAATATATCGGCCTGCAAGCCTAGTTTGGCGGTGTTGGCAATATGATGCAAGTGTTGTCCTTGATGGCAACCTAATTAATGAAGGACTTGAATGTGCAATTAGAAGTAGCACTGTGACTTGGAAGGTTGATATATATTATATAGCAGACAGAGTGACATAAGGAGATTGTTGGAATATTGTCTTGATAGCAATATCGCAGGAAAGATCAGAAGTGCATTTACAGTAGAAGCAGTATCAGTCTAAGCAGAATATTTGGGTTCCTATGGACATTTGTAAAATCCTCTGTTATCGACATATGAGATTAATGGTGCTCTGGTTCTGTACGGTCGACATCATATACAAACTGGTAAACAGTGGAGTTATATATATTCGTTGAATATATGATATGAACCTCGCCGTTGAACCCGCAGTGGAACACAAATTGACTATGAAAAATGTATGAGTTGTGTAATTAGATTTATTATGCTTTGGCGTAGGTTTGGAATAAATTAACCCTTGCCCAGATGCTCGATGGAGGGTCTAAGATTCACCGATTTTATTGATTTGTCTCTGAGTCCTGGCACCCAGTATCATGGCAATCTTTACAAACAGACAGCACCGTGAATGGAAATTGGATTTCACAAAACTGCGAGTGATGAAGAGGATGATCTGGAGTTTCCACATGATGATAGGTGTTCCAGATTCGCACCGATTCCATGGGAAGGTGTTATTACGCGTCCCATAAACCGTAATCGCACGGTAACGATAAGTCATAGCATTAAAGCCCGTACCAGGATATGGTAAATTGCTTTTGCAAATCGATACGAAAAGGAAGTAGAATGGGTGATCAATCGTCGGACTGTGAGTTAATCAAAATCACGAGAAGAATGCCTTCCAAATGTGGTTCAATAACATGTGGGTGCTAAGCAGTCTACGTGAATATCTTTGATATGATCAATGGTGATGAACAATGAACATAATGAGTTATTTGATGTGGAGGGCATATGTGAGAGAAAGAGGTCAAAGTTTCTTAATGTTGAAACTATTAAGCCTTGATTTTTATTACCAGAAGCCCAGGATAAAGTTCAAACAATTTTTAAATAAAAATAATATCAGGAGCAATATAAAGATTAAGAAAAATTGGAAGACACTATGGAACAAACAAACATTCAAGCAGTGGCGAGAAATGAAACAAGTCCAATGAAGACACAAGTAAAACCTCATCATACACCAAAATTTATGGTAATATCGTGACTATTATAATATTTAATTCGAACATTAAATATTGAAGAAATAAAAACCGAAAATGAAATATTAGAAATATTACAAAAGAATACTATTTCAAGTTGAATAGTTTTATCTATTGATTTTAATAAAGGTAGAACTATATAAATGAAAAAGATCATTATTCAAAGCGGTGTGGTTTGACGAAGAAGAAATTCCTTGAAGGAATATATGTATGAACGATGACGTGCTTAGTGATTAAAATTATGATAGCCCATCGAGATATTGATCTAAAGGTGATGAGTCTTGGAATTTGCCAACAGAAAGCGATGAAGAAACTAAGCGTGTATCTTGTTGAAGAACACATATGAATCCGAGGTAAGTTTATTAGATCACTTTGCTCTTGCCAAACACATTATTATTGATACAGAGATCTATCTGATAGAAACGTATATATATATATGCGAGTCATCTACATTAAGAAAGTGCATATAATGATTGGGATTCTGAAGATTAATATACGGAAGACCACACAAATGTTGATATAAATTACTAGAAATGGTTATACGATATTTAGAGTTGATGGTCTACATTGTGCGAAGAGTGGAAAAATATTTTTTGTTATTGATTGAATAAAAAGTTACGTGGCCGTTCGTCCAAATTTGAAAATCGATGAAACAACAATTAGGTGGTCTGAAGTTGAAACTGGTTTCCGATCGACTTCCTTCGATGAAAACGGTATTGTATTGGAAGATTTAGAAACCACTTCAGGAAAGAGCTAATGCTTGAGAAGAAGGTTATTATACAGGTGGTGCATCTTGATAACGAGTACATACGACATAAAAATTGTAAAAAATTTCTGTATAATAAATATTGAAAGTGAGATTAGTGACGGTGTGAGTTTCTGATTGATTTCCACCTTAAATCTTGTCTATTATGTATCTTTATATTATATGATGGTTTATTAAACACTAGACACTTCGATGATATGATAAAAATAACCTAAGAAGAATTAAAATACATGACAGATCTAGATGCTATCTGTATAAAGTCTTGGCAGTGCAGTTTCTAGTAGCCTGCAGAGTTTGAGTGGAGAGAGAAAGGAAAGGTTTTGGTTTGCTCTAAATGTCTGATTACCCATAGATATTTTTTAGCAGAATTGAAGTATAGAGCCAAGGTTCTTACACAGCTTCATTGCTGAGGGAAGTCAGTCAGATGGGCAATCAGGTCATTGTGAAGCCTCTGAGGCCTCTACTCTTTAGGCCAACAGTGTTTTGGAAAGCAAGGATGGTCTATCTTAGTCAGAGTAGATGTGTGACTATTATGTTGATGAGATATCAATATCAAATATGATATGTGAGTCCAATGGAAAGAAAATTAGAGGAGAAATGATACAAAGCGATCAATACTCTATTAAGTCAATTGAGCAGGCCTCAGTCATCATTTATGCAGATATGAAAGACAATAGGATAAAAAATCATTTTAAGCTTTCATGAAAGTGATGCAAGGTAAAAGTCATTCTTAGCTTTAAACTCTAGGAAATTAATGTGAGTCATTAAAATTTTATTAAACATTTTATTTACTCGTAAATAAATAGCTATAATGCAAATACAGATATCGCAGAATCACCATTAAATAAGATCATGACAAAGAATTTAGTCAAAAGATTAAACTATGAAAAATGAGATATTAAAGTCTGCTACCAATTATGTGCACTAACTACATATGAAATGAGAAGAAGTACATCAAGTCAAGAAAGCAGTCTTTAAATTAAAAGAAGGAAGAAGCTGGAAATATGGAAGATGAGAATCTCTGGAGGAAGATGAGATAAACTTAAATGAAACTTCAATAGCATGGAGACGGTTGGGTAAGCCATAAATGTTTGATTAATGGAAGTTAGGTGTTGTATGATGTGTATGAAACACAAAAGGAGAAGCGCAGAAGAATAAAAATGTTTATGAAAAGTTATACTCATGAAAGACAATGATGATTGCTCATTGGCTGAAATAATGTGAACAAGACCTTGAACTTCTCATGGCAACATGAAGAATCAGAAGAAAGATGCTGTGAATTGCTCTAGAAGATAGTGATTTTTGATGAAAAAATAACTTGAAATCTCACCTAGAAGGTAAAGTAATCATGGCGAGCTAAAAAATCAGAAGACAGAAGAGAGGAGAGGACACAATGAAAATTAGGAATTAATGGTAATGAGTCCCAGAAAATTAGAGAAAGTAAAGACTCACAAGAATCTTGATTTGCTAAAGGATATGAACAACCAGATGAAATCATCAAAGACATTTCTCTCTTATGAAACAGGACTTGGATATGCAGAAGATATTATAGGCCTTGGCTTTCAGTGTCTAAGCAGTTGGTGGTTTGCAATATGTTTTGCCCTGACAGGAACTCAAAATCTTTAGTGGCGCTGATTAATCTCAGATTGAAGAACCACCAGGGAATGTCTTTCATGGAAACACAAATCAACAGTAAATTCATATGAAGATTTCACTTTGATGAAATTTCTTCTTCCAATGGAAAATGCTTCTGTACAATTTTGGTGATAGAATTGTTCAATGTGTTTATCTTAAAACCATCATGACAGAAAACGAAAAAGAATGATATTTGAAACAAAGAGAATACTTATAACAACACACCATATCTTTAAATAAATTGAGATATCTGCTAAATCAACGTGTGACGAGAAGATCTGAATGGAGCTAAAGTGTAAAAGTAAAGAACATATTATCAAAAACTCAAAGTATGAGAAAAAGAAGAAATTAAGATTAAAATTAATAGCTGCTTTATTTGAAGATGAAGAAAAACAAATAGTGATACATTGATGACGGATATAAGACACCAATAAAGGTGATAAAGACAAACTTATTTATATAAGTATATAAAAAGAAAGAAGTTTATTTGGAAGTAGGTATCTCTGGTCATTTAAAGGAAAAGGTTCTATTGCATAAAGAAAATTGAAAGCTGTTGAAGTGTTAATATTAGGTGGATAAGTCACAACATTAAGTGTAAGTCAAATGTTGCGTTAAAGGAGGCTTAAAGGTGTATTGATTAAAGGAGAAGTATCTTAATTATGCTGATCAACAATGGGGTAAACAATTACAAAGGAAAAAGAACTCCAAACAATATATATGACGAAGAAGCTGTAAAAACGATATTCTTTGAGTAAATCATAGAAAGGTAATATGTATAGAGATTCCAGACATCTTAGAAGTTTAAAATACTTCAAACAAAGCAAACTTAAAGATATTGTGATCTTCCCAATATTATCTACTGAAAATATCATATACAAATCTTCTTAAATACATGACAAACAGTAATTTAATGCGAGGAAGATTAATAGTAAACCTCTTGAACTCATTATCTTGACATATGATTATAGGGAAAAATATACATATGGTGAGAATACTATATCTTATGTTGATGATTTCTAGATGTGATGGTTGGGCACTTCAAACACAAAAGATGAAGCATTTAGAGAAAATTTAGATCTTAAAGCACTGATTGAGAATGGTTAGATCCAAAATCAAGTGTCTGGAATCCCGATAGAGAGGAGAATATAAATCTAATTTAATTCTCCTTATATTTTCATGAACAACATATGCATAAAAGCGATTTTAGGCACATGCTCTGAAATAATTAATTACAGAAAAATCATTGAAACAGTTCTAATATGACTAAACAAACTACTGCTTGATGATTAAAAGGAACACATTTGTTGCAGGGAAAGCGGCATAGTCGTAAACATTCTCAACAAAGCACACTGTTCATGTAAATGATGATAAAACTCATATGTGACCTACTGTATGTTAATCCTCCTACAAGCATTTAGAATTTTTTGGAGCAAATGTCAAATAATGATAGAAAAACTTAACCAAGTTAGTTAATGAATGTGAAAGATGTTCTTTTGTTACTCATCTAAGAGTAAAGCATATAAATGTTACAATAAAAAGACACAGAATATTGTTGAATGTATTGATATTTATTTATTGATGAAGTCTCACTGTGGCTCCAAAAGAAAAGAAAACATAGGATGAAGATGATGATGACACATATCCTTCTACATCAAATAATAATGATACAAAGCCGTGGGCTTAATGAAGAACAGAAGATGAATTATGCGAAAAGGCTCCATCCAGGATGTATTCAAAAGAACCATCCAAAATCTCAAATTTTGGGAAAAGGGATCAGTGTACAAGCAGAAGGACTCTTGTGGGATCCTCTAGCAATGCGGCCATTTACTGTCCACTATTGAACCTCGATCGATCAAGCCCGGCTAACGATGAATTCTGGATTCAAACCATGAATGAAAGAGCTTGATCAAATTGAAAAGAATCACACTTGGGAATTAGTACACTGAGACCTGGACAAAAATGTCATTTGAACTAAATGGATAAACTAAAAATAAGTTAAATGAATGAGGATGTTATAGAAATAAAGCTAAAGCTTGTTTGTAAGTGGTATATCAACAAAGAAGGTAGGCTGAAGAAACTTTTGCTCATGGCAGGACTTGAAGCCATAGAATGTTGCTCTTTTTCAAACACCAACAAATCAAATTTTATCAAATGGATGTTAAATATTCTTTTCTCAATGGTGATCTGAAGAGAAGTTTATATAGAACAACCGAAGGTTTCATCTTGAAAATGATGAAAAACTTGTTTGTAGACTCAAGAAAGCTCTATCTTAATCTCAAACAGCTCCAGTGCATAAATTCTATCGTCTTCACAAATATCTATAAACAGGATTCTAGGAATCTGTGATAGCAACTTATACACAAAAAAGCAAATGACAGAAAGCTTATTAATTGTGGGCATGTGATGATATCATTTAGAGTAATGAAGAATCTGAATTATGAAATTTGTTGCAGTATTACAACAAGAATTTGAAATGTCTTTACTTGGGAACTAACATTCTTTCTTGGTTTGCAAGTGCAACAAAACAGCACAGATGGCATTTCATCACAAGCAAAATACCTTTGGCAAATCTAAAGAAGTATAGCTTGGAAAGATTGCAAACTGTAAGTACCAATGATATGGATGTAATCTGGATTCAGTGATGATTCTCACATGGTGAATAACAGAGAATCTGGAATCCTGGTAAGGAAGTCCTTTATCTCAGGACAAGACTGGACATTATGCATACGGTTGGGATTGTTGGATAGTTTCAAACCAATCCAAGAGTCACCTTCGAGGTGTGAAAAATATTCAAATATCTACAAGGAACTCAAGATTTTGGACTGCAGTGTCAAAAAATTGTAAGTCTTTCTCTTCATGCATATGATGCAGTTAGGTGGAAGTATTGATGATGGGAAAGCACTAGTGGTGGTGCATTCTATGGGCCCAGTTGGTATCTTGATTTATGAAAAAAACATTAACATCTACAGTGACCAGAATATGTGGTTCTGACATCTGTGCCTCACTTCTTTGGATGATACAAACCTACAAAGATTTTTCAAATTAAATGTTCACCCCCTATACCATTATGTGTGTGATAATACAAGTGCCATCGATATCTCAAGAAGTCTGTTATGCATTTCAAGACCAAGCACATTCCCATGAAGTATCACCTTCTTACGAGAACAAGTGTGAGAAAAAGGTGAAATTAGAATATGTTCCTCAAAATAGATTCTTGATATATTTGCAAACCTCTACTAAGGAAACATTTGAATATCTGGAGACGAGAAACTTAGATAAAGAATCTACGCCATGCTAAGAGGATCGAGGTCTGCAATTAGGTGAACTAGTTGGTTGTGAGGGAGTGTTGGGGATCTCTACGGGTGCATAGGCCTAAGGAGCATTGGTCCTATGAAAAGGATGCATTGATGGTCTTCATAAGTCATCTTGCTATATTATGAAGATCTGACATGATCTCCCAGAACATGGTAATGTCAAACCTTTGCCTTGATGTCAAAGGGAGAATGTCATGGTGTTTGAATAATGGTTACAATTAATTTATCTATCTCGTAATGCTCAAACACTATCATGGATTGCCCATCAAGTCAAAGGGAGATTATTTGGCAATATGATGCAAGTGTTATCATGGTACTTAATTAATAGAAGGACTTGAAGGTGTAGTTAGAAATGACAACATGACTTGGAAGGATTGATATATATTATATAGCGAGACAGTGATAAGGATATTTATTGGAATATTGTCTTGTCTATATGTGTCGAGGAAGATCGAAGGCATTCTGATGGCTTTAGTCTGGATCTAAGTAGAATATTTAGGTTCTTGTGGACATTTGGAAAATCTACATTGTGACAAATGATAATGGTGCTCTAGTTTTCTCGATTGATATACCTCTGGCCCAGTAGCAGGTGGAGTTATACTATTAGATTGAATTATATGATATGAACCTGCTTCGTTGAACACTTGTTAGAACTACATTGACTATGAAAAATGTGTAAAGTAGGTAATTAGATTTATGCTTTGGCATGATTTAGAATAAATTAACCTGGATATCAATGGAAGATAAGATTACATTATTGTGGTTTCCATGGAGTCTTGGCTTTGTTGTGTAATATATCCCTTTTTATACGCAAATGGAACTGGAGTATGGGTAGAGCTGATTCTTGTTTAAAAGCTATGATGAATAGTGAAGATGGTTTTGGGTTTTTCTTTACCTTTGGGCTGATAGGTGGTATTCACGAATTGGCACCGATTCCACCAGGGTGTTGACATGTCCTGGCATGATCGCACGATAACGATAGTCCATCGCGCGTTAAAGCCGTACCGGAACGGCTAAACGAAATTGCTTTTGCACCATCGATCAGGGGGCAATCAAAACGGTGATTGTGCTCGGACTTGCCGAAGGTTAATCAAAACCATGAGAATAACTACAATCTGACAACATGCATGAATTATTTCTAGTGCAAGTGCCCAAGCGATATCAGCGTGATCTTGATTCGCGATCCAACGGTGATCGGGCAATGGACTGTCAGTTTATTTTTTGGAGGCGCATATGGGCCGAAGTTAAGGATTTTATTAATAAACTAATGCAGACATTGGATTTTTATATAAAGCCGGATTAAATTTCATTGAATTTTGAATTAAAATAATATTATGGGAGATGATGTAAAGATTTAAAAATTCGAGAAGAGGTACCTAACGAGTTGAACAAGCATTCAAGTGTTCACCGAAATCGGCAGTGGAGATTAAGTACGGGGAGCATAATAAACCTCTGTCCGTGCATAAGAACCCCCTAACGATGACGTAATAATGACATGCAATATTTGTTTATCAATTGATAAATGTTGAAAAATAAAACAAGCATTAAACTATTGGAAATATTGTAAAGGAATACCAGCTGTGGTTGAAATCTGGTTTTTGTCCCATGGTTTTAATAAAGGTGAGAACTATATAAATGAAAAGATCATTATTCAAAGCGGTGTAGTTTGACGAAGAGAATTCCTTGAAGGAATATGTCTGTTATGATGGGGCAATGATGCTTAGTTGATGATTCGGAGTCACCAGTCACGCCCATGAGATATTGATCTAAAGGTGATAGTCTTGAGATTTTCAACGGAAACGATGAATAGATAACGTGTATACGCTGAGAAGAACACATATGAATCAGGTAAGTTTGTGTAGATCTGGCACCTTTCTGCAACATTATTATTATTACGGATCTATCTGAAAGCACCATATATATATATACAAGTCATCTACATTGAAAGTGCATATGACAGTTAGGAGTTTACGAAGATTAATACGAGAAGGATACGAAATGTTGAATGCATAAATTCTGATCTGGATTACTTGATATTTAGAGTTACGATGAATCTTGATCTATTATGAAGAATTGATAAAATATATTTGTTGATGGTGAATAAAGAGGTTGCGTTAAAGCTAGATTGTTGATGTGAAAAATTGATGAAACATGATGATGGAAGTGAGATTGAAGCCTTGATTTGAAGTAAACTTCCTTGATGAAAATGATGTTATGTTTAGAGTTGAAGCTCCCTTGAAAGAATTTAATGCATGAGAAGGTTATTGCTCTTGAGGTGGAGTGCATGCATGCGATATAGTATGGCATAAAATTGTAAAAACATTAAGCCATAATAAATATTAGCTGAGATTCTGATGATGGCAGGTGATTTCTCCCAAAATTGGGTTTCACCTTAAATCATGTGTTCATGTGTCTTACTCATATGTGATAGTTATAGCACTCGTCTCGATGAATGATAAAATCCCTTTCAGAAGAATTAAATACATAGTAAGATCGAATGCACTCTTGTTTTCTTAAGAATACAGCAAGCTAGTTTCTATAAAAAAGTAGCCTAAAGGATTAGTGGAAGAAAAGGAAAAGGTTTTGGTTGCTCTAAATCAAGTTCAATCACCTCTGAGTATTTCTTTTCCAGCAGATGGTGTACCACCTTTGACCTCGAGCTTGATTCAACATATGTGCCTGCTCTCTCTATCTCTTCTATTTTTAATGGCATTTCTTCTAGTTGATTGATAACGATGAGATGACAATCCTCCTCGATATCATAAATTTTCCTTATACCTCCCGTTTCCAAGATGGGTATACCTCTATAGAGATACGATAGGTTCTCTTCGATTATTACCTTCGATCGGCGGCAGCCACACGTTCTCGATTGAAGAGCTTCTTCCTTATTGGCACAAGAGTTCTAGAAAAGCAGTCCGAGAAAACTTTGAAAGCCTCAGGTCAGCCAGTTGGGATGAAGCTATGGTGAAAATCATTCCCTTATTATTCCAAAAAAAATGCTGGATCTTGTTCTCTTTAAAGGAAGAAAACATGGAATGCAGATGGGTCTACAAAACAAAGTTTGGACGAGATGGAAGAGTGGATGAACATAGAGCTATCTTACTAAAGGGTTTCTGGAAGTTAAAGGCATTGAATACTAAAACCTTCACATTTGCCAGGTAGATTCTATCTGCCTTGTTCTTTAGCTGCTCCTTTGTTGGGAATTTCATCCTTGTGGATATTTAAATTCTCTTTACATGAATATTTGCATGAAGAAATCACCAGAACAACCCCGGCTTTATCCAGGGCGCCAACCTTGTTTTCCTTGAAGTCTCTCTATAGTCTCAAAACAGAGTTCAACATGGGATTGGTATGCCAAAATGGGTAGATTTCTCTTAGATAATGGCTTTTCTGGGTGTCATTAAACCAACCTTGTCTGCAAAGAAAGTGGGTAATTCCTTCACCATCATTTTTCTTTCCTGTTGATGATATTATCCCTTACGGTAGTGATCCAAACCATATAAACCATGTGAAGTCTAGCCTCAAAGAAGTTTGAAATGGCAGGACTTAGGACACTTCGTTGTTGCAGTCACAGTCACAATCAGGAAGGCATTCCCCTCTCTCGGTCCAGTATTCTATGATCTTTCACCACTTTCATGGAAGGCCCCACTTAAAGCCTACCACTTCTCCTTTTAGGTCTGGAATTATTTTAGTCAATGGCACTACCCTGAGTTGATGCTACCTCCCCAGTCAACTTGTTGGCTGCTTTGTATCTAACCCATACTCATCCCCGACCTTTCCTTTGATGTTGCTCTTGTGTGGTTTGTGCACCAACCTCATGGAAATTCATTTAAATGACTAAAATAATACTTTGATATATTCTAAGTGCGATTCGAGTTTAGGATTCATTACAATGCGGGGAGCATCTCCCTTGTTGATTGGTTTTATTTGATTAAGTTAGTGGTGACAGCAGTGATCAAAATTTTTTCTGAGGATATTATCTTGTTTTAGGACCTGTTACTTGAGTCTTGTAAACAAAGTGCCACTCTCCCTTACCAAACATAAGTAGAGAATATCGTGGTGCGATTGAAACCCGACGAAGCCATGTGGCTTATAGGATCTGTCTGAATTTGGTCTTCATCATTATCAACTACACTTTGGGTGTGATAATTAGAGTGCCATTCATCTATGTAAGAGATCCAGTTCAACATCAACATATGAAAACAGTAAAGTCCCACATACACTTCTTGACTCATTCATGATTGTGTTATTGAAGTGTGTGCCTCCAACCAATGACCGGGTAGTGATATCTTTAAAAGGCTCTCATGGAGTAGAGTTTACAGTTGATCCATGCTTGAGTTAAAATTTTTCATTAAGGGGGGATAGGCTCTAATGCCTCCTTCCTTCTCCTATTGTGTCACTTTGTGGAAATCCTTAATCTATCGATTTGTTCTTAAGGGGGGATATTAGGATATTTATTTTTTTATAGGAAATGAGCTCCTTTTGTGTCACCTTTTATAAATCCTTCAATCCTATCCCAGTTTTTCAGAAGTGTTGTACCCATATCCACCTTAAATTTGGAAAAGCGGGATTGGGGTAACACCAAACACGCTCGGTCGATAGCCCAAGCCCTACCAAAATGAGGAGAGGAGCTCTCTCGAGTCGATCTACGATAAAAAATGTATCAATAGGCCTTGAGATGGTAAAATGAGTGCTAATTTGGGGCTAGGTATATGAATCTAGGAGTTTGGAATGATTTTTTGAAGATTTTTGTTGGAAAAAGGAAAAGAAGCGGGTTTGGGCTTGGGGATGAGGCCAAATTCTTACTCAGTTCAAGTTAGGGCAAGGAAGGCAATGGATTTGATGTAGATTCAATGGATGGATAGAAAATGCTGCGACGACTGAAGGTGAGAAAGAGGCTATAAGGGTCCTCTTCAAGCAGATGATAACATATATAAAACTAAACAAAAGTTTAAGTAAGAACACCGTGAACTAATGAATTCTACCTTAGTTACTCATTTGTTTAATTGACAAAGAGAAGAAATGGAATACATGCTGTTAATGAAACTTACATATACATGGAAAACATCATCAAAACTCGGAGCACAGATTAACAAGTCTTTAAAACCACGGTCTTTCCTTTATAAAAATGCGAGGAAGTGTATGTCTGTTGAGGTGCCAAACTATTAAAGAAGTCCCAACCACTGAAATTTCTCGGAAAATATGGAAGTATATGACAAGTCAACCCTTATGCCTCTGGGGTCAATCTCATCCTTCTAATTTTGTTTCAACCAATTCCTTTGGAGGCTGAAATCTAGGCAATCGAACATTGCCTCTATGTGGAAGAGAAAATGATTCATTCATTTAATTTTCACTTTTAGTGAATGGATACTCTAGAACAAGTAAATATAATACCAAAATTACATCATATGTAAGAATTACATCAATATAGATCAATAGTTACATCCAAAAGTAAAACTAGTCAAAAAAAGTGACAGTTTACAGTGGAAAGGTCAAAAATAGGCAAAGTCCTCATGCACATGGAAGAAAACTCAATGCATCGCGCCACTTTGGAGCAGTTTTAAGGCCACTTCCTGAATTCTAAATTGATCTCATGATAGACGTTGAAATACATGCACATCTCTTTCCAACCAAGTGGAATTTTTTTGATTTGGATGTCATTGCCCCTCCAAAACGTCAATCTCCTAAGACTAGTTCTTGTGTGAAAGTGGCGGCCATTTTCAAAGATGTTTTTGACCCTTCACTTCGAGGAACATGATGAAATATCGACCATTCTTGAGCATGCATAATTTATCATAACAAACCCAAAAATATCAAGTTTTCTTAGAATATCTCGACGTAGAGTACTGCATAAAGATGTACAATAACAGGCGAGAAAATGTTGTTTGCTGACCCAAAAAATTCAAAAGAAGTACTAATTTTTCTCCAAAATTTTGAAATTTGGAGTAGAGAGTCCCCATCAAGTGCATGTTCGACCAAAGCTTGACCAATATTTGGAGTGCATCGGGCCTTTCCAATATTTGATGCTCTCCTCGGCCTACGCCTTAGGATCTTCATCCTAGCTTTTTGCAAACATGTATCTGAGCCCAATGGTAGTTCTTCATATGCTCTGACATTTCCTTGCCCCTATTAGCCTTCACCAACGACTTCTCGAAGATGAATTTTAGCTCTCTTAAGCCAAATTTGCTGTTTCCAGGTGTCATGTCACCACCATCTTAGGGCCAATTCCAGATCTTCACGGATTTCATAACTCTATGGTGTCTGCCCAGTCCTCTGTCAATTTTATTCACTTGCTCAAGTAATTTACCTGTATAAAGCTCTCTACAATTTTTAGGACAATGTGTCAATCTAGGCTTTCTACTCTGGATGGTTTCTTTATTTGTTTAGGGCTCAAATCAACATCAATGAGTGTAAAATAGGTGTCTTGGCCTTACGAGGCCTCATCATAGACAGAGCCTCTTGCCTCTGTCTTGAACATGTGCCACTATCTCTTGATATGAAGGTGGGGCCACTTCCCACCTAAGTGGAATGACCTCCATCTTCTTGATGAAGATGTGAGACCCCTTCCCACCGAGGTGGAGATAGCAAAAATTTTCATCATGTTCTTATAAATAAGGCTGCAGTACCTCTACGATGATACTTATCACAGTTTCTTATTCAGAGATCATCTTGGACCAAAATGATGTGAAGAGCTCACCCTCATCATGAAAATCTCTGGAAGGAAGGCGAAAGAAGTGTGAAGAAGTCTCATGGAAATGAACTCCTCCCATGCAATGCCCTGTGATCAAATTTGATGCACTATAATGATATTGATGAGTGCATAGTAATGCATTACCATATGTTGCAACAAAGGGTCTTATTTTGTACAAAAGTAGTCATCAAGCTCCATATGAACATATGAAATATGAATTCTCATGAGTATCACTCTCATGAAATGCATAGGTAATCGGATAAGTAAGAACAAAGCCACGAACAAGCCCCTCTGACTGAAGTATCTAATGATGAGTTTCATCAATAGCATGAGACTCCTTTAGAAACTAGAATGGGAATACCACCTAAAAATTTGCCTCAAATAGCCAGGCGATGTAAGGTTCATAATATGCTCTATCCAATTCTTGTCTCTTGTTCCTCTTCCTTTATCTTGAGTATCACAGTTTCTGAAAATAAACAGGTGTCAAGGTAAGTTCCCTCAATAGGGATTTGTGACCATCTAAATGTAAAACAAATAAGCAAACCAATTCTTTGATGATGCTAAATGCGACAATGCGTCTCCACAATCTTGAAAACATGAATGTTCTTCTGAAAGCATGCCATTGCAAGCGGGCCAGGCTGCCAGGCTGAGTCAAAGAGTGGGCTCTTCTAAACATGCCTACCACTTTTATAGCAGCTACCTACAGTACATTAAGCTCGGTGGTTGAGTCAGCATCTTGCTCATATTCGCATTCATATGATGAATACGCTCTCTTTCATGGTGCTGAAAGCAAGGTGTATGTTTGGTGTGTTGAAAATGAGAAATTGGACTTAGTGTCTTTGTTTTTGATGCCAAATGTGTAAATAGGAAATAGGGACTATGAGGGGAAATATGAAAAGTGGGAAAAGTAGGGATTTTCAAGTGAATTTCGTATGTAGTCACTTTATTTGTTGGGAATTGGGGATTTTTTCAAATGATATGGGAGAGGGAATAAACGGAAGGAATGATAGGGTTTAGGGATTTGGACAGTAATGCAAATGAGAACAAATGATATGAGTGGTTTTATAGAGGAATAGGAGAGGGATATAGACAATGTCGTGTGGAGTGATAGGTATGTGTTATGAAGTTCTTGCTTTACAAGAAATCCACACCCTTTAAAATTCAAATAGAAACCCTAGGCAGTTTGACAAATGGAAGGGTTTATCATTTGTATTCAAATTCTTATATTTCACTTTCAAGACACCAAACACAGCTACTATCCATAGTAAAGCTTATTACAAACTTGTGGATCATTGAAAAGCTGGATTAATTTAAATTTTGACGGTGGTGAAAATTTGTTTGGAGGCATTACGGTCAACCAACACGCCACGCATGCGCTTGTGCACAGCGCACCGTATGAGGTACACTTTAGAAAGTGAGACCTGCTCTGTGAATATCTAGGTCTTGTTCTTTGCAAATCTTCAACACGGTTTCGGCCTTTCAAACATGGTTTTCTCTGGTGATTTCTCTTGGCTTCTTATGATGTTTAATTGTGTTTCAAATTAAGTTGTTTGAAACACAGGAATCATATTTTTACCTTATAGCTTTGATTTTTGTTTTGAAAACCTTAAAAACTTTGTTTACACACAAAGAAGTGTCATGGCTTCACTTGTTTCTTTGATTTTTTGTGATGATGAATTTTGCCTATCTTTTAGGGGGATAATCATTGTCTTGAACTTTTAGGAAAAGGAAAAGGTAGTAAGAGTGTGCCACTAAGATTTGACAATGAAAACTTGAAAAATGTATAATTTATTACAAAGATGAAATGACGATTTCACTAAAGCGGAAGTTTGAAGAAAAGTCATGATCAATCATTATAATGATGACATTCTTGAGAGATGAAAAACTTATTTTGAGTCTCCTAAACTCTTGGCATTATTAAACATTTAGTAAGCATATACCTAATAGTGAAAAACCTAAAAGACTCTTTGTGACCAGAGATCAAAACAGGGTATCAAAATGACCTTAAAATTGATTTTGATGAACCGATAAAGCGATTTCTCAGCTAGCAGAATTTTAAAGCGTGAGGGGGTATGAGTGACAAAATCATGCAGCAAGAAGACCGATGCTCATGGATTAGGCCATTGCAGTGAATGAAGTCTCTAAAAAATAAAATGCAACTTGAAGGTGCAGTCTCTAATGAGATGAACAATGACTCTAACATTGGCTCAATGGGGATGCTGGAGGTGCAAGAACCCTACTGGAATCTTTAGGCGGCAGAGACGTGCCTTCATCCATTGGGAAATGGGTCAAAACACAAAAACTAACATTATGCGAGATGGACTGCAGCTCAGTTAGTGAAAACCATAATGAAACCAGAAACACTTGACTAAAACATAACTAACAAACTAAAAAAGATGCTCAACAATTGAGCTTATTCACCAAACCTAATCTAATTGTTCTTTTCACCACCCGATCAAGTGAAATGGAATAGCCAATGCAACCATGTAAGCATCCCAGAAACTGGCCCAGTTTCTTCTGATGTCTTCAGTCACGAGAAGGAAGATCGAAAGCCTTCCCATGGAAACTAGAATCAAGTTGGTTCAATGTTTCAAGCATGAATTAAGTTAAGATGACTTCAAGAATACTATGAAAGGATCTTCATAAACATAGCCATTGATTTCAATTAACACATTACTGATGAAAGTGGAAAGTAGTCTTCACTTGTTGGATATTAGTTACCTCACATCGTGTTGTCTTTCTTTGGTGATTCGACCAAGCTATCAAAAGGATCTTGAAATTAAACCAGTAACCAAAATCTCACTGCGATTCAAATAGAACAAAAGTGTCTTTATCAATATCGCCCCTTAGCGCAGCGCCGGCAAGCCGCAAACATGAAAATGACAATCGTTAAACAAAGTAATGAAGGACTTTTGAATAGATAAGTGCTCATTCTTTACATGGTTAGCGGAGAAGAATTTTGCAATGACATCATCAACACCTGAGCAATAGGATCATCAAAACTTGTTTGCTCAATGTGTATTGTATGACATCTAATTTGATCATCTTTTTCTTTAGATATTGAAGATTAACTTTATACATTGAATTGCTTGAAACAAAGTCTCAAATTCTCTTGCATCATTAAATCATGTATTCCGGCTTCCATGGCTTATTAAACTTGACCATTAATGACATTGGGGGACAGTAAATCTAAATATGAGAAGTCTTGAACAAAGTTTTTACATTTGCCCTCAAAATGGTTTAGATCAGACAATTGACAATTGATTTACGATTACTGTAAGTTGTCTACGATGAAATGAAATGAATCAAAAACAAAAAGCAAGATCCTTCCTTACTTCAAATTTGATCACCTTTCTCATCATTAATATGGTGTATGCATCGGTTGATCAACTATTGGCAAAAGAAATTCTTTGAAAGTGAACTTCCTCCTCGCACAAACTAATTCTTTGGATTTGTCGCAGATTAGCTTGTTTGGAGAACATAATCATCATCATGTTGATCAATGGAGCAATCCATCGGTATAAAACACATCGCGTAAACATGCACATCAAATCAGGCTCTCTCTTCTCAAGATGATCTATAAAACAATCACTATCAGATCTATGACAAGCTGGGATAAAAATAAATGTTTTGGATCGGCAACATTCTTCTTTAATCAACAAGTCACTTGAAACCCGAACATTATACTCATTCATTTTGGTGATCTTTTGCATCATCTCTCTCTACTACTTACCAATATGTCAAACTTTACCTCTACGAAATATCAGTTTCTCGGGATCTATATTTTTCATTTCTTCTTTATTGACCTTTCCTTAGGATCGACGCGAGCCTCTACATTTCTTGTGCCTGCCTTCTCTTCAAGTGTTGCCTTCCCTACTCTCAAATAAACTCCATTTCGGATCAAGAGCACCGGGTAGTACGAAGAAGCAGATCTAGGAAGATGTTATATCGAGTTAATTATCGAAAGATATACTTAGTTAATCATGGAAAATTTCATCTGTCTCCCCTGGCGGATCTTTAGAGAATTTTGGTTATACTCTTCTATAATCAAGAAAAGGTTAACATTATGATCTCCCACCTATAGGAAAACTTTGTGAATGCTGAAATCTGAGATGCTAACGTGAGCAAGATTTTGAACCAATATTCCACTTGGCCTTACTGAAAAGCGAAAAGCCTAATCTTGAAATCCTCTTCATCAACTTCCAAAAATTTCTAGAAAATTCTCAACATTATGCACATGTTGCTTTCGGTGACATTGTTACATTCCTCACATCCAAATATTGGTAGATATATAATTCTTGATTTTAGAAGCATGGGATTATAGAGTAAAAATCAGGAGAGCATATCGATCTGGAATTTTGCAAGGTATAGAGGGGTATGTACAAATCTCACGGCGAATTAGTCTTGGTCTCTTGAGATTCATCGAGTTTAGAGAATGGTCGTCCACAAGATGTGGGAAAAGCAAGGAGACAGGGATCAAGGAAACTAGAGTATTACACTTTTTGAATAGGTCCGATCAAAGATTTGCAGTCACCTTTATCTACAACAAATTCTAAAAAACTTTCGGGGATACTTCAAGAATAGCAAAGAAGTAATTTGAAAATATGACTAGATCCCGAATACCATTCCACTTTGGATACCGAACTTTGTATCAAAATCATTCCATTCTGCGGAAGAAAAGGAAGTTAGTCCTCCGTTGATCTCTACATTGAGTTGAGTCACCCGGTTGAATGATTTGACCTTCTTATGCTCGATCATTGTCCACCATAACCATCAAATCTAACTTGATACATGTACTAGGGAAATTTTAAGTTAGAATCATTCGTTCTAAACCTAGACAGGATGATGGAAACGGCTATCTGCTTCCTTCATGCAAAGCAAAAGCGTTTCGAAAGCTACAGCATAACTTGATAAATGCGTAACCTGAAACAAATATCCACCAACAAGCAAACCATTTTCTTCCCCGGTATAGGTACTTACCTGTTATTACCCAAATCCACCTTAGGTGAAGGCGGGATTTAGGGTAACACTGGCCTCATGCTCGGTCACAGTAGCCGTCCTACGAGAATAGAGAGAGGAAACTCTCTACGGGTCAATCTCGGTAAAAATGTATCGATGAGCCTTGAGATGACTGAAATGAGTGCTAATTTTGGGCTAGGTATATGAATCAAGGAGTTTGGAGATGATTTTAGGGGTTTTGTTGGAAAAGAAAAGCGGGAGTTTTGGGCTTGGGGGATGAGGCCAAATTCTTGCACGAGTTCAAGTTGGGGCAGAAGGCAATGGCTTTGATGTCTTAGATTCAATGAATGGATGAAAATCTGTGAGGAGGTGAAGAGGGCAAGGAGGTGCCAGGGGTCCTTTTCAAGCAGATGAAAACATATAAACTAAACAAAGGTTAAATGGAGCACCAGCAGACTAATGAATTCTACCAGTTGCTGTTTGTTCAATTAAAAGCAAGAAGAGAAGTAGCATACATATAATATTAATGAAACTTCCCAGATACATGGAAAAACATCACTCAAACTGAGCCACAAGGATCCCAACAAGTCTTCTCAAAACCACAATTGTTGCTTACATAAAATGCGAAGTGTATAACCGCAATGAGGTGCCAAACTATTCCCAAAAGTCCCAACCACAGAAAATTTCGGAAAATATGATATATAGATAATTTCTTACCACCGTGCCTCTGGGGTCAATCTCATCCTTCTAGGAAATTTGTTTCAACCAATTCTAAACTAGGAGTAGAAATCTAGGCAATCAAACAACTTGCACTCTATGTGGAAGGGCGATTCATTCATTTAATTTTCACTTTTAGTGAATGAATCCTCTAGAACAAGTAAATATGTGTAATTACATCACCGTCATCACAAATTACATCAATATAGATCAATAGTTACATCAAAAAGTAAAATAGTCAAAGCTTGGGCGAATTTAAGGTGAAGGGTGAAAAATGGGCAAAGTCCTCCATGCCGCGCGGAAAACTCAATCGTCGCGCCCACTTTGGAGCGATTTTGAAGCACTTTGAAATCTAGTGATCTCTGTGATAGCGTTGGGAAATACATGCACATCTGCTTTCAGCTTCGATGGAATTTTGGATTTGGATGTCATTTGCCCCTCAAAAACGTCAATCTAAGACTGGTTCACATTAGCTGTGAAAAAGGTGGCGAAAGGCCATTTTCAAGATGTTTGACCAACACAAACCACCCAGGAACTTGATGAAATATCTAGGCCATTCTTGAGCATGCATAATTTATCACCAACAAACCAAAATATCAAGTTTTTCTTCTAGAATATCTCGAACGTGAAAGTGCACGCAGGTGCTGTGGCAATCGGAGCAAGAAAATTTGTTTTGTGACCCAAAAAATTCAGTAATGATGCCTCCCAAAGTTGTAAATTTGGAGTGAAGGTCCCCATCGAAGTGCCATGTTCGATAAGCTTGGCCAATGTTTGGAGTGGATCGGGGCCTTTCCAATGTTTCGGTCTCTCCTCGACCTCGCCTTCGGAATCTTCATCCCAGCTTTGCAAACATGTGTCTGGGCCCATGCAGTAGTTTCTTCATATGCTCCCCAGGCATTTCCTTGCCCCTATTGGCCTTCGCCAACGACTTCTCAAGATGAATTTTGACTCTCTTAAGCCAAATTTGCTGCTCAAAAGGTGTCATCACCTGTCTCTTGGGCCAATTCCCGATCTTCATGATTTTCCGCAACTCTGAGTATACTGTGATCCTCACAGTTATTTATTCCCTTGCTCAATTAATTTATAACCCACTAAACTCTACAATTTCTCGTTCAATGTGTTCAAATCTCGACTTTCTACTCTGGATGGTTTTCTTCGACTTGTGGTGGAGAACTCAAATCAACATCAATGAGTGTAAAATGAGTGTCTTGGCCTCCCTGAAGACCCCTCATCATGAATAAGCCTCTTGCCTGTCTTAGAACCTATACAACATCACGATGTCGAAGGTGAGACCCCTTCCACCTAAGTGATGGAGATAGTACTCATCACTGCGAGTAAGTAGCGAGACCCTTCCACCGGGTGGAGATAGTACTACGTGTTGCACAAATGAGAGCCTCTCAGTACCTCTACGATGAGTAACACATCTTTGGAGCTCTTGATAGAGGATATGTCTTGGGACCTCAAAGCCAGTGTGAAGGCTCACCCTCATCATGAACAATCTACGGAGGGCCCAGGAAGTGTGGAGAGGAAGTCATGAGGCGAACTCCCTCCCATGCAGTGCCACCTTAATCCAGGCGATGCACTACAATGATCTTGGTAGGTGCATAATGATGATCTCACGCATTATGTTGCTGCTCGGTCTTATTTTGTACAGTAGTCTCCGCATCATGTTTGAGCATGAAGCTGGAATTCTCATCGGTATCACTCTCGTGAGGCTAAATCTCGATAATCGGATATGGTGACGTAAAAAGGCACGAACCGGCCCTCACAGGCGTGCTCCCAGTGAGTTTCATCGACAGCACATAGGACTCCTTCGGAAACTGGAAGAGTAGAATACCTGTTTGAAATTTGCCTCAAATAGCCGGGCACGATGTAAAGGTTCATAATATGCTCTATCAGGCTGTTATGTTCCACTCTTCACCTATGTTCGTTATCCTGGTTACTGAGAAATGGCTTAGGGTGTCAGGTGAAGTTCACTCTAGCAAGGTTTACATGACCATCCCACACAAATGTAAAACAAGCAAGCCAATTCGATCTTTGAATAAGGCAGTAAATCTAACAAATGCGAAAACATGAATGACTAAAGCATGCCATTGCAAAGCGAAGCAGGCACATGTTGAGTCAAAAAGTGGGCTCTTCTCGGCATACCTACCAGCACATGCTTAGCCTTCTCTGGGTACATTAAGCTCGGTGGTTGAGTCACTATCACACTCTATTCTTGTTCATATGATGAATCTGTCTCTTTCATGGTCTTTGAAAGCAAGGTGTATCTTGGTGTGTTGAAAATGAGGGTGGACTTAGTGTCTTTGTTTCAATGCCAAATGTGCTAAATAGGAAATAGGAACTGAGGAAATATGAAAAGTGGGAAAAGTGGGGGATTTTCAGGTAAATTTCATGTAATAATAGTCATATTTGTTGAGAATTAGGGATTTTGCAAATGATATGGGAAGATAACGAGGAGAGAATGATAGGGTTTAGGGATTTCGAATGATATTGCAAATGAGAATATTAATGTGAGTGGTTTTATAGAGGGAATAGGGAGGGATAGACTGAAAATGTCGTGGCAGGTGATGGGGTATGTTGCTGAAGTTCTGCTTCCAAAATCACACCCTTTAAAATTCAAATAGAAACCTAAGGAAATGAGTTTTTGACAAATGAGAGGGTTTATCATTTGCTGTCCCAATTCTATATTTCTTTTAAACCCACAAACACATTCTGTCCATGGCTGACTTCTGAACTTACTTGAGATCATTGAAAAGCTGATTAATTTAATTTGTAGCGTTGTTGAAAATTTGTTAGGCCATTACGGTCAACCCAACACGCCCGCAGCCGCACCAGCATGCTTGCGCTTTCATGTAAATTTACACTTTAGAAAGTGGTCCTCTCATGTGACCTCAAATTAACGCGATCTTCACCCAATTAGCCTTTCAAACCATAGATTTTCCCTCCGTGATTTCTACTTCTTTGATGTTTTGGTATGCAAATGGATTGTTGAAACACAGAATCATATTTTACCCATGACTTTGATTTTACGTTTTTGAAAAACCATGAAAGCCTTAGCACCTTTTACAAAGAACTTCTGTTTCTACTTGCTGTTTTGATTTTTGAGTGATGATGAATTTTTGCCCTATCTTTGGAATCGTATGTGAACTTGGCAAAGGTGACTAAGGCGTGAAGATTTTGACAAGTTGAAAACTTGAAAAATGTACAGCATTTATACAAAGGCTAAATGACGATTTTCTTTAAAGCAATTTTGAAAAAGTCATGATCAATCATTATAATGATGACATTTCTTGGGAAGTGTTTCTTTGATCCTCCCTCAGCTCTTTGTATTATTAAACATTTTGAAGACAAAGCACAGACCTAATAGTGAAAAACCTAAAAATGCTCTTTCTTGACCAAGAGATCATGGACGTAAATGACCTTAAAACAATTTGATGAACTTGATAAATAGACCTAAGCAGGGTACAGGCCTTGAGGTATGAGTGACAAAATCATACGTGAGGAAGACACGATGCTCCTAATGGAATGCAAATAGTAAGTGAATAGGAATACCTAAAAAAAATGAAATGCAACAAGAAATTTGAGTCTCTGACTGGAAGGATTAGATATTGGCTCTATATTAAGCTCCAATGAGATGGTAGCTCTACAGAGTGCAAAATTCTGAATCTTGGCGAAACGAAGCGGTTACCTTCATCAGTGGGAAATGGAGTCAAAACACAAAAACTAACATTTATGCGAGATGGACTACGGCTCAAAGTTAAAAACCATAATGAAACCAAACAACACTAAAACATAACTAAAAGATGCTCATGTTTAGAGCTTATTCACCAAACCTAATCTAATTTTTCTTTTTCACCACTTACGATCAAGTGAAATGGAATAGCGATGCAACCATGTAAGCATCTTGGCTGCTATTTGATTTCTTCCCAAATGCTTTCGATGCGCAGAAAGGGAAAGATAGAAGGCAACTCCATGGAAACTGAATCAAGTTGTTCTTGATAAACTTGCAAAGCATGAATTGATTAGATGACTTCAAGAATACTGTGAAATATTATTCATAAACATAGCCATTGATTTCAATTAACACATTTATCTGGTCCAGTAATCTTCATACTTGAATATTAGATTTTCCTCACATCTGTGTTATTTCTTTGGTAAATTGACTGTCAAAAGGATCTTAAGGAGTCGTGGATAACAAAATCTGCTCTTGATTCCAAAGCAGAACAAAGTCTCCTTTATCAATCTCTCCCATATGAGCTTTGCAACCCTTGGTATGGCTATACAATGAACAATCTGTTAAACAAAACAATGAAGGGGACTTTTGAATAAGATAATTATCGACATTCTTTTACGGCACATGGTTAGCTAAAGGAGAAAGATTTTCGTACAAACATCATCTTACCACGGCGATAGGATCATCAAAAACTTGGAAAGTTTGCTCCAATGTTATTTGTATCATCCTACTAAATTTGTTCATCTTTTTCTTTAGATATATTACGAAGATTTTGCTTTATCAAATTATGAATTATGAAACAGTCTGATTATATTGCATCATTAATCATGTATTTAAAACTGTGGCTTCATCTACAACTGACCATTAATGACATTGGGGAATGAAAGTAAATCTAAATATAAAGTCTTGAACAAAGTTTTCATTACCCTCAAAATGGTTAGATCAGACCGATAGAGCAATTGATTTACGATTGCATGAAGTTGTCTCGATGATAAAATGAATCAAAACAAAAGGCAAAAAGATCCTTCACTTAGCAAAATTGGTCCCACTTTCCTCATCATTGTCAAATACGTGTATCGGTTGATCAGCATACTTGGTGCTAAAGTGAACTTCCTCCTACTTTAAAACTATTTCGTTTGTACCACGAAGATTAACCATTTGAGAACATAATCATCATCCTCTTGATCCATTGAGGAGCAAATCATAGGTATAAAACACATCATCAAGCATACACATCAAATCATAATCTCTCTTCTCCAAGATGATCTATAAAACAATCACTATCAGATCTATATTAAAGTAGGATAAGAAACAAAATGTTTTTGGATCAGCAACTTGTTCTTCTTTAATCCATTAAGTCATGGGCTTGAACATTATACTCATTCATTTTGGTGATCTTTTGCATCATCTCTTCTATCTTACGCCTTCTAATATCTTAGCTTTACCTCTAGAAAGTATGCAGATTTCTGGATCTATGTTTTCATTTACCTTCTTCACCCAACCTTGCCCTTGGGATCAGCTTAAATGAGCCTCTACATTTCTTTGTACTTTTACGCATCTCTTCAAGTGTTTGATATTCCTTTCCTCTCAAATAAAACTCCATTCCAGGATCAAAGGCCACAGGTGGTGCAGAAGGCGGTCTAGGAGAAGGGTCTTATATCGGTGGTATCAAAATGTCTTGGTTAAATAGCGAGAAAATTGTCATCTTGTCTCCCACAGCGAGTCTTTCCAGTGGGTGTCTCTTATATAATCAAGAAAAGGTTCTGACATGATCACCCACCTATAGAAAACTTTTGTGAACTTGGAAATACAGAGATGCTCGCATCGAGCAAGATTTTGAACCAACTCTTCACTTGGCCTTGCAAAGAAAAGGGAGCAAAAATATCTGAAATCCTCTTCATCAACTTCAAAAAATTTCTAGAAAATTCTCAACATTATGCACACATGTTGCTGGTGACATTGTTACATTCACCATCAAATATTGGTAGATATAGGTCATAATTTTAGGAAAGCATGGGATATAAGAGGTAAAATGGAGGCTTGTATCGATACAGATTTACAAGGTATGAGGAGTGTGTATAATCATTGAGAATCGGTCTTGGTCTTTGAGGTTCATCGGTTTGAAGATGGTGGGTACCAGATGTGGGAAAAGCGAGGCGCGGGGATCAAGGGAAACTTCCGGTGTTGCACCGAATGGGTCGATCAAATATTTTGATCACCTTTATCATACAACAAATTACGAAAAACTTTAGGGATAGCCAAAATAGCAAAGAAGTAATTTAAGAAATGTGACTAGATCCACAGACCATTCCACTTTGGATACACGAACTTTGTGCTGAGTCTTCGTTTTCCCCCAGAGAAGAAATTGATCCTCGGTGGAGTCTCTACATTGAGTTGGAGTCACCCAGGTGAATGATTTCGACCTTCTTGTCTGAATATTGTCACCATCAACCATCAGAAATCTAACTTGATATATCTTGGGAAGTTACAATTAGATGTTACGATTACAAGCCTGAACCCGATTGACAAGACGGCGTTTATCTGCCACTAATGCAAAGCAAAGGCGTTTCGAGCCACAGCATCGCCCGGACTCCGTCGCAACGAAACAAATATCACCAACAAACAAACCATTTCTTCCCCAGGTATGGTCGCCACTATGTTATTACCCAAATCCACCTTGGGTACCGAAGGAAGCGGGATTTGAGGTAACCCTGGCTCACGCATCGGTGGTGCAGCTGGTCCTACGAGAATAGGAGAGAGACTCTGCAGGTCAATCTGGGTAAAAGCCTGTCGATGGGCCTTGAGATAGTGAAATGAGTGGTACAGAGCTGAGTATATGAATCAAGGAGTTTGAATGATTTTTAGGGGTTTTGATGGAAAAAGGAAAAGCGTTTGGGCTTGAGGATGAGGCCAAATTCTTACGAGAGTTCAAGTTAGAGCAAAGAGCAATGGATTTTATGTCTTAGATTTAATGAATAGATGAAAATGCTGTGAAAGGAAGTGGAAGGGCAGAGGGCTGAGGTCCTTTTCAAACAGGATGGCTATATAAACTAAACAAAAGTTTAGGCGAAACATAACTCGACTAATGAATTCTGTAGTTACTCATTTGTTGAATTCAAAAGCAAAGAGAGGAAATGGCATATTATTAATGAAACTTCGGTCTGTAGAACTTTTCTCATCCATTCCCGGAGCCAGAATCCCCAACATATGTACATAAAACCTAGTCTTTCCTTTTTCAAAGAAATCACGAAATTGTATATGCAATGAGGTGCAGTAATACAAAGTCCAACCACAGAAAATGTCTGGAAAATAATATATAGACAAATTACAACCTTCCATGCTTCTAGGGTCAGAGCTCATCCTCTGGGCTATTTCCAACCAATTCTAAACTAGGAAATGAAATCTGAAGCAGTGAAACAACACCTATATGGGAGCAGTTTCATTCATTTAATTTTTCACTTTAGTTGAATGAGTCCTCTAAACAGTAAATATGTGCAAAATTATATCATATTCATCAAATTACATCAAGATAGATCAATAGTTACATCAAAAGTAAAACTAGTCAAAGAGGCGGGTGAATTTCTAAAGGTGAAGGGTCAAAAAATGGGCGAAGTCCTCATACGCGAGTGCGGGGGGAAGAAAACTCGTGCGATCGCGCCACTTTGAAACCAGTTGTTAGCTTCCAGTCAAAATTGGGCTCATGATAGCTAGTTGAAAGCCTTCTTTGTCTGATTTCCAACAGAAGCAATTTTTAGTTGGATGTCCATTTCCCATCTAAAACTTCAATCTCCCAAAAGCTAGTTCCTGTGTGTAAAGGTGGCCAGAAGGCCATTTTCAAGTGTTTTTGACTTGCACAAACCACCTAGAACTTGATGAAATCTCTCGGCCGATCACGAGCATGCATAATTTATCATAAAAAACCCAAAAATATCAAGTTTTCCTCTAGAATATCTCCTCGAGAACATAAGCGCGCGCAAGGTGGCGTGACGCATCGAAAGCGAGAAAATCTGTTTTGTGACCCAAAAAATTCTGAATGAAAATTTTTCTCCAGATTTGCTGAAATTTGGAGTGAAGGTCCCCATGAGGGTGCCATATTCGTCAAGAAGCTTCAGCCAATGTTGGGTGGATGGGTCCTTTTAAGACGTTTAGGTGCTCTCCTCGTACCCGCCTTGAGGATCTTCCATCCCCAGCTTTGCAAACATGTGCGGAGCCCAATGGTAGTTCTTCTGCTTGATCATGTCTGTCCCTATTAACTTCTCAGCAGCTTCTCAAAAATGTATTTTTACTCTCTCCCGACCAAAGCTACCCGCTCGAAAGGTGTCATGTCACCTTTTTGTCTCTTAGGGCCAATTCCGGTCTTCATAGTACGCAACTCTGCTGAGTGCTCTGCCCGATCCTCCGATTGTTTATTCTAACTGCTTTTCCAAGTAATTTGTAACCCAACGACTCTCTTGCCAATTTCTCGGTCAATGTTTCAGTCTCATCTTTCTTCTCTGAATGGTTTCTTTGTTTGAGATGGGAAGACTCAGGAAATCAACATCAATGAGTGTAAAATCGGTGTCTTGGCCTCTGAAGGGCCCTCATCATGAATGAGCCTCTTGCCTCTGTCTTCGAACCTATACCTATCTCTTGATGTGAAGCCAGAGCCCATTTACCCTAAGTGGAGATAGTGCCATGTTTCAACGATGAAGAATAACTCAGACCCACATACCGGGGTGGAGATAGTACTAAATAAATATTCTTTGCAAATAAGGCTGCAGTACCCCTCTCGATAGGTAACACATATTGGAACACTAATAGGCTCTATCTAAGGACCCTGGGGCCAGTCATGGGGAAAGAGCTCACCCTCATCATGAACAATCACGGAGGAGGTGGGGGCTATGAAGAAGTCACGAAGACATTCTCCATGCAATTCCACCCATAGTCCAATGGAAGTGCACTACAATGATCTTGATGAGCGCATAATGATAAATGATGTTATGTTCTGCTCGGGGGTCTTATTTTACTGGAAGTGATCATCCAAAGCTCTATGTTTCGACATATGAAATATGGAATGCTCATCGATCTCCTCTTGTGAGAGTATCGATTAATCGGATATGGTGACGTAAAGGTGCGAGGAACTTCCGGACCTCACAACCGTGCTCAGTGAGTGGTTTGCATCAATGGCACATAGGACTCATGACCCAGGACAGGAATACCACCTGTTGTTGCCTCAAATAGCGAGCTGATATAAGGTTCATGTGTATCCAAGTGACAACCTCTGTTATCTGCATAGTAATTGATCTCACAGAATTACTGAAGAGAAGCCTTGATATCTCATGAGTGAAATTCCTCAGCAAAGTTTACATGACCATCATGGGTGAGCAAATCTGGCGAACCAACTCATTAATCTTTAAATCTGGCAATCATCTCATCTGAAAGCCTGCTGAATATTGCAAACGCCTGATTGCTAATGAGCGGGCACCTTAATTGGGTCGAAGTGGGCTCTTCTACGGCGTTCTTACCACTTTTGTGGGCTATTCTTGATTTTGTTAAGCTCAAATTGGTTGAGTCATGTCTCACTCATATTTTCTTACTCATGAGTGAATCTATCTCTTTCATAGTCTTGAAACAGGTGTATGTTTGGTGTGTTGAAAATGAGAAATTGGACTTAGTGTCTTTTCAATGCCAAATGCTAAATAAGAAATAAGGACTATGAAAATATGAACGGTGGGAAAAGTGAGGATTTTCAAAAGTGGATTTAGTAATAACAGTCTGCTTAGTATTTATTAGGTGGAATTTTAAATGATGTGAGGGAGAAGACCAGGAGAAGGAATGATGGATTTGGAGATGTAGATGATATTGCAAATGAGAACAAATAAATATGGTGGTTTTGAAAGGGAATAGGAAGGGATGGAATAAATGTACGTGGCCAGGTGATGGGGTATGTGTTGTGAAGTTCTTGGCACAAAAATCACACCCTTTAAATTCAAATGAGAAACCCTAGAAACGATTTTTGACAAATGAGTTATCATTTGGCACATTCAAATTCTTATATTCACTTTAAAACCCCCTGCAGAAGCACAAATACTATCACAACTGGCCTCTGACTTATGGATCTAATTGTGATTGATTGGGAAATTAGGTGACCAGTGAGTATAATTTATTTAGAACTCTCATGCGTGATCGTCCCAACTTTCACGTCTGTCTCATGTATGTCTTACATAGCAAATTACCATGCTGGTCTATGGCTGCCGCGACCTCCCGATGCGCCCTTTCCCTACTTTTGCACTTATGATCTTGAAACACAATTTGACTGCTAAACCCTTGTTTAGCCTCAGTTCCTCTTGGCCTTTGATGTTTGGTATTACAAATGGGTTGTTTGACTTTCAAATGTCTTGCTATAGATTGATTTTCATTTGAAAAATGAAAAACATGTGCCTTTACAAAGAAATACTGTTTGCTTGTTTTCTTTGATTTTGGTGATGATAGTTTCTTATCTTTTTGTAGGATATTTATCATAGACTTGTAAAGTTAATGGGGATCACCCTAGAAGATTGCAACTATTAAAGCTTGAAAAATGTATATTTATTACCTTAAAAACGAAAATGTGATTTTATTCAAAGCAGAGTTTTGAAAAAGTCATGATCAATCATTATAACGATGAAATTTCTTAAGATAGAAAAAGAAATTGTTTTGAGTCTCCTCACGGCTTTCTTTTATATTAAACATTTGAAAGACTAAACTAGACTATTGAATGAAAAACCTAAAAATGCCTGCTGGCCAGAAGATCAAATGGAATTTATAAATGACGTAGGTGGTTGGTAGACCCGTAAAAATTGCTTAACCAATTACAAGACATAGAGGTGAAAGTGACAAAATCAACTTATGAAATAGTCTTCCAATGGGTCTTACAAATACATTGAGTGGATAGATGCCTAAAAAAATGATGCAGCAGGGAATTTTTAATAAGCAAAGGATGACGGTGACTCTATGAGATGTTGGATGTTCACTTATGAAATGATGAGAATAAAATTTTATTAGTGTAGAGTTACAAGGCTTTAAAAGCAGTTATTCTTTACATAGATCAAGATGACGAGGTTCTTGACAGTAATATACATAAGTAATGACAGCAAATGTGTGGATGGTCATGTTGCCTGTAGCTGAAGCACTACATTAATGTAACAAATCCTTGCAAATAAATGGTTGTACTCCTTTTCTATCTTTCAGAATGTTGATCCTCACTGAAGCTAGCTCTCAAAACAGAGTTAAACATACTACAATATGAAATAACACATTTCCTCTCAAGGACTATCACATGTCACAGAAGGTAGCTACTTAGCTGTTTGGATAGTGGAAAAATGTAGCACAAAATCTTCTCCTCAAATTTCTTAAACAGATCTCAGAAAGTGAGGAATTTCCATGAAATATTTTAAAACAATACATGACTTGGCTCATGGAAGAAGAATGAAAAAGTCTAAACATACGACATACAAAATATAATCTTTCAATCATACCCCATATGGCTGCTATTCTATCCATTATATACTTAATGAGCTTCTCACCAAGGGTTCCACCCAATGATGAGGTTACTTCCCATCAAACTCCTGCAAAATTAAATTTGTCTTCATTAATTCCTCTTTCTTTTTAGCATTTTTTGATTTATTCAAGCTTGGCTTGATCTTCTATTACATTGTCTCTTTTCACACCCAAGGTGCTCTTCCATTTGAACTAGCTAGATTAATCTTCATTCACCATGGCTGTCTTTATTGCCAATCCCACTCTCTGTATAATAATGTTGTTTACTTGGTGACTTCACTTTTTCCACATTTTAAGATCCTATTCACACATGAGGATGTTTGATCTGGGCTATTAACATGATCCTTTTACATTATGGGGTATTTTATACTCTGTGTGTGTTTCATGATACTCCTTACCATTTATTCATAACTTAGATTTTAAAAGAAAAATTAATATTCTATTAGCCATGCTAATTTAGAATATATAATTACCTCTTTGAATTTCCTATATTACACCAGGATACGGCGGATGTTGGAGACTCCCTTAAAGTCCCTCCCAGTTTTGTTCCTAGTCGACAGGTGTGTTTACTAATCCTTTCCCTTTGGCCTGAGAATTCATTGGCTGCCACGAAGGTCGGGGCGGCCACTAAACCTCCTCCATCTGGTACCTCGATTACAAGTTCTCATGATGAACTAAGTAACCTATAATAGTAGACCTCAACCTTGATTCGTCTGTGTTGGTGCAAAGCCTCCCGCTGTGTCTCTGCCGACCCCTTCTTGAACCTTAAGCCTCTTTTGACACCTAATGGTCCTTTACGGATCTCATTTCAAAGTAGTTTTCATACAAGATCATAAGGGACCATTAAATGCTTTGACTTTTGGAAAAGCTTCCAATCGTACTCATGCCAATGCAGATGATTTGGCGCAATCTCCTATTACCGTCTCAATGTACAGGAACTCCTCCCAATTGTGCCACTTCACAGTAGAAAATCTACCTATACCTGCATGGAAATTGTAGATCCTTGATTCTGATTGATTTATAAATGTGATGTTGTGAGTGGAAAGAGATTCTCTCTTCTTACTTAAGCAAGCCTTCCAAATCCAGTGAGATCAGGCATGGCGTTTCTCGTTGTATCATTGATGAGGGGGCACATCCACCTATGCTGATCTCACGCTTCAATTTGGAAGAAACTCGGTCACCTAAGTTGCTTCTGATCACTCTCCAAGCATGGGATGGCATGCCTCTAGCCATTGCACAGTACGTAATTGTCCTATTACTCTAGCGAGGAGCCAAGATTGTTTTGTGGCCCGATGTAGAAGTCATTGGTGTTGTGAATTACACAACATTCTATTGGGTCATAGCTACACCTATGTAATGTCTGACCCAGCACCATGCGCCAGTTTCCACCTATGAATTCCTCTCCCCATAATGGAAAGATATTCACCATTGACCGTTTACACCATTACGAACCCCGAAGTACTCATACCTCCCACAGGTGATCATGTCTTGAGTTAGCCAATAATAAACCATTGACCCCTTGAGCGATTGCCTCACCAAAGTCTACAAATACTACTCTTTGTGATACGTTCTGGTCTTCTTCCTATCTCCTTCTCGAATGTTTGCATGATTGCAGCTGATCTCGATCTTCCCCTCGAAGGCCTGACTAGTTAACGGCCCCACCCTCTTAACCTACTCCCTGGCCAGCCGATTCGACCTTCTGGACCTCCTCCACCTAGCCCTTTGAGGGTTTTTGAGAGAAAACTAGCATAAAAGCAAGGAAAAAATAGGAAAATAAAAATGGAAGAGGAAGCCCACAAAGGTAAAATAGTGGATATGCGAGGAAGATAGAAAAAAGCAGCGATTAGTCTGAAAACCCGTGTGGGTAAAGCGATTGTTAGTATGGTTCTTTCGTCGTAAGGTGAAACAACATGCATGTCCGAGTAGCCCTAACATCAAGAGTATGGCTGAAAAATATGTATTTCTTTTGCATAAAAAGTTAGATCTGAAAGCATAAAAGTATTAAGAAGATAAGATATAAAGTAGCTCTAGTGCATCCAATGAAGCAGGGCAAAATGATGTATAAAGAATCTTATATTATATTAAAATGGGGCACACAGGGAGGAAAACAAGAAAGGTGTTTTCGACTCCTCTTGGGATAGGTTCTTGGAAGTCTCAATGTTTGGATCTAATTCACTCTCTTTGGTTAATGCAGAAAACTCTACAAACATGGAACTCAGTGGGAGTTCGAAAATGCGAATGAAGTAAATGGTGACCAGGAAGTAGATCTAGTGTGATCTAATGCAATGAAGGTGACTATTGAGATAGAAACCCTTCTATTTATAGCAAAATATTGGGGTGTTCTTGGTGTATGAATAAAATATTATTAATCACATTCTAGAATCACCTTACAAAGATATTTTATTGCTGTTGTTGGAGGAAAAGGGTTTTTGAAACAGGTGCAATTCAACATTTATAAATAACAAACTAAATAAATCATTTATTATTAATTTAAGGAGATAAGGGAATATAATTAAATAAATAATGGTTTATTTAATTGTTTGAAAATGATTTAGTGAAATTTAACTAGGAATAGTATTTAAATAGTGATTTAAATAAGCATTCTTAGGAAATAATTAAACAAACATGATTTATTTAATTAGGTGTTTGATTAAATACTTGACCAAGAAATGTAAACAAATGTGGTGAAAGTGATTTTACTTGGGG
This sequence comes from Pinus albicaulis, assembly GCA_034641835.2. Classification (NCBI taxonomy): domain Eukaryota; kingdom Viridiplantae; phylum Streptophyta; class Pinopsida; order Pinales; family Pinaceae; genus Pinus; species Pinus albicaulis. The sequence continues at coordinate 1,079,523,895 of CM076577.1, read as the reverse complement.
TAAATTGAATGCTTACATGATGTACTTGGGTTCATCTAACGATAATGGTTAGATGACTAAAATGGTGTAGCAGTTGCCCAATGTATGAGTGTTAGGGAGAAGATAATGTGAATAGGAAGTCGTTGTAATAGTTGATCTGCAAACAATAAGATAGAAAAAGAGAGGAATGTAGATAAATGGCATTAGTGGAGACTAGACCCTGAGGCAGAGGACTTACAGTCTGCGTCTCAGCATGATGTGGTACCAATGTGAAAGCAGTGGGAGGCATACCTATGCCGTCGAGACAATAGTACAAAGAATAAGGCACTCGGAAAACCAGAACATGATAGTAAGGCAGTCTTGGCCTAATCATGAGCAGAAATCAAGAATGATGAATCCCACATACATCGTGGAATAATCATGGCAGAGTTATACTATGATGTGGTGATGAGATACTAATATACCCAAATGCCCACACAGGGGAAGGGCTATGAAATCGGTTGAAATGTACAAATCGAGGTTCTACAAGTGATAGGGTGAAGTAACATCAGTAGGAGAGCCGTAGTGTTGGAATGAAGAAGTCATGCAGGTGTGTGGGAAGGAGCTACCTGTGAGAACCACCTTCACGAGGGATTGAGACATCGGATACGCCCAGGATATCTGTCATTCTTCTTTGCATCCTTTGAATAAATCAGTGTATATAGAATCACGATCGAGTGCAAGAAAGCTCGAACAGTGCCTGCCCCTAGACCTGACTTACGCATTAAAAAATTTGATGTCGACGGAGAGTAAGGTCCTGTGAAGTGAACAGAAGGGAACCCCAACTAAGTCGAGAGAAAATAGTGGAGTGACAAACGGATGAGCATAATGATGATGAAAATGAGGGATACTAAGTGGCGAGATGAATGACCCCTTGTTAGAGCACTTAGCGGGGATGGCTTAGCGGCGGCGGCCTGTGCTCAGGAGGATAGGGAACAATGGGGTGAGGGGCCATCTTCCTTGAGGGAAACTCGAGGGGGCCAAGCAGTGAAGGATGGAGGACTATAGAGATAAAAATGGACGCGAGAGAGACTCATGGTTGATGATGAATCAACTTGGATGTACTCTAAACAAAGGGCGACTACAGTGGTGCCTACAGTGTGTTAGATGGGGAACCATAAAAACATGTGAAGAGTACAAGGGGTATCTCATGGCGAAAATCCTTACGAACAAAGACAAGTAAGGAGAAAGTGGTGCCCCGGTACAAATGTTGTAAGTGAAGGAATTCAATTTTGAGGAGAGATGGTCTTTCATGGAAAAAATGTGTCTAATTGAAGTATGGAAACATGAAAAATGAACAAAGACCCATTTGAGTGCTCGGTGAGAGCTTTCCAACGGTGTGGATGGTTTGCCAGCGAGACTCTTAGTTTGGTCACGGTAAATGAAAAGAAAAAAGAAGGGTTTCTTCTAATAGGGTGTTTTCCTCCAAATCATTCATTTGTGGCAGAGTTGTGGTGAATGTGGAGAAGAAGGCCCTAAATCTTGCGGCGATTGTGGCGAACAAGCCCAGGCCGTTGGAATTGCAATCATGACTCAGATTTGATGAGGCTAATCTAAAGCTTTGTTTTGATGTGGATTGAAATTACTGCGATTGAGGTTAAGATTCGACTATCCTACTTCTTCATTACGATTACAATTACCGCACTTTGGGAGCCGGCTGACACAGGGACAACGAGGTTTTGGCACAGTGCGACTTTGCAGCCCGGGTTTTGCCCAAAAGTCTGTTTGCTAGGTATGGGAGGTTTGGTCTTGTTATGGTCTAAAATTCTATTTTGGTGTAAGATAGTGTATTTTGTTGATACGGATCTTGTCAAAGATGATGTTTATGCGAGATATGGTATATATATGAATAAGAGTGGAGAAGAGAGACTTGGGTACACACTGCGCGGAGATCCGGGTGGATTAGGGTGTCGTCATGCCTTTGACTGAACATGGGGTTCTGAAATTTTGGAGAACGCTTTGATGAGGAGTAGGAGAGCCCTTGTTTGGCCCCAGTTATCGGTTATTGGGATCCCGAGATCGGGGCGTTTGTAGTGCGGGGTCACGGGATCGGGTTGTGGTCCAGGACTTGTATTTCTTTATTTAGTCTCCCACCATTGAGTATGGTGGAAATACGCTAGTGTTCATGGGGCGTAACATTATGGATTTTGTGAGTGACATTGTGATCAGTCTCAGAGTCAAAGGGACCTAGGATATCTATTAAGGAGCTAGAGAGGTTGGAACCGGGCGGTCGCCTCATGATGTTGCGGATCTTAGCTTCGTCAGCTCCATCATCTTTGGAGGAAAATGATGATTTTAGAGTGTGTTCGGTGGGACTTACTGGGTGGGCCGGATGATGTTGGTGTGTTGAAACGACGGTTGTCATTATGTAAGCGGCAAGTGAATCATGATTGTGCATATGGGACAGTATTGTGTGCTCTTTCTTCTTTGAAGATCCGGAACTACGACCTCATATCTGGGTTGCCAATGGGAGCGAGAGATCCTCGGATGCGTCGAGGTCGGAGAACCTGCGAGTAGAGGAGGGAGAGCGGTCGGAAAGTGTTTCGACGATTCTGCTGTGTGGGACTAGATGTGGTATACATAGCAATTATCCCTATAGTGGGATGAGTTATTGAGATGGGACTTACAACGCCACCCTGAAGTCGAGTATGGGGATCGGATGGTAGTGGCAGCTATCATTATATTCCTTTTATAATTTGTGACTAAAATAATATAGTTCATCCTTATATTATTTTAGGATGCTGGAATGCAGCTCTGTGGTAGAGCGGCCGGATATATGGGACGACCGGCGGCGGGTGCTACGAGCGCGAGTGGATCGAGACGGGAGCCAAAATGAAGAGATGGCTGCCTTTGGTGAAGGACCTACGCATGTAGATGTGATGACGACCGGTGTGTTGGAGCATGGATAGCGGGATTTAGATAGCCAAATACATAGAGCTATGTATTGGGCTCCCTGCGAATGGTGAGGGGATCATGCGACACACATGGCGATGGTAAGACGACGGTCGTGATCTCTGAGCTGAAATGAAACCGTTGGCATGGATTCCTCCAGAAAGTGACTAGGTGTGGAAGCGGGTGGTGCCCTGGTAGTGAAATATCGAGGCAGTGGTGCCCCCATTTTGTAGTAGTGGTTTTTGCTGACATGCTATGGGCATGTCATATGTTTCAAAGTATGGAATTTAAAGCCCATGTTATATATATGAGTTTATCATGGATTTCAGGATGTATTGTCTTATGTGTGATAAATGCAGGTCTAGAACATGGTTTGCGATCTGATCTACATAAGTGATTGTGACTTCTGAGGATGTGGTTAGATGAAATAAATCTAAATTCCCGAATGAAAAGTCTAATAATGTGTCTAAACTGGATAGTTATTACACCATGACACCATTAAGTTGCTGAATAATAATGAAGTCTAAATAAACTTGGAGATGGAAGGGATGTGATGGGAAAGCGTCGACTAAGAGACCATAGGCGGCATCATACTAAAGCTGATTATTGTTGGTGCCAATGCGGACCAGTTGCAAACGAGGGTATACGAGGGTAAAAATGCTTGGAGTAAGACGCGAAGCGAGGATTTAGAATACGACTCATGCCGTAACAACCAATGTAATCAGTGAATGAGGAAGATAGAGGGAATAGCACCATAGATCGAAAGTAGGAAGATGGAACGTATTTGTGACATACATCATAGAGGCGGATTAGATGCTTGAGTTAGGTGAAGAGGGAAGGTGGTGAAACGCAAGAAGACTACAATTCTGAGATCATTGTTCATGGAGAAAGTCACAAAGCAGTTCATCACAAGGAGATGTGAAGAAAGTAAAGATGATCCATTAATCCAAAATGGCATGTGAAGGGGGATGAGAAAAAGTGGAGTGAGTCTGGAGAAGATGTAGAAGAGGACAAATAGAATGATGATAAATTACAAGAGAGAGTAATAGTTGAATCTCAACATTAGAGGAGGAATGTCAATGGTGGATGGAGATCCTGATATTTCAAGCGCCTCGAAACGAGATGCAGTAGGCGATTAAGTTCCTATTCACTTGTATATAAAGATGACTGTAAACTACAATGATAATGTGTGATGAGAAAAATGGTGAGAATAATAGCTAGACATACATAAAGTGCAAGGTTTATTAGTAAAAGGGCAACACAGGTTTCTTATTGTTCAAATGAAAAAGCAAAGTTTCGAGTAGTGAATGAAGGAATCTGGAACAGCCATGATTGGAGCAGAAGCACAGGACAAGTATGGGTGGCGTGATAACAACATCTTTAAGCGCAAAGCTTGGTGGGTGGAGGGAGTAGATGGGGCAGTGGCTTTATCTTGAAAGATTTTACTAAGGTTCTCTTACTTTTCCTATAAATAATTCGACATGAAGAGGTCGTCTGAATGGAGACTAGAATCACAAATAGCAGTCAGGAGGAATAATGAGGAATCAGTTGAAATATTATCTGATAATGTAGTTTGGGGTGGCAGGAGGGAGTTTCAGTTGGAGGAGTAGAATGTGCTAGTGTACCCAAGTTAAATTAGCGTGAGAAGGTGTGTAAATGCAAGATAGGAATAGATGGAGGGCGAGAAGGTTGACCAGTAAGTAATGGCAGGAGGATGGTTCTAAATGGAGGAGGCCGGAGGAAGGCGAGGCGGGAGGGACAAGGTTCTAGGGTGTGAGGAGGTTAACAGAGACACAGGTGGGAGAGTTGCAAAAGTGAGAGAAAGTGGGAAGTAGGGTGAGTCGGATGAGGTGGAGGGAGTTCTTGTTAGCAGAATCGGTTGCGAGGGCAGCACAGACAGATTATATCATGCAAACATTTTATTAGTAGGATCGGAGATAGGAGGGGACCGGAAGGTGCCAAGCAAAGGGTTTTTGTAGATGCCGGGGAGACCTTTGGTCGAAAGATCGAACGGTTGCTTGTTGTTGTGATTAGAAATGGTGGATTTCAGGTGGTCTGAGATTTAGGTTCATGATACGACAAGCTGAGTGATGGTGACGATCTTGCAATTGCTGGAGAAAAACATCTTTAGGTGAATTTGCGGATAGGACGACGGAGACATGGCATAGGTGTAACTATGCCCCAAAAGGATATTTGTAGTCAAGATGGACGTCCCGATAACTGATAAACCTGATGATCTTCGGCAAGGGTGTTATAAATGATTCGAAAAGAAAAGGAGTAATGGTTGAGCATAGCCTTCGCGAGAAGATGATAATTGGAAGGAATAAACTCAAGGGATCGAGTTGTTCCAAACAAGAAGCGGACATTACACGAGGTAGATGCCTCGCCAAATAATGTCCAAAGTATGTTGGCGACTTCCGGTTTAATGAGATTTGGAAAGAAAGCGAGAGGAGGAGGGATGGTCTAAGCCGTGAACATCGAAAACAATTAATAGGTCATCAAGGAGATCCTACGGTACAGTAGATAGTAGAGCTTTCTTTTGAGAAAGGAACCGGCTTGGAGGTTCGAGTGTTGAAATGGTGGAGATTGCGCTTGGAATCATCTACTATTCATGAATTAGTGACCTAACGGTGTATTTAGCGTAATGGACCCTTGGAATTTTGTGAACCTCAAATTTGGGTGGAAATTTATGAGGACCGTTGGTTATTGATAGAGCTCTATGAAGTTGTTCTTGGGGACTGGGAATGGTGGGTATAGGAAGGTGGGGGTATTAGCGAGACTAAGTTTGAATTTGAAGGTTAAGGTCAACGGTGGTGGTTAGAGGACGTCACTTAAAATCGTGTCGGAAGAACGAGAAGAAGGTTGAGAGTGGATGTCGGGCATAGAAGTTGAGTAGCCACAAATCCTTCATTGAGAAAAGGATCGGTAAACATAAGCAGTGAGAAGGTAGAATGATAGAGAGAGCAAAGGCGGAAATGTTAATACCCGAATGATGCTTACAGACTCCCATCTATCGCATCTATGGTAAGGGGACAATCGTGGTGTAGTGACAAAAAACACCGCAACATGAACGGGTCTTATTTGTGCGACGGCTTTGTCTGTGGGTTAGAGCCATGGGGTGGGTAACGGTGTTGGGGTCAATACTAGAAGGATTGGAGTCTGCCGATTACCGAGAGCGGATGAGTTATCTCACTCCACACCTTTGAGAAGGAGGAGGAGTAATGCTGTGTTAATACGTGCCACAGAGGTAGTAAGTGCGGTATGGGGTGGAGGCAAGGGACGGGGTCCAAATCTTGGAGAAGTGGGACACCGAGCGGCGAGAAAAGAGTGAGGTGAGAATGAGCAACATTGGGGTAGCGAGAGAGTGGGCAAAAGGAGGAGGCATGCCAAAGCTTTGGATGCAATATTCTTGAGATGGGAAGGTCTTGAAGTCACAGCCCCTTTGGAAAACCATACGGAATAGAAGGTGGAAACGGTATGAGACCTTGGCTCAATGATACCGTCAGTGAGTGAAGGTCCCGGAGCGTTAGTGCCCCGGGCTTGGGGAGATCAGGAAGGACGGTATAAACATAACTAGACTAGGCATGGAATGAGTCATATTTTAAAGAAGAGGATTTGAAGAAGCGCTTCTTCGGGTTCAGAAATGGGAGCGGCATCTTTGCCAATGGAGACAAGAAGGCAGAAGGACCCAATCATGTAAGCCTCGATCTTTAGAGAGAACACGACATAAGCTTCGTCGTCGTCACCACTCCTGGACATGACGGAGGAAACCGCGTTGAAGAAGGATTGATGAAAGGAGGTCAATAGTTATTTGATGTCGTGTCTCGGAGAGAATGAAATAAGACAAAAGACTTAGAAATGGTTGCAAAAGTGGTATGGGAAGGTGGCTTGACCAACACTGGTGGATGCTTATATGATGGAGTGCGTTGGAATAAACGAAGGCCGAATGGAGCCATCGATGATGGAATTAGAGGGCACCACATGTGGAAAGATCGGATATGATTGGAGAGATCTTCACTAGCAAGGCCATGAGCACAGGAATGTCGGAGGAGCTTGGGTGCTGGCAGACCAAGCGACATCATCGCCGGTCAGGATCATTGATAAAGTGATTGAATTTGGAATGACCAGCTATACGGAGGTAATGGGCGGTCGAGGTGGAGTCTCGTAGTGGTTCCATTGGAAGAAGACCAACAATAGAACAGGGTTAGGGCTTCGGTCCAAAACTGAACATGGTGGAGGAAAGAGAGGGAGAACTAGAAGGACGGAGAACCGGACAATGGAAGAGTCGGGTGTGGACTCGAGGAGGACTGCTCGATGACGATGGGAGGAAGTGACAATAGGAAAGAACTAAGGGTGAGCCAAGAAATGCCAGGATAAGCACTTAGGCGGCTGTGTGTGGGGAAGAAGAAAGACAAACAAGGGCAGCAAAGGTTAAAGCAAGATACGACAAGGGCAGGAAGTGCGGTGTCGATTAATTTTAGAGTCTTTGCAGCGGTGTTAACAGGCTCTTCTTCACTTAGGTCGGTGTATGGCGTAGGTAATTTGAGTAATTAAGCAGACATTTTGAGCAAAGAAAAAAGTACATATCGTAATGGAAGAGATACTGATAAATAAAATGAAGAATAAAATATTAGCAACTAAAAGGCAACAAGCGGAGCCCAGAAGGTGGGTCCCTCTCTTTTAAGCTAGTCTAGAAGAGCGAGAACACACTAACAGAGATCAATAGATCTAAGGTCCGGAGGAGTGGGATCTAGTAAATCTCTTTGAAAGTGGTGCAGAAAGCGACAAAGCGGAAATTGGGTTACTACTAGAAATGGGATATCGTTAAAAATAGGGGGTCAAAGGGTGACCACAAGAGATAGACCCAAACAAAGCGAAGGCGTGTATAGAAGGAAGAAAAGATGACAGGGATCGAACATGAGGTATAGTCTGAAATAATAACACGGAAATTTAGATGTACGAAAAAGAAATAAAACTCACAAAAGTGGAGAGATTAAAGCCCTGAAGAGTCCCACTTAGGTGAGTGAAAATAGATCGACAACGAATTACGAACGGTCAGAGCAGAGAAGCTGAAAGCCACAACCAAACCGGTGAAACCCGAGAAAAAATCTTTGTGATTACGAGAAAAAATTACGGATCGCAGTTTGAAGCATTTCGAGACGAGTCGTGAATTTAGGGCAGAAAGTGCGACCTCGAGCTAAATCGCATCGCCAGGCCAATATTACGACACCTGTAATCCGAGTCACAGCGGCGCGATTTCGAGAAAATTTTACTAAATATTGTGGCGGCTGATGTCGGGTCACCTCGCCCAAAGGCCAGCTTACGGAGAGACGGTGAATGTTTGAGGGTTTTAGAGAAATAGCATAAAAGAGAAAAATTAGGAAAATAAAATGGAAGAGAAACCACAGAATTAAAGCATTTGAATATCGAGGAAGATAAACCTTGATGGTAAAGAAAACTACATGTGGAGTCGCCAGGTGTTAATTATATAATTGCTTTTCGTCGTAAAATATCACTTTAATTATGCATATCGCGAGTAACCCCTAACATCAAGTATAGCTAAAAATATCATAAGTTCTTTGCATAAAGTTAGATCTAAGCACCGAATATTAAGTAGATAAGATATAAAATAGCTCCGTGCATCAATGAACAAGAAAAAGAACGTGTATAAAAAAAAGATAATATATTATATTAAAGAATGGGAGCACTTGAGAGAAAGCGAAGGTGTTTTAATTCTCTCGATGGGATGGGTTCTTGGAAATTAGTAGTGTTTTGATCCTAAAATTCCTCTCTTTGGTTAATGTGGAAAACCCTACAAACATGGAACTCAATGGAGTTCAAAATGCAAACAAATGAAATGAAGTGACCAAGAGTAGTCTAGTGTGATCTGTGCAATGGAGGTGACTAATGAATGGGAAAATATTATTTATAACAAAATATTGGGGTGTTCTGAACTTGGTGTATAGATAAAATGTGTGTGTTCTAGAATCACTTATTACAAGATATTTATTATATTTGTTGGAGGAAAGGGTTTTTGACTTGGGTCAATTCCTTGTTATAAATAGCAATAAATAAATGGTTATTTATTTAAAGGAGATAGAGGGAATATAATTAAATAAATAATGGTTTGCATTTAATTGTTTAAAAATGAGATTTAGTCAAGTTACAACTTTAAGAATAGTATTTAAATAGTGATTTAAATAATATTCTTAGAAAGTAATAAATAAAATAGATTATTTAGTGAATACCTTATTTTAGGTTAAATGTAATCAAAAATGTAAACAAATGTAAGTAAGCGATTTTATAGGTAATTGGTCTTACATAGTGTACTTAGGTTCATCTATAACGATAATGGGTTAGATGACAAAAAACTCGTACTAGCAATGCCTATCCGCGCTAACTTTGACCTTGGGGATTCTGTCTAAATACGTTGATTCCCAGTGCTACCACAGTCCAACCCAAACCTTATCTTGCTTTGACCCAGACTCAGCAGTCCCCATGACCCCTCAGTTTAACTCACATGCCTCAACCACCTCGGCGGGAACCTTCTCTGTTCTCACCGACGACTCTAGGTAAAGGTAAGCTACATGAGAAGGCATCAAAAGACAAAACTACCTGAGTAAGCCCTACTCTCTCGACCTCAAGTGCTTGTTAGCACATCCGAAATCATTGGTGCTTACCACCCATACTTATCTGGGTTACCTCGTGTCAAGCCATTGTTAATGTTGTGTTCCCTAAGTCTACGGTCCACTGAAGCCTACGTTTTATTTACATCAATGTAGATAATAACCCTAGATTATTCACCAACCAGCCATAGTTGCTTGTGATCTCCATGGCCATTATTCCCACCATTCTCTTTCACATTGCCATGCCTCTTGGAGTAGTTCGAGTATGGGAATTGAATAAAATCGGTCCCCTCTCTCGTCCTTATAAGGTATGCTCCGGGCCGACTTGAGTTACTCTACAGTGAAATTCCCCCTCCGATGTCGAATGATGGAACTGCAGTACTATCCTCTACCATAAATCTCATTGGCAGATCCATGGTGAAGCTCCCTGGAACTTTCTTCATTTCACTCGACCTCCCTTCATGATCACCCTGAGCCCAACATCGGTGGATCTGGCTCACACTTTTCTTAAATCACCCCCGTAGCAGTGGGCATTTGAACCTATCTTCTCATGTGATGAGTCAAGTAAACTACCGCGTCAGTGGTCTTCCTTCCGGTATTCACCATCTTCTATTACGATGACAACATTGTGGAAGCACTCACCTGTGGCTTTGCCATTTGCCACGCAGAACCCATGCATTCTAACCACACCTTGTGGCGGCTCGCAACACCCAATGTTTCGATAAGTAGGCACCCATATTTTAGAGGCCAGGAGAAGAAATTCTCGCTCCTCTGATGCGTCTAGTCCTTGTTGACTCTAATTACTATTATTTGTTAGAAGAACCTCTGGAGTCCTGACGAGATCACTTCAAGGATGATACCTCATCACTCCTTCATCTTACATGAAACCAATCCCTGAACATTGTTGACCACCTAACCAGGTTTTACACGGGAAACACCAGGTTCGTTATCTAAATCCACTTGAGAGTAAATGACACCATGTCTCAACTTGAGAAACATTATTTTCATATATAGGTACCAAAGCAGTTAAATCCTCCATTCCCTTTCCTAAAGCGTATAACCATAATGAAAACAAATGATTACATCTTAAAATGTGTTCAGATTCCTCTTTCTAAATAAATTTTGGCATAGTACCAGCATTCACCTTGAGAACCTATACCCCTCAACCACCATTATCATTCTCGATGGCTGTACTTGAAACCCCCTTTTCTAAATGATTCTTTTTGAGTCATTTCTTGGAGACAAATTGGATTTTCTACCATTCTACCTGGAATTAAGACAGCCCCAAAAGGTATTTGTATCAAAACTTTGGACACCTAAACTAAACTTTTAAATCCACTAAAATGAAGAGTAAGTTAGGCCTCACCCTACAATTGACAAGTCTAAATTCATGATCGGTTTGTCACTAAATTTTCACAAGTTTGAGCCTTCTCTCACTCTCTACATTCACAAAATCACTTAAAATGTGAATTGGAGAAATGTCTTAATAAAGAAACCACGTTCTTCTTTCTCTCACTAAAGCTAAACCATATTCAGTTTGACAAACTATCTGTGCAGCCAACAATCTCTCAGGTCCACTCAGAATATGATTATCATTATTTTTAATGATTTTATACTTGACGAGATAGCATAAAAGCATGCTTTACCACTCTCCTCAAAATAAATTTCTTCACTTACCTTGCACTTGTGCTTAGGGCACTACTTTGCCTATATATTTATCCATACTCACATATCAATTTTAATAAAACCTTTTCTCTCTGTGTTTTTATGGTCCCCATTGGACCTTTTCTATGTATCAACATCTATGGTACCCTTGTTTGAAGCATTTCCAGAGTTAGGTAATCTGTGCATCCATAGGTCTATCTGTATGCCTTTTTATCCCAAAATAGTCCTCCATCCTTCATTTCTTGGTTCCTCTCTTGTGTCACATTGCAACCAGGTCCTACACTATCACTTGATATTGTGTCAATTGCTTTAGAATGCATCCATGCCCTTTATGCTCTAACAAGGAAGTAATCCCTACTTCTTCATTCCCCTTCCTTCATCATTCACGGTGTGAGTCTATCATTCACTCTGTCTTTTCTCGTGCCTTATTTGAGATCCTTATTGCCTCTACCTGGCGACTCATAATGACATCAATTCATTCATTCGGAAGGCAGGTCTAGAGGGTGATGTATCTTGGTTCTTCCACTCTTGTTAGGTGCCTACGAGATCGGAAAGAGACCTCCCTTATTTCCCTTAGACTTGATTTTTCTCAGCTCCGACTCCTTATCAGCATGATTGAGATCTTTATACTTGATGGTTTAGTGATGGCGGATAGTACCAAGCAGTTCCAAGTGTGTGAGATGTTTCCCGAGACCTCACTTGAGGTGGCCCTTGGTGTCTATACCGGATGACCTCTCCCGATGCAACCTTGATGCAACTCCACATTTGATGTAAACCTCGGTAGCTGCAGTTACTTTTGGATTTGCATGTATCGATTGATTTTGAGCCCTTTCTGATGTTTGAGAAATTTGGTTGTGTAATTCTCATGTCACTAGATATTATTGTATAAGTCCTAGCCTATTATCCATATACAATATGTATGTGAGTTAATATCTGTTTTACACGGCTCATGTTTATGCCCACATGTCTTGTATTATTTGATTCTTTTTACTAGATGCATTATTCTTTGTACTTTGTCTGAGTGGGCATAAATTATGCCTCCTGTATCTATATACGGTGCTCACTCATGAAAGACTTGTCGCATACAAGTCCTACCTCAACCAAGAACCTAGTCCTCACAAACCGTTTGATCTACACTTATATTTCTCTCTCTCATTTCCCCTTTGGTGTTTATTGATTTGATTCTTCAGCATCGTCAGTCATCGATTAGCTCCTAATAGCTACGCGTATTTGGAAATCTGTACACCATTTTCATCATCTAACATTACTATTAGATGGACCCTAAGTACACCATGTAGGAATAATTTTACCTAATAAATTTCTTTCACTATGAAAAATAACCAATAAATGAAACCCCATGAGGAAGTATTAAATAAATCCATTTATTTAGTTTCTTGGAAGAATAATTAGTTAGCGATTGTTTAATTAATTAAATTCATGTTAACCCAAAGCAGGGAAAATTAATTGAATGCAATTATTATTTATCTTATTATTTTTCTAAAGATAGTATTTAAACCTTGTTAATAATATTACTTGTTAAATTTGACTAAATCACTCATAAATAATTAATAAATCATTATTTATTGATTATTACTCAACCATATCATAAAATAATAAATAAATCATTTATTTATTTATTATTTTTAAATAAAGGATTTATTTTAACTCAAATTATTTTTCCTCCGTAAATATAATAAAATATTCCATAAATTGGATCTAGAATTGGTTAATAATATTTTAATTATGCCAATATCTAGACTAACTCAATATTTTGTTATAAATAGAAGGGTTTTCCATTCACTCACTACCTTTTGTTGCTAAACATCTTTCTGAGTCTATACTTTTGGTAGCTTTGATCACCATCAATGGCTCATATTTTCTGCAACTTGCTTTTTCATTATAGAAATACCTTTAGCGATTCCATTTTTGTAAAGTTTTCTTCATCAAAGAAGAGGATTTTAGATCTAAATTAATAGGACTTACAATAACCATCATTAAGGGGATAGTAACATCTTTCTATTCGCTTCCGGGTCAAAAAATACAAAAATGCTTTAAAACAATCTTGTCTTGTCTATTGGATGCATGGAGCAACTCTTGCTTTTTATTCTTTTGCTTAATGTCTTTTAATGCATAAGTCTAGATTTTTACCGTATTTATCTTGGTCAAATAATTGCAAATCTAAAGATATTAGTAACCATATTACGTAAGTTGTTTTTATAGCAGCTAAAGTGAGCCTTTGATACGTATCGATTAGATTCATCTTATGATTAGTTATCTATAAAATAAATTCATAGACATAATGATCTTCATAGCCACAACACACATTCAACATGATGATACCATTAATGAAATAGTTCAATTATTAATTTTGTAATTCATAACATATGCAAAAACATTCAAAGAATATTCCTACAATATTAGATACATGCTTAAAATGTTTTAGCTCCTTGAACTAAATATCGATAAATATCAGAGTACATAGTTACAGTGGTGAGCACTGGTTAGTAAGTGTACTATTAAGTCACTTGTTGTAGCGAATGTTTTTCTCTCGCGCTTTTGATTAGAAGCCAAGACAAACTCTAAAGCCTAAGCCTCCAATACACTTTCGCCAGGTTATTAAGTTTCTTTTTGATAACCAAAGGAATGACCTTTCATCTCATATGACTCTTGAATTACCCTCGCATTCGGAATTCTAATGTTCTGTTGCGCCCTAAAACAACTCTTGAACCTCTAAATGAATTTTGGACTTATAATAAAGGCTCTTGTCCAGAATATGACTATATGAATTTCATATTACATGTAGCTCTTGAACTTCTACCACATGCGTTTTTTTCCTTTTCTTGAAAATACATCATTTGTTACATGATGATTTAGCATAAAAATGAACCTGTGACCATTATGATAACGTTGTACTATCACAACTTGTACAATATGAACTTCATGATGAGATAGTAATACTAAGTTATTAATAATTACTTTTTCATTACGCATGAAGAATCCGATTATTATTCATATTCATATTCACCCTCAAAGGGTCTTATATTAGTATTAGATCTTCAAAATCTTACAATGTCTTCTTTTAGTATAGTATAGGATGTACTTCATGTATTCATGAATTCTCATGTTCATAAACCAAATGTAAGTGCTTCTTTCTTTTCTGTATATTCCTTGATAAACTCCTTGTCATCTTTGATAGTCTCTTTCAATGAAGATGCATCATTAAGGAAAAATAAAACTTGGAAATACTTATTCTATCCCTGCCTAGCTTATGGAAGAGGTTTTTTATGATATGCATGCTGGAAGGGTTGAAAAGGAGAGGGCTTGAGAATGAAGGTGCAGCTAAACTAAATGATAGCTGGGAAGGCATCATTTATGCTATTCATGAAGGAAGGCTTGAGAATGAAGGTGCAGCTAAACACAAATAGTGGCCTAGGAAGGCATCATTATACTCGCCACCATGCTATTCATTGTAAATAGGGGCTCAACTTGACTAGCCAATTGAGAATAGAACAAGGTGGTGAGATTGTTGATTAAGATTGTACCATGTGTTGGGAAGGAAGAGAGGGAGGGATATGCCAACATAATTTGAGTTGAATCAGTAAATTAGGAATCATCAATCCTTATGCTCTACTATGCATTGAGATAGGGATGCTTGACAAGTTTTCCGCGTGGTGTGGAAGAACAAGGAACAGGTTGAAGGCTTGTTGCTTGAAATGCGTTAGACTAGGGAAGAGGAATCGCTTTAGAAAGTGAATTTTTTTCAACAGGGGTAATTTTTGTTTGGAATGAAATTTTTAACATTTTCTAACACTTTTATACGATAGTGGTTGAAGTGTTCATAGAATGTTGATTTTCAACGGAAACCATAGAAGGAAGTCGCTTTTCTAAGATGGTTTTCTTGCTGTGAGGATAGGAGGTGCTTCATTATATAGTTTTCTTCTGACCGAGTTGAATAGAGTCCAGCAATATTAATAGGATTCTCTATATTTCCACTAAAGGCATTACATGATCAAGAATAGTCGGTGTTAAATTGAACAAGTGTATATCAATTTGCTCCAAAGTCACTCTCTCTCTGTTTGTCTCTCTATCTCGTTTGTAAACCTTTATATCTCTCCATCTCTCTCTTGTCACTTGTCTCTCTATATCTTTTCTCTCTCTGTATTATTCTTCATCCCTCTCTCATTACAGCTCCATCTCTTTTCTCCACTCATATCAAATACCTCTCTCACAATAATACCATAATTATCTATTTCGTCACTTCCTCCACTCTATAATACCATGCATACTCATCTCCCCGTCTTTGTCTCTCTCTCTCTCTATATATCTATCTCTCTCTATTGCTCTAGTTCTCTGTGTATCTTTGTGCTCATGCAATAATATAACAAATAATAACAACCATTTATGCAATATGCATAATATGCATATATAGGCATATATATGTTTTGTATAAACATATATGGTTCATCTTTCTCATCTAATGATAAACAATGAAATAATGTATAAATGCCATACACATTAAAATTAGTCATAAAGATAAATGTTAATATCATCTCTTATCCATATATATCTATATCTCCCTCTAAATGTAATACTTTATGTGAAATTTTGAATAGGTGTTAAATTGTTCACAAGATCTGATCTTTTATTTTTGAGCTTCTGCATGAATATTACATAACCTCTTCTACTAACCAAGTCATCAATTTGCAATTAAACAATGTATGCGCACATTAAAACCATAAACGTCATACACTTATAAACACGATGTACATAGGAAATCTGCAAAGATGAAAACCCCCAATATATATATATTATAATGATACAGAATCATGCCAACAATCATTATACAAACTCCTCTAGCTCTAGAATTGCAATCTCCAATTGTTTTACTACCTCAACTGAGATATTCGCTTTGCCGCCAATTTGCTCCACTTGTTAACACTCTCTTTAATCAGTATAAGATGGTACCAGATCAAGTTGGTCTTCACCGATTATCTCTGTTGTCACAATCCTCATTGTCTCCATCAGTAATGTAAATCTCTTTTGTTAAATATAATGATAGTCCACTTGCTCTTTCACCTACCTACTCACCAGTCTATTAAAGCATCATACGTACGGGATTAACACGATGTATTCTTTAGTTGATTTGAATTAATAATTAGTGAATTAATAGATAGTTATATCTCTACTAATTGTGTCAATGGGTTGAATATATAACTAATATTCAAGTTAAGTAGACACAAAACCAAATCAGCGTCTCATTAACCACAAAACTACGCCACGCAGGTTCTAACTGAAATCAACCATAAACAAGCTCCATAAACCACAAGGAATACAGTCAATTCCTTTTTCCAGCTTCATGTACCACATCGAACATCAAGCCCGTGCTCAGAAGATAAAGATAATGTTTAGAATCCAAATATTATTGAGAGCTAATAATAATATTTGACATATCTAATGCAAATGTGGAAATCTCAAAATGATTAATAATATGTCTAAAATAGAAGTCCATCTGTACCGACTAACCAACCATCCAAAAATAGCATCACAGCTCGCAGAACATGATCCCATATATTACAAAAATGAATAGTCTAAAATAGACTTTAAGTAAAAATACCTACGGGCCCACTTAGTAATGACTCCTTTCCACTAAGCTCATCATCTTGTTGCAATCTCATGCTCCTCTCTCAGCAGATATGGATTATACATAGCCCCTATCCTGCCACCGCGAGTATTTTGAATTTTCTCTTGGTGGCTTCTTAAATCAAGATATCGAAAGCATCCCGGTCTCAAGCTAAAGGAATAACACTTAGAAAATAAAATGATCCTCTTGCACAATCTAAGTATGATGATACGGATGTCAATGTGTTTAGATCTATCATGAAATCTTTGGTTAACCAAGATTTTGATGCAACTAAATTATCACAATAAATCACATTAGGCTCCTAATTAACCAGACAGACAACTATTGGATCTTCCTCATCCATATGGCCTGCATGGCCAAGCTAACCTGCTTATACTGAAGCCTCTGCTTTGAACTAAGTGCCATGGATCTGCACTTCTGCTATGCAGCTGACCGTGCGAAAATCCCTCAGTTCTTTTACGTAGTTGGGCTCCTTGCACAATGCTGCATCCATTGAAGCCACACAACCACACTCATCCGGCTGTACCTTTTGATCCTTTCATTATAAGAGATAACACTTAATGTGCTTCCCGCCTTCAAAAGCTTGGTAGGTAACCATAACAACAAAATAAGTTTAACTATAGCATATGGGGTCATGTATTGACCAGAGATACATAGCGTCCCCACCAATGACCGATAAATAGTGGCATCACTACCTCGTGAGTAGCATCCTCCTTCTCAGCATGGGAAGGTATCAATAAACTTAAATGCCATGTTGAACTTCTCCAGTTATCTCCTAGGCATACTTACCACGAGAAACAAATAGTCCTGCTTTAAATTATAATTTCCCAATCCGAAAATAATGAAGAGGCCCAAGTCCTTCATCTCAAACTCTTTACCAAGATCCTCCTTGCATGAGAGTATAATAGCTCATCACCATTAAATAAAATCATCTACATAAAGTACAATGATGTTAACACCTCCACCACAATGGTATAGGTTAGGATCCACCTCACTCTTGGAGAAATCCGTCAAATTGGCTCTGCTTGTCTATCTGTGTACCAGCACAATTGCTTGTTTCCAACATGTCTAACCTCTCTTGAGCCTGCCACATACGACCTGCTCACGAAGATCTAAAACCCGGGTACACTACATGTGCCTATCCTCTCGATGACTCTGTGAAGAGCGTAGTCTTCACATCCATACGATGAATGTACCCCCACCCATCTTGTTGAGAGAGCAAGAATCGTCCGTGTGGAAGAATACAGCACGATAGGTGCAAAGATCTCCTCATAATCAAGTCCCTCTCTCTGTAGAAAATCCTCGAGACAGCAAATCTTGCCTTGTGTGCTTCCCTCCACCTCCATTCAATTTGCCTTCCTTTGTAGATCCATCTCAGACCCACCTTTGAATTCCTCACTTGTGGGAAAATCTCCCATGCACTGTTTCTGATAATCGAATCATACTCTTCCACCATGGAAACTACCCATGCGGGGTCCTCCACAGCTTCCTCAAAAGAGGATGGCTCTGTCACAATACACTTGCTCATAAGAGCCATGTATCCAGTATATCGGTCAGGTGACTGTCTCTGTCTGCGCTGTGATGTAGGTGCTCCTACAACCTTCTCTGCATCTTGAGCTAGTCGCTCAACTTCTATAGTGCGCTTCCACCCTCTGATGGTTGGCGCTGCATGAGTGGTCTCTTCCACTCCATGAACCTCATCTTGTGGCTGATCCACATCCTGAGGCTCATCCTTAGGAACTAATAGCTCCTCCTCTACATGCAAGTGTGGCTCCCTCTCAAGCGAACACTTCATGGCTTTCTCCTCCTGAAATTTGATATCCCGTCGCACAACAGTCTTGCGACTGTCTGGAAAATACACACGATAGTTGTGGGGTGTATCAGTGTACCCCACAAATATCCCAACCTTTGCGGTCGGCTCCAGCTTCTTCCTGGCATCCTTCGTCACATGAATGTAAACAGGTGAACCAAAAATCCTCAAATGGGAAATATCAGGCCTCTTACCAGAAAACGCCTCCTCGGGTGTACTCATGCCAAGTATCCTGTGAGGACAACGGTTCTGCACATATACTGCAGTATTGCATGCCTCCGCCCATAAGTGAATGGGTAGGCCCTGATCATGCAACATCGCCCGTGCAGCACCCACGATCGTTCTATTCTTCCGCTCAGCAACCCCGTTCTGCTGTGGGTTATGAGGTGTTATGAGCTCTCTTCGAATTCCTTCTGCGCTGCAAAAGTCCTTGAATTCGCCAGAGATGAATTCACCACCATTGTCGCTCCTAAGAGCCTTCACCTGCTTCCCCGATTCTTTCTCAACCAGTGCCTTGAACTCACAGAACTTTGAGTATGTCTCACTCTTCTTATGCATGAAGAAGATCCAGCACTTCCGAGAAAAATCATCAACAAATATCACATAGTACCTGTGCTTTGCTGTCGAAGCTACTGAGAAAGGTCCACACACGTTTGTGTAAATTCTCTCAAGGATCATCATGGCATGACTATCATTCTCGTGAAAGGTGGCTTTCAAAAATTTTTCCAAGGTACATCCTTTGCACTGATCTGACTACGCAATAGTACCCTTAGGAAGCCCAGTAGAAATCTGCTGCAGTATCTTCAAAGCTCCATGGTGAAGGTGGCCCAATCTCTGGTGCCACAACTGTCCATCCAGCTCACCTCCTTCTACCTTGCCTACCATTCTTTGCGCGGCTCATCTACTGTAATTGATAAACGTTCACTTGAACCTATCCTTCAGGTCTCATCAGTTGCCTTACTACGCAGGAAAGCCTTTCCTTCGTTAATGACAACATTATATCCCTTGTCTTATAACATCACCACAGAGATAATATTCTTCTTCAATCCTGGAACATGCATCACTTCCTTCAATACGAAGGGTTTACCAGACTCCCTTTCAAAGGAAATGGTACCGATACCAGTCGCACAGTATCTACAATCATCGCCCAGCTCGATGTGCACTCCAAGATCTTTCTTATCCAGATCAGTAAACAAATCTCGATCTCCTGTCATGTGAAAAGACACACCATTGTCCAGAAACCACACTGATCCCGCCATACTTGAGACCAAGCATGCGATCAGTGAAAAATCCAGCTCAAAATACGAGGCTAAGGCCTCTCTAGCTACAGATCCAGCAGCCTGCTTATTTTTCTTCTTCTGCGGACAATTTGTGGCATAATGTCTGTGTTGGTGACAGTGAAAGCACTTCACCTTGGACATGTCTGCTTCTTGCCTTTCGCACCGGATTGAGAAGATTTCTTGCTCTTCCCCTTCTTTTCTTTGGCAACCAAAGCCCAATTCTCTTCATTAGAGTTCTTTGATGAAGATCTGTCCCTGGTACTCCGCCTTATCTCTTCTTGCACAAGATCCGACCAAAGTCGCTCCCATCCTGGCAATTTCTCCCGACCATTGACAGAGTCCTGATAGGAATGCCAACTCTTCGGAAGCCCAAGGAGAGCCAAGCTCAACAAGTCCTCATCATCTACAGTCACCCCCACACTTCCCAGCTCATCCCTACATTGGGTGAACTTCGTGAGGTACTTGGGCATACTGTCGCCTTTCTCCATCTTTATGTTTCTGAGTTTATCCTTGAGCGCCAACTTCCTCTGGTCGCTCTTGCTTTGGAATAAATCTGTCAAGGCTTTCCACATCAGGAATGGAGAAGCCTTACCATGCAGGCTGGACACTATGTGATCCTTCACGCCCTCCAACAGAATCCTTCGACACTTTGCTGTCTTCTTTTTCCAAGCCTCAATTACGGCAGCATCGCTAGAAGTAGGCTTTGGGACTTCAGCATCTATGAACTCCTTCAACCCATTTTCATCTAACACCGCCTCCATCCTATCCTTCCATGCAATATAATTCGAGCTACCCTCAATGGAATACTCCAATCGCAATATGTTGAAAGACATCTCAACTTCGACACCAAGAAAACACTACTGCAAATTCGAATTCCACCAGCACAAAACTCAACTGCTTCAATGTTTTGCAATTGATCCAATGATCAATACTGCTCTGATACCATGTATAAATTTTGAATAATTATTAAATTATTCACCGATATTATCCTGATGACACACTATTTGAGCTTCATGCATAATACATAACCTCTTCTACTATTGATCATCAATTTGCGGAAATTAAACAATCGCATGCACACATTAAAACCATAAAAAATCACACATATAAACACAGTATTTATGGGAAAGATTAAAGCTGAAAACCCCCAACTATATGTATATTATAATGATAGAGATCATGTAGCAATCATTGTACAAACTCCTCACAAGATCTCAGTACAATCTCCAATTGTTACACACTACACAAGCTCAGATCATACAAAACACATGCTCGAATCTGCTCCACTTGTTAGCCTGCCTCTACTGCGCAATTCAATATGGATAATTATGAGATCCAAGTTTGAATCCCACCAGTATGTACTGTGAAATCCTCATTGGCATCTCCATCAATGTGTGTGCAAATCTCATGCACCAGTATAGTCACAATTGATAGTCACACTTGCTCTTTCACCTACCTCTCCACTGGTCTCCACTGAAACTATCCATGCACTGCAGTTAACTGATGTATTATTTATTTGATTTATGAGTTAATAATTAGTGAATTAATTAATAGTTAATTCACACCACTCTCACTAATTGTATCAATTAGTTAGACTATATAAAACTATCTC
This sequence comes from Pinus albicaulis, assembly GCA_034641835.2. NCBI lineage: Eukaryota > Viridiplantae > Streptophyta > Pinopsida > Pinales > Pinaceae > Pinus > Pinus albicaulis. The sequence continues at coordinate 1,079,502,351 of CM076577.1, read as the reverse complement.
AACTAAGTTAAACTGAACACAACTCCATTAACTCTCTCATCAACTCCACCAAACTTTGTCACATGAGTTCTAACTGAAGTCAACCATGCAATAGCTCCATTAAACCCTAGGAATAGCGTAATTCCTTCTGTCAGCTACATGTGCCACATCCAGGCATCAAACTAAAGTGCTCCAAGAGGATAAGATAATGTTTAGAGTCCAAATATTATTGGAAACTAATAATATTCGACATATCTATTTTTAGGCTGACGATCTAAAAATAGATTCTGCCCAATATGTCTAAAAATAGAAGTCCATCTATTTTTCTCGACTTGACCAACCATCCACAAATAGCATCCTGCAACTCATAGAACATGTTCCATATGTCTAAAAATAGACATAGTTTAAAAATAGACTTTGCGCCAAAAATACCCTGCGGGCCCACTTAGTGAAGGCGACTCCTTTCCACTAAGCTCATCATCTTTTTGCAATCTCAACACTTTATTTATCCATCTCACCCCCCAAACACACACACTCTATATCTCTCCACACACACACACACACATACACATATATATTCCCTTACTTCACCTTCCATATATATCTCTATCTCCTTTTGTCTCTATTTTATCTTTCTATGTCACCCCTAAAACATACACAATATTTCTCCATATCTATCTATCTCTTCCTCCCTCTTCCTCTCCCTCCTTTCCCCCTTTTATATATCCTCCCTCGTACTCTCCTCTCTCCCACTCTCTCCATCTCCCATATCACTCCCTCTCTCCCTCTCCACCTTTATCTCTTTATTTATTTCATATTACCTCCCTCTCTCCCCCCCTCCCTCTATCCTTCTCTCTCTCATGTCCTCACTCTTTTCTTTCCTCTCTCTCCCTTTCTCTCCCACCTCCCTATGTATCTCCTCCTCATCTCTCTCTCTCTCTCTCTCTCTCTCTCTCTCTCTCTCTTCACCCTCCAACTTTTTCACTATATCCTTCCCTCTCTCCTTCTCTCCCCCATTATTTCCATATCTCCTCCTCTATCTCTCTATCTCACCCAAAAACATACTCTCTCTCTCTCTCTCTCTCTCTCTCTCTCTCTCTCTCCAAATTTGTCACTATCACCCTCCCTCTCTCCTTCTCTCCCCCATTCTCTCCATATCTCCTTATCTTCCTTTCTATATCACCCCCAAACATACACACTCTCTCTCCATCACTCCCTTTTGACTACCTCTATTTCTCCACTGTTCTCTCTCCATGTATTTATTCCTCCTTCCCTCTCTCCAACTTTCTCTCTCTATGTATTTATTATTCCATCTTTGTGTCCCCTTCCAAATCCACCTCTATATCCCTCCATCTCCTCCTATCTCTCAATTACTCTCTCTCATCCTTCCTCTCTCTCCCTTTTCCTTCTACCTCCCTCACTCTACCTTTCTCTCTCATTATCTCACTCCCTCTATCACCCTATATCTTTGTTAGTCCCTCCCATATGTATCTAGAGTTAATATATATCATGATATATTGATATATATTATAATATAACAAGTTTAATATTCTATTAATACAAATTTAATAAGTTTAATATTTAAATATTATTAATGCTTTTAACTTCTATATGGCCGCCAATCGGCCCCCTCCTTCTAGGACCTGGTAGCAGGTCGCCCTTCCAAGAGTGACACCTCCTTCTTCACTAGGTTAACCTCTTGTTCAACCTTCACCCCTCCATATCAATGTACAGTGGAAAGGAATAGTCAACAAGGTAAATGGAAGGAAGTTATGGACCTCTCAAATGACCAAACCCAAGATATAAATGCTAACTCAGCTCCTCATTCAATAGCTAACACATGGGAAGACACTATTGTGGAAGACAAGGAGAAAAGGAAATCAAATAAGACCAACACATGTCACTCAAGGGCAAAAAATACACTAGAGCTGGTCATCCAAGACCCAGATGTAGCAGTCTACAGAGATTACATCCAAGAACACATAGTGATCTATAAATTCATGGGCATTTGGCCAATAGAAAGAGTCCTCAACAGCTGGATCCAATAAAAATGGAAACCAAAAGGAGAAATCCAATTGAAATTGGGCTCTAAAGTATTTTTCATAGTAGTCTTTCGCCTCCTTGAAGATAGAGATATAATTTTTAAAAGAGACACATATTTATTCAACTCAACCGACCTCTACATGAGATTTTGGAAAGAGAAATTCACACTCAAAAAAGAGGATTTCACCAGAGTCCCTGTCTGGGTCCAGATTTACTCCCTGCCCACAGATTACTAGGATCCCACATTCCTTAGAGGAATCAAAGACAAATTAGGAGAATACATAAAAAAGTTGGAGGGAACAATAAATGGGCACTACATCTCATACGCAATAATATGCGTCTACATAGACGTCTCAGGTGCCTTACCAGAGGAAATTAAGCTCATATACAAGGATGAAACTGGGATGCAAAGAATTTTCTACGAGCACATCCCATTCAGATATAGGAAGTTCCATGAACATGGGAACCTCTTCCAGGAATTCCCTCAAAACAAGCCCCCCTCAACAGAAGACTAAACCAACAAAAAGAGGGACGATCAGGTATACACTAGAGCTGGTAAAAAGCATAAACACTGTTAGCCATCAGAAAATTTTTGTCATAAAAAATGATGGCTAAAACAAATCTTGAGCCTTCAAGAGATCATTTTCATAGAAAATTACTCATTATTGAAGCCTTAAGGTGTTTTATAAAAAAGGCAATCAATTGTTGTTCCTTAGCAGTGATGTTCCTTAACTGTTGCTCCATAGCCCTACTGTTCCTTAACCTGTTGTTCCCTAAGCTGTTGTTCCCTAAAGTGTTATTCCCTAGCAGTGTTGTTCCCAAACTGTGTTGTTCCCTAGAAGTGTTGTTCCCTAAGCTGCTATTCCCTAATGCTATTCCCTAGCAGTGATTTTCCTTAGCGCTGTTCCCTCCGCTCCTGGTCACCTTATCCCTCCGCGTGACCATACCCCAAGGCATATGCTTAAGTCCCCATCGCATCAGCATTTCCATGAGGAACCCATGTTTTCTTTATAAACTTCCCACCCCGATATCAACACTCCGATGAGATCTTGGCCATAGATCCATGTGATCTAATGGTGGAAACTCACCCTCGTCGTCCCGTCCTTCCTTCCCCTCTTTTCCCTTATCCCCGCCTTACTACTCCACCAATAAATCTTAGCCATAGATCGTAGGCCTCAAGCCTTGATCTAACAACTATTGTGCCTCCCCTCCTATCCATTTATCGTCCGACACATGTATAATCATCACCCCTATGCACTAATCGTGGTCGTTGATCTACATGATCCAATGGCCCCGATTAAACCCGACTACCCAACTCCACTGGGCCCCATCTTCCACTAAGCAAACCCCTCATCCAATCATCGCTTGGCACCTAGCCCCCACTCAAACTCTCACTGTGCACCTCTCTCCATTGGGTTCCCCTGTAGCCGTTGGATCTTTCCCCCCAGATCCAATGGTCTACGTTATATATCGCATCAATTCACCGTCCGAAATTTAACAATCATAGATCGAGAGATACCACTAGTTTTACAAAGGCCACGTGTCTCCGCTTAATTGGATCGCGTTCGATCAAACAAAAACCACTCACCGCCCGAGGGTCACGCGAAAACCATTCACAGTTTCCGCAAAACTGCCAATCCCTAATTTTGTGCCAAATATAGTTTTGAACCGGTTTTTGCGTGTTTTTTCTCCATGAAGCCTTCTCCACCTACATTTCATCTCCTCTGCATATGTTCCTCCACCCACGCCCGAGCCCTCTGTTGCAACCAAACCAAGAAGCACGGGATTTCTTAACCATTTTTTCGTCATGTGCACGTTTAATGGTGGATTTATCCACAGGTCTCCAGCAGCCAAAGAATTAGTGTTTAAAGGGTTTGAGGGGTCGAAATTCCAAGCTTAATCAGTGTTTTAATGGACATGATCATACATAAATCCCTCCAGCATAGAAGAAGCCGAGCCACCTGTACACGTAGGAGATAAGACAGATCAGCATAAAAGGCTTCGAATGCCACGTCTACAACAACTATTACTCCACCAAATGACACCTGCGGTCTGCTTTGCTTTTCAAAGACACTATGACAGCCATCTTTGTGACAGAGACTTCATTAAAAAACTATCAGAACAGTTATTAAGCAGACGTGGGGCTTCAGAACCCAAAAACTGACAGTTTACTTGTCGTGGAGGTCAAACAAAGTACTTCATACCACGGTGTGCTTCAAAGAATACACTTCAGAGTTAATACCTACCTACCACATATGCATAAAAATAGGAAAAACTATCAAAATGATACAAACAGTTAATGCAGCGGTCATTAAGCGGAATGGGCATTCGAACATTTCTCCCACTCTGTCTTAATTCATATTTATTACCATTTCAGCAACGCTCTTCCTTTTGCACCTTTAAATATTCAAAGAAAATTCATTGTAATGGTTGGAACATTGTTAATTTCTGAACTGTTATTGAGTTAGAGTTACTAATTAGTTTTAATATAGTAGGCTGGGAAGAGAAGAATTGGACTGTAAAAGCTTTTGGGCTCAAATTATGTAACTGGTTTTGGACATCAATACACCAGCAGATTCACTGGATCCGGATCTAAATCATTGGTGATGTGTTTCATCTTTGTCTTTGTTTCTTTCCTTATGTTTTATACTCTGTTCACATTCTCTGATAAAGAGCAGTAAAATATAGATTAGGATTTACTTCTAAAGGTACCCTAATTGTAATTGATAAGCTTTATCTGTATGTTTTCCTCTAAGTCTGTATTTAAGAGTGATATCAATAGATTATAACTAGTCAAGAAGGTTGGTGAGCCCATGTCTTGCTGAGTAGAACTTGAGATGTTGTTTCTTGAATGTTATTTTCATTACATGCAAAGTAGAGTCTTAATCAAGGATGTTTATGGTTAGCCCTGTCCCTTGTCTGGTCTTAGAAAGTTGTTTTGAAGATTTCCCTTAAGAGTAGGCCGAAATTAGGCTAGGTTAAAATCCCTTGCTTGATCTTATGTTTCTTTTTATGTTTATCTTATATGTTTTCTCATGAGTGTGTGTTGAAGCACATTAGGTTAAAATCCCTCGCTTGATCTTAGGTTGCCTTTGTTTTTCTTACTTGTTTTCTTCCTTCATTTCACTCCTTAATGGTCCATACCACAAACTCAACTTAAAAGATCTTATGATATAGGTGACTTTCCCTTTGAAAACTCTTGGATAGTTGATGTGTGAGTAAACCCTTATATGACTCCATAGCCCAATGGTTTAGCACTCTTTTGACCTATCTTCCCATGCTGAAACATCCTTCCACTTACTTCCTTCTTCACTTCACATCACCTTCTCAGTTAATGATTCCCAACCAAAACAAAATAAACAACCCCTTAAACTTCATAACCAGCCTAATATCATAGCTAAGCATAAAGAAATATCTTTAAAAACAACACTTACATAGAGAGATCCCTCTTTGAATCCAGGAGGGCTAGATCCTAGGATTCCAAAGTGGTTCTGATGTTGCTTGGTCATTTGGTATGCCAGTCTGCCAAATCACTAGGACACCAACATAATGGCGACTCCACTGGGGAATTTTGAGTAAATTTCTATCTTAGACATCCTTAAGAACTCAGAAAACCCACAAAAGCCTTAGACTAGTAGTTAATTATTGTGGTGGACAGTAACTCATCTTGAAAATTTGAAATCATCCACCTGGCGACTCCACAACTCCTAAAAGATTAAAATAATCCACTGGTGATCAGTAGGCCTGCTGATTATTCCTGGTTTCACAAAGACTCCACTGGGGGCAGCCCACACTACCATAAAAACATTGTTCACACCCATGATTAGGAAACTCTAAGGATTAATTTTCTTTGTTAAAGACTAGTTTTCCTCTTAAATATTGTTATATCTGGCTAAATTTCTTATTTTTGGGTCTGAAACTTAACATACTAGCTTCAAGAAGAATCCATACCAGAGCTTATCCTGACCCAAATCTTCCTGAAATAGTTGATAATACTGAAAGCATTCTTTGGAAGTCTCTTGTATCTAGGGATCCAACTATTATCAGACCCATTCATAGAGCTAACTTAGTGCCCGAAAACCTTACAGCTCTATTAGACACTCATGTTGACTTAGATTTACCAAGTAATTTACCAAGAACTAAGTCACTTAGTGGTATAGATCAAACAGACTTTGAGCCTCCAAGTTCACCACCACATAGTGGTCAACATATTACTAGTAGAGAAACCCCTCCATCCACACCTCCTGATCTCCATTTCATTCATAACTTGGGTCTCTCTCACCCTAAATCTGCTCAACAGTCTCTTGCTAGTCCAAGCACTTCCACCATCGATATACCTATTGTTCAAGCCACTTCTTTACTCCCACAAAATACTATCATGGTAGCATGGTATGCTCCCCTAGTGTTACCACAGCCTCTCGTTCCTTTACCCAATGAATATCAGTCTAAAATTCCCCATTTCACTGGAAATGAATCCACTACTACTCAATAGCATGTAGACAAGATGAATGATGCCTTTGATTATATGGAAATAGAATATGAGACCATTAAGATGAGAATCTTTGCCCAAATTTTAGGAGGAGAAGCCAAGAAATGGTTTAAAGGCTTAACTCCTCATAGTATTCATGATCTCCCTTCTTTACATCAAACATTCATAAACAAATGGGAAATTACAAATAATCCTCTCCAAATACTTTCAGATTACAAAAACCTAAATAGAAACCCTGGGAGAGTGTTCAGAATTATTGCACCAAATTCAATAGTGTGTATAACGAACTACCCCTAGATTTAAAACCTCCACAAGGATTAGCTTTGGCCAAATTTCCAAAAGGATTTGATCCTGAAATGGCCTATTAGCTTAGAGAAAGGGATCCCTTAAATTTAGAAGACATGCAGAAGGGAACTCTTAGTGTGGAAGCTAATATGATTGAAAAGAGAGCCAGGATGAGCATTGAAAAGAAAGTGAGATATAGAGAGGACACTGCACCTTCTACATCTGACTCAAAATTATACCATCTAGCCAAGAACATGGATAGGTTAGAAAAAATGATGGAGAGGTTAGTTGTCCAAACAAGTGCCCAAAATAGGAACCATACTCAAAATAAGAACCAGAACTTTAGGAGAAACCACCCTCAGATGAAACAAAGAGATTCTGATCAACAAATCAGACCTCCATTTCAAGAAAATTATGTTGATGAAGAGGAGGGAATGATAGAAGAGTCAGAGGGAACTATTATAAACATGCTAGGAGTTAATAATGAAGACCCTGCCTTTTTCACAAAGGATGACCAAGCCACATATACATATTATGATAATGAAGGTTTAGAATTTGAAGATTATAGTCAAGGATTTGAGAATGCAATCATGGAGGTCCACAAGCAGTATGACCTAAAAATAAAAAATAAACAAGAAACTCCCCAAACGAAAACCTCTGAGACTGCTGTTAAGAACAAATCTGAAAAAGTGGTTAAAGGGGCTGCTGAAAACAACAAAACAACAGCTGAAAGTTCTAGTAAAAACAAGGGAAAAATCACTCAGAACGTTGATAAACCGAGTGTTGGCCCCAGCAACACTAGTACTTCAGCTAGTACCCCTAAAAGAACTGTTTTAACTAATGTACATATTGAAAAATAGCAAGCTAATTTTGTTGGTAAATTAGTGACTAACAAGACAGATTTAAACCTTTCAAAGAGTCTGTTCCCTTTCAGTTTATAAAGTGAAATTGCTAAAATCAAAATCTCTGTCCCCGTCACTAAGTTAGTCACTCAAGACGTATATAAATGTCAGGTTTTGAAAGCTTTAAACTTAGAAGAAAATAATGACTCTGTCAACCTCAATGATGATCAGCCAGCCCTTTTAGTTGGTCCTAAAATTGAAGGGAAATTCCAAGAAGGAGTGGTCCCTCCTTTCTATGTTAGTTTGAATATCCATGATAAGATTCTACACAATGCTATGCATGATTTAGGGGCATCACATAACCTCATGCCCAAAATAATCATGGAGAGATTAGGCCTTGAAATAACCAGAGCATACAAATATTTGTACTCTTTTGACTCCAGCAGAGTAAAATTCTTAAGCCTGATCAAAGATCTTTGTGTGAACTTGACCCAGATCCCAGCCAAATGCATAGTCATGGATGTGGCAGTGGCTGATGTGCCCCCCAAATATGGTATGCTTCTTTCAAGATCATGGGGTGCTAAGCTGCAAGGTACCATACAAATGGACATGACATATGCCACCATCTCGGTCTTTAGTCAACTTACGAGACTGTATAGGGAATCACACATGAAATTTATGGTGAGTAGTTAGGAAAAATCGGAAAACTCCCCTCTTTATTCTGTCCATACTGACCTAGACTCGTTCATTCTCTGCAATGATGAAGGCTTTAGTGAACTAGAGTTGGATAGTGAGCAATCACCCAACATAATAGAAAATAGGGAGGGCGAAGCTCTCAAACTGTTTGCCCACTCTGAAATTTACGGCAAACAAAATAGAGAGTCTGAAACATCCGTTGTCCATCAGCTAAGTGAAAATCAAGGGAGTCAAGAAGAAAGGCCTGAACTCCATGAAAGCCTTAAGGAAAAATTCCAACCCAAACATGATGCAGAACCCATATAACTACATTGTGACAATCAGAACACACAGGACAAAGAGGACAGCAATGAAAATAACACCAAGTCTGAAACTAGCTCTCTTTGGAGTATGAGTTTTGATGGGTCTTGGAATAGAACTGGTGCAGGAGTAGGTGTATGGCTTCACAAAACTGAGAACAATTATGCTGAAAGCCATGCATACAAGCTAAAATTCCAATGCACTAATAACATATCAGAGTATGAAGCACTCATTTGAGGATTGCAGTCACTAAAGAAATTAGGATCCAGGAGGATAGTTGTTCATGGAGATTCTAAACTGATCATTAGGCAGATAAATGGAGAATACACTGCCAAACATCGAAGACTAAGAGCCTATAGAAATGACGCCATGGACCTTTTACAAAACTTTGAGGAATATGAACTTATTTTTGTCCCTAGAAGCCAAAACATCCTTGCCAATGGATCGGCTTGTGCTGCCAGCTCATGTCAAAGAACCTATGACCATAAACAATTTAATGTCAAAGTGAAATATAGGCCAACTGTCCCAGACAATTAAAAATATTGGCAGGTCTTTGAGGGAGATAAACAGATAGAGGACTTTTTGCAGTTCAGAAGTGAGTTTGAATTGCCTAATTCAGACTCAAAGTATGATAAAAATCATTTGGATGAGGAATAGTGTGACCAAAAATAGCCTCCTCCCATCGCATAAATAAATATTCTAACCAGTGAGTTCGAAAATCAAACAGAAGAATACATAAACTCAGAAAAAGAAGACATAGAGGTATTACCGTCCAAAGAAAAAGTCTTACCCAAAGGACTAGTGCCTCTAGAAGACTTGTTTGATTTTAATGACGTTGCCAAGAAACCAACAATAAAACCCACTGATTCTGATATTGAGGAATGAAATATAGGTAGTAAATACAAACCTAAAATGATCAAACTGTCTAAAACATTGCCAGCTCACATTAAACTGAAATACATTGAGCTTTTTAAATAATTTTATGATTTATTTTCTTGGAGCTATGAAGATCTGAAGGCATATGACACAGAGACCATTCAGCACAAGATACCTCTTAAACAAAACCAGAAACCATTCAGGAAAAAACTGTGCAGAATAAACCCTGTACAGTTACCTCTAGTTGAGAAAGAAATTATGAAAATGTATGATATTGGAATCATTGTCCCTGTGAGATACTCAGAATGGGTGTCTAATATTGTAGATGTGAGGAATAAAACAGGAGAAATTAGGCTCTGTATTGACTTTAGAAACTTAAACATAGCCTCATTAAAGGACAACTATCCCTTGCCCAAAATGGAGGACATCTTACAAAGGGTAGTTGGTTCCAAAATAATTTCTTTGCTAGATGGTTTCTCAGGATATAACCAGCTTTTGGTACTCCCTGAAGACCAGCTGAAAATAACTTTCACCACTCCTTGGGCCACTTTCATGTATGTGAAAATGCCTTTTGGGTTAATGAACGTAGGTGCCACCTTTCAAAGGGCCATGGACATTACTTTCTCAGAAGAAATAGGACACTTCATCATGATTTATTTAGATGGCATTACAGTCTATTCCAAAATAGATGAAGAACACCTAGCTCACCTCAAGAAAGTCTTTGAGAAATGGAAAAAGTTTGGGTTATCTTTAAATCCCAAGAAGAAATTGTTTGGTCTCCAAGAGGGTAAACTTCTGGGTCATATCATATTAGAGAAAGGGATTAAAATAGACCCAAAAAGGGTTGAAGGTATATTGAAAATCAGTCACCCCAGAAACATCAAAGAACTTCAATATTTCATTGGAAAGATTAATTTCCTTAGAAGGTTCATACCCAACCTATCAGAACTCCTTAGGAACATGACAAACATGCTAAAGAAGGAGATAGGAGTTAAATGGACCTTGGAAGAAAAGAAATCCTTTGAACTGGTTAAACATGCACTTACCCAAGCACTAGTTCTTATTAGTCCTGATTTTACTAAGGAATTCCTCATATTTTCATTTGCATCAGAACATACTGTGGCCGCTATCCTATTACAGAAAAATCTAGAAGGACAAGAGTAGCCAATTGCATTTTTCAGCAAGGCACTGAGGGATGCACCTCTGAAATATAATATAATGGAGTGAAATTCCTATGCATTGGTCAAAGACTTGAAGGTTTTTAGATTTTATATCTTGCACTCTCACATTATTGCATTTCTACCTCATGTAGTGGTAAAGGAAATTCTGTCACAAGACCCTGATGGAAAAAGAGGAAAGTGGACTGCTGTGATATTGGAATATGATTTAGAAATTAAACCCACTAAACTCATCAAGGGTCAAGGCCTAGCACAGTTAATGGTTGAATCTAACTTGCAAGCACTTTACATAAACATGATAGATGCTCTAGATGAACATGAAGAATTACTAGCTCCACTTGTTGGAGATCATTTCCTCAACTCATCTTGGTATGTTGATATTTTGTATGTGCTTACTAATCTCAATGCCCCTCCTGGTTTGTCTAAAACAAAGGCAAGATTTTTAAAGTTAAAAGTTGTTAATTACTTCATTTTATATAATTTTTTATATTGGAAGAATGCCAGTGTTTTATTGCTTAAATTGTTTCCTGAGGTTGATGTAGAGAGGACCAAGCATGAGTTTCATGAAGGAGAATGTGGAGGCCACCTCAATTGGAAAACCGCTACTAATAAAATCCTTAGATCTGGTTATTATTGGCCCAGCCTATTTCAAGATGTCCACAAAATGATATTTGCCTGCCACAAATGTCAAATCTTTGAAGGCAAGAGAAAACTGCTTCCCTTACCTTTACAACCAATCACTGTTGAAGCTCCTTTCAGCAGTGGGGCCTAGACTTCATTGGGGAAATCCATCCTACCTCATTTGCCTAACATATATGGATACTCACAGCCACTGACTATTTCACCAAATGGATAAAATCCATCCCTTCTAGGAATGCGAAAAACTCAGTCATCATAAAATTCCTTGAAGATCATATCCTGACTAGATTTGGTTGTCCTAGGAAAATTATCACTGACAATGATACTGCATTTGGTTCTAAAAAGACGGTTGATTTCTGTCACAGATACCAGATTGTGCTTGGCCATTCTACAACTTATTACCCTCAACGTAATGGACTGGCAGAATATTCCAATAAGAGCCTAGTAAACATAATAAAGAAGTTGTTGGAAGAAAATCAGAGATCATGGCACAACAAGTTGGTACATGCCTTATGGGAAGATAGATTGAAAACAAATAAATCAGTTGGAATGTCTCCCTATCAGTTGGTTTATGGAGCAGACGCAGTTTTTCCTACTAGTTTAGGAGTGCCAGTGACAAAGTTGGTCCAGGAAATACAATCAGAGGAAGATATCATGATGAGAAGGATAAATCAGACCATACATCTTTAGCAAACTATAGAGGAAGTTTATAACAGAGCACAAAAAATACAAGAGAATATCAAAAAACTGTTTGATAAGAGGACAAAGGCCAATGATTTCAAGATTGGTGACAAAGTACTCAAATGGGATTCCAGGAGAGAAGATAAGGGCAAACATGGAAAGTTTGACAATTTATGGAAAGGCCCTTACATTATTCAATATGTTATTGGTCATAATGCATTTTTTCTATAGGAGATGGATGAAACAGACCTGTTTGGGGGTCCTGTCAATGGCAGGATGCTCAAAAATTATTTCTGCTGAAACTTCTATTTAAAGCTTTCATTCTCCATTGTAAATATCACTTTTTTGTTTTATTTTGAAAATTTGAAAAATACAAAAACAATATAAAAAGAGAAAAGAGGGCGGATTAGAAAAAAAAAAAAAAGGAAAGGTACAGCCCCATACCAAAAATAAAGAAAGTCTGAAAGTGTGCAAGCTTAAATTCCACTACTTAAAGAAGTGCTTCTATCTAGTCATACGGACTAATCATGGCTAGATAGATTTCAATTTACTGCTCATAGGTTAGTGAAGAAAGATCTGCCAAACATTTTAATCTTGGCTTATCAGTAGATTAGATTAGGATAGAAAAAGATTGGTTCTAATACGCTAAAAATCTGAACCAAAGAATCAAAAGAAAGATGGCTCTAATCAGATCAAGACCTGAGACAAAAAAGAGGAAAAGGAATGGTTCTAACAGGCCGAAAACTTGAACCAAGAAAAGAAGAGAAAGACAACTCTAAAAAGACCAAAATCAGAGCTGAAAGAAAGAATGAAGGATGTTTTATTTTTCAGATCTTAAGCCTTCACAATTTTGTTTAAATTTTCTGCAAAATTTCAGTCCATGTGTAGCTTGTTTTTATGCCATAGACACTACAACAAATCAGATAGCCTAATCCTGGTTTGATTGCCTTTTAAATTTCTGTTTTAGAATATAGAGAATAAAATCTGCCAGACAGTCTAATCCTAGCAGATGGTAGCTTAGGTAGAGAATTTATGAGCTAAACTGTCTAATCTGAAAACATGGAAGAAATAAGGGTAGATTTAGATTATTTTTTCCTATTTTCAAAAGAATAAAATGTTGATGTCAAAGGTCTGCAAGTCTAAATGCACCTTATGAAGAAAAAACGTTAGGAAGTAGCCTGTGTAGATAGGATGATGGGGAGAAATTTTTTTGATGATATGAAATATTGATCATCTTTTGTAAGTAGCATGATCAAGAAAGAAAGGGTTTTCAAGGATAAAGCATTGATCTACATTCTAGAGACAAAGTTTCTGAAGTTCTTGACACCTCCAAGGAGCTGCCATTCCCAAGTGGAGCCACTGTTAGCCATCAACAAATTTTTTTCATAGAAAATGATGGCTAAAACAAATCTTGAGCCTTCAAGAGATTATTTTCATGGAAAATTACTCATTCTTGAAGCCTTAAGGTGTTTTCTAAAAAAAGAAATCATCTGTTGTTCCTTAGCAAGGATGCTCCTTAACTACTATTCCTTAGCCCTGCTGTTCCTTAACCTCATGTTCCCTAAGATTTTGTTCCCTAAAGTATTGTTCCCTAGCAGTGTTGTTCCCAAACTATGTTGTTCCCTAGCAGTGTTGTTCCCTAAGCTGTTGTTCCCTAATGCTATTCCCTAGCAGTGTTGTTCCTTAACGTTGTTCCCTCCGCTTGTGGTCACCTTATCCCTCCACATGACCATACCCCAACGCCTATGATTAAGCCCCCATCGCATCGGCATTTCCATGAGGAACCCACGTTTTCTTTATAAAATTCCCACCCCGATATCAACACTCCGATGAGATCTTGGCCTTAGATCCACGTGATCTAACGGTGAAAATTCACCCCCTCCATCCCGTCCTTCCTTCCCTTCTTTTCCCTTATCCCTTCCTTAATACTCCACCAATCAATCTTAGCCATAGATCTTATGCCTCAAGACATGATCTAATGGCTATTGCGCCTCCCCTCCTATCCATTGATCATCCAGCCCATGTACACTCATTGCCCCTCTGCACTAATCGTGGCCATTGATCTACATGATCAAACGGTGATGATAAAACCTGACTACCCAACTCCACCAGGGCCCATCTTCCACTTTGAAAACCCCTCATCCAATCATCTCTTGGCACCTGGCCCCCACTCAAACTCTCATCGTGCACCTCTCTCCATCGGGTTCCCCTGTAGCCGTTGGATCTTTCCCCCCCGATCCAACGGCCTACGTTATATATCGCGTGAATTCATTGTCTGAAATTTAACAATCAGAAATCGCGTGATACCACCAGTTTTACAAATGCCACACGTCTCTGCTTAATTGGATCATTTTCGATCAAACGAAAACCACTCACCACCCGAGGGTCACGCGAAAAACATTCGCGGTTTCCGCAAAACCGCCAATCCCTAATTTCATGCCAAATACCGTTTTGAACCAGTTTTCGCGTGTTTTTTCTCCATGAAGCCTTCTCCACCCACATTTCATCTCCTCTCCATATGCTCCTTCGCCCATGCTCGAGCCCTCTGTTGCAGCCAAACCAAGAAGCGTAATAATTCTTAACCAGTTTGTCGTCATCTGCAGGTTTAATGGTGGATTTATCCACAGGTCTCCAACAGCCAAATAATTAGTGTTTAAAGGGTCTGAGGGGTCGAAATTCCAAGCTTAATAAGTGTTTTAATGGACACTATCACACATAAATCCCTCCAGCACAGAAGAAGCTGAGCCACCTGTACACGTAGGAGATAAGACAGATCAGCATAAAAGGCTTCGAATGCCACGTCTACAACAGCTATTACTCCACCAAAGGACACCTGCGGTTTGCTTTTCTTTTCAAAGACACTATGACAACCATCCTTGTGACAGAGACTTCATTAAAAAACTATCAGAACATTTATTAAGTAGATGTGGGGCTTTAGAACCCAAAAACTAACAGTTTGCTTGTCATGGAGGTCAAATAGAGTACTTCATACCACGGTTTTCTTCAAATAATACACTTCAGAGTTAATACATGCCTACCAAATATGCATGAAAACAAGAAAAACTACCAAATGATACAAACAGTTAATGCAGTGGTCATTACGTGGAATGGGCATTCAAACACTTCTCCCACTCTGTGTTAATTCATATTTATTACCATTTCCACAGCGCTCTTCCTTTTTAACATATAAATATTCAAAGAAAATTCATTGTAATGGTTGGAACATTTTTAATTGATGAACTGTTATTGAGTTAGAGTTACTGAGTAGTTGTAATATAGTACGCTGGAAAGAGAAGAATTGGACTGTAAAAGCTATTGGGCTCAAGTTATTTAACTGATTTTGGACATCAATACACCAGCAGATTCATTGGATCTTGATTTAAATCATTGGTGATGTGTTTCCTCATTATCTTTGTTGCTTTCCTTATGTTTTCCACTCTGTTCACATTCTCTGATAAAGAATAGTAAAATATAGATTAGGATTTACTTCTAAAAGTACCCTAATTCTAACTGATAAGCTTTATCTGTATGTTTTACTCTAAGCGTGTATTTAAGAGTGATATCAATAGAGTATAACCAGTCAAGAAGGTTGGTGAGCCCATGTCTTGCTGAGTATAACTTGAGATGCTGTTTCTTGAAAGTTATTTTCATTACATGTAAAGTAGAGTCTTAATCAAGGAAGTTTATGGTTAGCCCTATCCCTTGTCTAGTCTTAAAAAGCTGTTATGAAGATTTCCCTTAAGAGTAGGCCGAAATCGGGCTAGGTTAAAAGCCCTTGCTTGATCTTAGGTTTCTTTTTATGTTTATCTTATATGTTTTCTCATGATTGTGTGCTGAAGCAGGTTAGGTTAAAAGGCCTTGCTTGATCTTAGGCTGCCTTTGTTTTTCTTACACGTCTGCTTCCTTCATTTCACTCCTTAATGTTCCATACCACAAACTCAACTTAAAAGATCTTCTGATATAGATTACTTGCCCTTTGAAAACTCTTGGATAGTTGATGTGTGAGTAAACCCTTTTATGACTCCATAGCCCAATGGTTTAGCACTCTTTTGATCTATCTTCCCATGCTGAAACATCCTTCCACTTAATTCCTTCTTCACTTCACATGACCTTCTTAGTTAATGATTCCCAACCAAAACAAAATAAACAACCCCTTAAACTTCATAACTAGCCTAATAGCATAGCTAAGCATAAAGAAATATCTTTAAAAACAACACTTACATAGAGAGATCCCTCTTTGAATCCAGGAGGGCTAGATCCTAGGATTCCAAAGTGGTTCTGATGTTGCTTGGTCATTTGGTATGCTAGTCTGCCAAATCACTAGGACACCAACATAATGGTGACTCCACTGGGGAATTCTGAGTAAATTGATATCTTAGACATCCTTAAGAACTCAGAAAACCCACAACAGCCTTAGATTGGTGGTTAATTATTGTGGTGGACAGTAACTCATCTTGAAAATTTGAAATCATCCACCTGGCGACTCCACAACTCCTAAAAGATTAAAATACTCCACTGGTGATCAGTAGGCCTACTGATTATTCCTGGTTTCACAAAGACTCCACTGGGGGCAGCCCACACTACCATAAAAACATTGTTCACACCCATGATTAGGAAACTCTAAGGATTAAGTTTCTTTGTTAAAGACTAGTTTTCCTCTTAAATATTGTTATATCTGGCTAACTTTCTTCTTTTTGGGTCTGAAACTTAGCATACTGGCTTCAAGAAGAATCCATACCAGAGCTTATCCTGACCCAAATCTTCCTGAAATAGTTGATAATACTGAAAGCATTCTTTGGAAGTATCTTGTATCTAGGGATCCAACTATTATCAGACCCATTCATAGAGCTAACTTAGTGTCCAAAAACCTTACAGCTCTATTAGACACTCATGTTGACTTAGATTTACCAAGTAATTTACCAAGAACTAAGTCACTTAATGTTATAGATCAGACATACTTTGAGCCTCCAAGTTCACCACCACATAGTGGTCAACATATTACTAGTAGAGAAACCCCTCCATCCACACCTCCTGATCTCCATTTCATTCATAACTTGGGTCTCTCTCACCCTAAATTTGCTCAACAGTCTCTTGCTGGTCCAAGCACTTCCACCATCCATATACCTATTGTTCAAGCCACTTCTTTACTCCCACAAAATACTATCATGGCAGCATGGTATGCTCCCCTAGTGTTACCATAGCCTCTCGTTCCTTTACCCAATTAATATCAGTCTAAAATTCCCCATTTCACTGGAAATTAATCCACTACTACTCAACAGCATGTAGACAAGATGAATGATGCCTTTGATTATATGGAAATAGAAGATGAGACCATTAAGATGAGAATCTTTGCCCAAATTTTAGGAGGAGAAGCCAAGAAATGGTTTAAAGGCTTAACTCCTCATAGTATTCATGATCTCCCTTCTTTACATCAAACATTCATAAACAAATGGGAAATTATGAATAATCCGCTCCAAATACTTTCAAATTACAAAAACCTAAACAGAAACCCTGGGGAGAGTGTTCAGAATTATTGCACCAAATTCAATAGTGTGTATAACGCACTACCCCTAGATTTAAAACCTCCACAAGGATTAGCTTTGGCCAAATTTCCAAAAGGATTTGATCCTGAAATGGCCTATTAGCTTAGAGAAAGGGATCCCTTAAATTTAGAAGACATGCAGAAGGGAGCTCTTAGTGTGGAAGCTAATATGATTGAAAAGAGAGCCAGGATGAGCACTGAAAAGAAAGTGAGATATAGAGAGGACACTGCACCTTCTACATCTGACTCAAAATTATACAATCTAGCCAAGAACATGGATAGGTTAGAAAAAATGATGGAGAGGTTAGTTGTCCAAACAAGTGCCAAAAATAGGAACCAGACTCAAAATAAGAACCAGAACTTTAGGAGAAACCACCCTCAGATGAAACAAAGAGATTTAGATCAAAAAATCAGACCTCCATTTCAAGAAAATTATGTTGATGAAGAGGAGGGAATGATAAAAGAGTCAGAGGGAACTATTATAAACATGCTAGGAGTTAATAATGAAGACCCTGCCTTTTTCACAGAGGATGACCAAGCCACATATACATATTATGATAATGAAGGTTTAGAATCTGAATATTATAGTCAAGGCTTTGAGAATGAAATCATGGAGGTCCACAAGCATTATGACCTCAAAATAAAAAATAAACAAGAAACTCCCCAAACAAAAACCTCTGAGACTGCTGTTAAGAACAAATCTGAAAAAGTGGTTAAAGGGGCTGCTGAGAAAAACAAAACAACAGCTGAAAGTTCTAGTAAAAAAAAAGGAAAAATCACGCAGAACGTTGATAAACCAAGTGTTGGCCCCAGCAACACTAGTACTTCAGCTAGTACCCCTAAAAGAACTGTTTTAACTAATGTACATATTGAAAAATAGCAAGCTAATTTTGTTGGTAAAATAGTGACTAACAAGATAGATTTAAACCTTTCAAAGAGTCCGTTCCCTTTCAGTTTATAAAGTGAAATTGCTAAAATCAAAATCTCTCTCCCCGTCACTAAGTTAGTCACTCAAGATGCATATAAATGTCAAGTTTTGAAAGCTTTAAACTTAGAAGAAAATAATGACTCTGTCAACCTCAATGATGATCATCCAGCCCTTTTATTTGGTCCTAAAATTGAAGGGAAATTCCAAGAAGGAGTGGTCCCTCCTTTCTATGTCAGTTTGAATATCCATGATAAGATTCTACACAATGCTATGCATGATTTAGGGGCATCACATAACCTCATGCCCAAAATAATCATGGAGATATTAGGCCTTGAAATAACCAGAGCATACAAATATTTGTACTCTTTTGACTCCAGCAGAGTAAAATTCTTAGGCCTGATCAAAGATCTTTGTGTGAACTTGACCCAGATCCCAGCCAAATGCATAGTCATGGATGTGGCAGTGGCTGATGTGCCCCCCAAATATGGTATGCTTCTTTCAAGATCATGGGGTGATAAGCTGCAAGGTACCATGCAAATGGACATGACATATACCACCATCTCAGTCTTTAGTCAACTTACGAGACTGTATAGGGAATAACACATGAAATTTATGGTGAGTAGTTAGGAAAAATCGGAAAACTCCCCTCTTTATTCTGTCCATACTGACCTAGACTCGTTCATTCTCTGCAATGATGAAAGCTTTAGTGAACTAGAGTTGTATAGTGAGCAATCACCCAACATAATAGAAAATAGGGAGGGCGAAGCTCTCAAACCGTTTGCCCACTCTGAAATTTACAGCAAACAAAATAGAGAGTCCGAAACATCCGTTGTCCATCAGCTAAGGGAAAATCAAGTGAGTCAAGAAGAAAGGCCTGAACTCCATGAAAGCCTTAAGGAACAAGTCCAACCCAAACATGATGCAGAACCCATAGAACTACATTGTGACAGTCAGAACACACAGGACAAAGAGGATAGCAATGAAAATAACACCAAGTCTGAAACTAGCCCTCTTTGGAGTATGAGTTTTGATGGGTCTTGTAATAGAACTGGTGCAGGAGTAGGTGTATGGCTTCACAAAACTGAGAACAATTATGCTGAAAGCCATGCATACAAGCTAAAATTCCAATGCACTAATAACATATCAGAGTATGAAGCACTCATTTGAGGATTGCAGTCACTAAAGAAATTAGGAGCCAGGAGGATAGTTGTTCATGGAGATTCTAAACTGATCATTAGGCAGATAAATGGAGAATACACTGCCAAACATCGAAGACTAAGAGCCTATAGAAATGACGCCATGGAACTTTTGCAAACCTTTGAGGAATATGAACTTATTTTTGTCCCTAGAAGCCAAAACATCCTTGCCAATGGATCGGCTTGTGCTGCCAGCTCATGTCAAGGAACCTATGACAATAAACAATTCAATGTCAAAGTGAAATATAGGCCAACTGTCCCAGACAATGAAAAATATTGGTAGGTCTTTGAGGGAGATAAACAGATAGAGGAATTTTTGCAGTTCAGAAATGAGTTTGAATTGCCTAATTCAGACTCAAAGTATGATAAAAATCGTTTGGATGAGGAATAGTGTGACCAAAAATAGCCTCCTCCCATCGCATAAATAAATCTTCTAACCAGTGAGTTCGAAAATCAAACAGAAGAATACATAAACTCAGAAAAAGAAGACATAGAGGTATTACATTCCAAAGAAAAAGTCTTACCCAAAGGGCTAGTGCCTCTAGAAGACTTGTTTGATTTTAATGATGTTGCCAAGAAACCAACAATAAAACCCACTGATTCTGATATTGAGGAATGCAATATAGGTAGTAAATACAAACCTAAAATGATCAAACTGTCTAAAACATTCCCAGCTCACATTAAACTGAAATACATTGAGCTTTTTAAATAATTTTATGATGTATTTTCTTGGAGCTATGAAGATCTAAAGGCATATGACACAGAGACCATTCAGCACAAGATACCTCTTAAACAAAACCAGAAACCATTCAGGAAAAAACTGTGCAGAATAAACCCTGTACAGTTACCTCTAATTGAGAAATAAATTAGGAAAATGTATGATGCTGGAATCATTGTCCCTGTGAGATACTTAGAATGCGTGTCTAATATTGTAGATGTGAGGAATAAAGCAGGAGAAATTAGGCTCAGTATTGACTTTAGAAACTTAAAAATAGCCTCATTAAAGGACAACTATCCCTTGCCCAAAATGGAGCACATCTTACAAAGGGTAGTTGGTTCCAAAATAATTTCTTTGCTAGATGGTTTCTTAGGATATAACCAGATTTTGGTACTCCCTGAAGACCAGCTGAAAACAACTTTCACCACTCCTTGGGGCACTTTCATGTATGTGAAAATGCCTTTTGGGTTAATGAACGTAGGTGCCACCTTTCAAAGGGCCATGGACATTACTTTCTCAGAAGAAATAAGACACTTCATCATGATTTATTTAGATGGAATTACAGTCTATTCCAAAATAGATGAAGAACACCTAGCTCACCTCAAGAAAGTCTTTGAGAAATGTAGAAAGTTTGGGTTATCTTTAAATCCCAAGAAGACATTGTTTGGTCTCCAAGAGGGTAAACTTCTGGGTCATATCATATTAGAGAAAGGGATTAAAATAGACCCAAAAAGGGTTGAAGGTATATTGAAAATCAGTCACCCCAGAAACATCAAAGAACTTCAATATTTCATTGGAAAGATTAATTTCCTTAGAAGGTTCATACCCAACCTATCAGAACTCCTTAGGAACATGACAAACATGCTAAAGAAGGAGATAGGAGTTAAATGGACCTTGGAAGAAAAGAAATCCTTTGAACTGGTTAAACATGCACTTACCCAAGCACTAGTTCTTATTAGTCCTGATTTTACTAAGGACTTCCTCATATTTTCATTTGCATCAGAACATACTGTGGCCGCTATCCTATTACAGAAAAATCCAGAAGGACAAGAGCAGCCAATTGCATTTTTCAGCAAGGCACTGAGGGATTCACCTCTGAAATATAATATAATGGAGTAAAATTCCTATGCATTGGTCAAAGCCTTGAAGGATTTTAGATTTTATATCTTGCACTCTCACATTATTGCATTTGTGCCTCATATAGTGGTAAAGGAAATTCTTTCACAAGACCCTGATGGAAAAAGAGGAAAGTGGACTGCTGTGATATTGGAATATGATTTAGAAATTAAACCCACTAAACTCATCAAGGGTCAAGGCCTAGCACAGTTAATGGTTTAATCTAACTTGCAAGCACTTTACATAAACATGATAGATGCTCTAGATGAACAGGAAGAATTACTAGCTCCACTTGTTGGAGATAATTTCCTCAACTCATCTTGGTATGCTGATATTTTGTATGTGCTTACTAATCTCAATGCCCCTCCTGGTTTGTCTAAAGCAAAGGTAATATTTTTAAAGTTAAAAGTTGTTAATTACTGCATTTTATATAATTTTTTATATTGGAAGAATGCCAGTTTTTTATTGCTTAAATTTTTTCCTGAGGTTGATGCAGAGAGGATCAAGCATGAGTTTCATGAAGGAGAATGTGGAGGCCACCTCAATTGGAAAACCGCTACTAATAAAATCCTTAGAGCTGGTTATTATTGGCCCACCCTATTTCAAGATTTCCACAAAATGATATTTTCCTGCCAAAAATGTCAAATCTTTGAAGGCAAGAGAAAACTGCTTACCTTACCTTTACAACCAATCACTGTTGAAGCTCCTTTTCAGCAGTGGGGCCTAGACTTCATTGGGGAAATCCATCCTGCCTCATCTGCCTAACATAGATGGATACTCACAGCCGCTGACTATTTCACCAAATGGATAAAATCCATCCCTTCTAGGAATGCGAAAAACTCAGTCATCATAAAATTCCTTGAAGATCATATCCTGACTAGATTTGGTTGTCCTAGGAAAATTATCACTGACAATGATACTGCATTTGGTTCTAAAAAGATGGTTGATTTCTGTCACAGATACCAGATTGTGCTTGGCCATTCTACAACTTATTACCCTCAACGTAATGGACTGGCAGAATATTCCAATAATAGCCTAGTAAACATAATAAAGAAGTTGTTGGAAGAAAATCAGAGATCATGGCACAACAAGCTGGTACATGCCTTATGGGCAGATAGATTGAAAACAAATAAATCAATTGGAATGTCTCCCTATCAGTTGGTTTATGGAGCAGACGCATTTTTTCCTACCAGTTTAGGAGTGCTAGTGAAAAAGTTGGTCCAGGAAATACAATCAGAGGAAGATATCATGATGAGAAGGATAAATCAGACCATACATCTTCAGCAAACTATAGAGGAAGTTTATAACAGAGCACAAAAAATACAAGAGAATATCAAAAAACTGTTTGATAAGAGGACAAAGGCCAATGATTTCAAGATTGGTGACAAAGTACTCAAATGGGATTCTAGGAGAGAAGATAAGGGCAAACATGGAAATTTTGACAATTTATGGAAAGGCCCTTACATTATTCAATATGTTATTGGTCATAATGCATTTTTTCTATAGGAGATGGATGGAACAAACCTGTTTGGGGGTCCTGTCAATGGCAGGATGCTCAAAAATTATTTCTGCTGAAACTTCTATTTAAAGCTTTCATTCTCCATTGTAAATATCACTTCTTTGTTTTATTTTGAAAAATTGAAAAATACAAAAACAATATAAAAAGAGAAAAGAGGGCAGATTAGAAAGAAAAAAAAAAGGAAAGGTACAGCCCCATACCAAAAAGAAAGAAATTCTGAAAGTGTGCAAGCTTAAATGCCACTACTTAAAGAAGTGGTTCTATCTAGTCATACAGACTAATCATGGCTAGATAGATTTCAATTTACTGCTCATAGTTTAGTGAAGAAAGATCTGCCAAACATTTTAATCTTGGCTTATCAGTAGATTAGATTAGGATAGAAAAATATTGGTTCTAATACACTAAAAATTTGAACCAAATAATCAAAAGAAAGATGGCTCTAATCAGATCAAGACCTGAGACAAAAAAGAGGAAAAGGACTGGTTCTAACAGGCCGAAAACTTGAACCAAGAAAAGAAGAGAAAGACAACTCTAAAAAGACCAAAATCAGAGCTGAAAGAAAGAATGAAGGATGTTTTATTTTTCAGATCTTAAGCTTTCACAATTTTGTTTAAATTTTCTGCAAAATTTCAATCCATGTGCAGCTTGTTTTTATGCCATAGACACTACAACAAATCAGACAGCCTAATCCTGGTTTGATTGCCTTTTAAATTTCTGTTTTAGAATATAGAGAATAAAATCTACCAGACAGTCTAATCGTAGCAGATGGTAGCTTAGGTAGAGAATTCATGAGCTAAACTGTCTAATCTGAAAACATGGAAGAAATAAGGGTAGATTTAGATTACTTTTTCCTATTTTCAAAAGAATAAAATGTTGATGTCAAAGGTCTGCAAGTCTAAATGCACCTTATGAAGAAAAAACGTTAGGAAGTAGCCTGTGTAGATAGGATGATGGGGAGAAATTTGTTTGATGATATGAAATATTGATCATATTTTCTAAGCAGCATGATCAAGAAAGGAAGGGTTTTCAAGGATAAAGCATTGATCTACATTCTAGAGACAATGTTTCTGAAGTTCTTCACACCTCCAAGGAGCTGCCATCCCCAAGTGGAGCCACTGTTAGCCATCAACAAATTTTTGTCATAGAAAATGATGGCTAAAACAAATCTTGAGCCTTCAAGAGATTATTTTCATGGAAAATTACTCATTATTGAAGCCTTAAGGTGTTTTCTAAAAAAAGAAATCATCTGTTGTTCCTTAGCAAGGATGCTCCTTAACTACTGTTCCTTAGCCCTGATATTCCTTAACCTCATGTTACCTAAGATTTTGTTCCCTAAATTATTGTTCCCTAGCAGTGCTGTTCCTGAACTATGTTGTTCCCTAGCAGTGTTGTTCCCTAAGCTGTTGTTCCCTAATGGTATTCCCTAGCAGTGTTGTTCCTTAGCGCTGTTCCCTCCGCTCCTGGTCACCTTATCCCTTCGCATGACCATACCCCAACGCCTATGATTAAGCCCCCATCGCATCAGCATTACCATGAGGAACCCGCGTTTTCTTTATAAACTTCCCACCCTGATATCAACACTCCGATGAGATCTTGGCCTTAGATCCACGTGATCTAACGGTGAAAATTCACCCCCTCCATTCCGTCCTTCCTTCCCTTCTTTTCCCTTATCCCTTACTTACTACTCCACCAATCAATCTTAGCCATAGATCTTATGCCTCAAGACTTGATCTAACGGCTATTGCACCTCCCCTCCTATCCATTGATCATCCGGCCCATGTACACTCATTGCCCCTCTGCACTAATCGTGGCCATTGATCTACATGATCCAACGGTGATGATAAAACCTGACTACCCAACTCCACCAGGGCCCATCTTCCACTATGAAAACCCCTCATCCAATCATCTCTTGGCACCTGAACCCCACTCAAACTCTCACCGTGCACCTCTCTCCATCAGGTTCCCCTGTAGCCGTTGGATCTTTCCCCCCCTCGATCCAACGGTCTACGTTATATATCACGTGAATTCACTGTCCAAAATTTAACAATCAGAAATCGCGTGATACCACCAGTTTTACAAATGCCACACGTCTCCGCTTAATTGGATCATGTTCGATCAAACGAAAACCACTCACCACCCAAGGGTCATGCAAAAAACATTCGCAGTTTCCGCAAAACCGCCAATCCCTAATTTCATGCCAAATACCGTTTTGAACCAGTTTTCGCGTGTTTTTTCTCCATGAAGCCTTCTCCACCCACATTTCATCTCCTCTCCATATGCTCCTTCGCCCATGCCCGAGCCCTCTGTTGCAGCCAAACCAAGAAGCGCAAGATTTCTTAACCAGTTTGTCGTCATGTGCAGGTTTAATGGTAGATTTATCCACAGGTCTGCAACAGCCAAATAATTAGTGTTTAAAGGGTCTGAGGGGTCGAAATTCCAAGCTTAATAAGTGTTTTAATGGACACGATCACACATAAATCCCTCCAGCATAGAAGAAGCTGAGCCACCTGTACACGTAGGAGATAAGACAGATCAACATAAAAGGCTTCGAATGCCATGTCTACAACAGCTATTACTCCACCAAAGGACACCTGTGGTCTGCTTTTCTTTTCAAAGACACTATGACAACCATCCTTGTGACAGAGACTTCATTAAAAAACTATCAGAACATTTATTAAGTAGATGTGGGGCTTTAGAACCCAAAAAATAACAGTTTGCTTGTCGTGGAGGTCAAATACAGTACTTCATACCACGGTTTTCTTCAAATAATACACTTCATAGTTAATACATGCCTACCAAATATGCATGAAAACAAGAAAAACTACCAAATGATACAAACAGTTAATGCAGTGGTCATTAAGTGGAATGGGCATTCGAACAATTCTCCCACTCTGTCTTAATTCATATTTATTACCATTTCCACAACGCTCTTCCTTTTTAACATATAAATATTCAAAGAAAATTCATTGTAATGGTTGGAACATTATTAATTGATGAACTGTTATTGAGTTAGAGTTACTGAGTAGTTGTAATATAGTAGGCTGGAAAGAGAAGAATTGGACTGTAAAAGATATTGGGCTCAAGTTATGTAACTGATTTTGGACATCAATACACCAGCAGATTCACTGGATCTTGATTTAAATCATTGGTGATGTGTTTCCTAATTATCTCTGTTGCTTTCGTTATGTTTTCCACTCTGTTCACATTCTCTGATAAAGAACAGTAAAATATAGATTAGGATTTACTTCTAAAAGTACCCTAATTCTAACTGATAAGATTTATCTATATGTTTTACTCTAAGCATGTATTTAAGAGTGATATCAATAGAGTATAACCAGTCAAGAAGGTTGGTGAGCCCATGTCTTGCTGAGTATAACTTGAGATGTTGTTTCTTGAAAGTTATTTTCATTACATGCAAAGTAGAGTCTTAATCAAGGAAGTTTTTGGTTAGCCCTATCCCTTGTCTGGTCTTAAAAAGCTGTTTTGAAGATTTCCCTTAAGAGTAGGCCGAAATCAGGCTAGGTTAAAAGCCCTTGCTTGATCTTAGGTTTCTTTTTATGTTTATCTTATATGTTTTCTCATGAGTGTGTGCTGAAGCAGGTTAGGTTAAAAGGCCTTGCTTGATATTAGGCTGCCTTTTTTTCTCTTACATGTCTGCTTCCTTCATTTCACTCCTTAATGTTCCATACCAAAAACTCAACTTAAAAGATCTTCTGATATAGATGACTTTCCCTTTGAAAACTCTTGGATAGTTGATGTGTGAGTAAACCCTTTTATGACTCCATAGCGCAATGGTTTAGCACTCTTTTGACCTATCTTCCCATGCTAAAACATCCTTCCACTTACTTCCTTCCTCACTTCACATGACCTTCTCAGTTAATGATTCCCAACCAAAACAAAACAAACAACCCCTTAAACTTCATAACTAGCCTAATATCATATCTAAGAATAAAGAAATATCTTTAAAAACAACACTTACATAGAGAGATCCCTCTCTGAATCCAGGAGGGCTAGATCCTAGGATTTCAAAGTGGTTCTGATGTTGCCTCGTCATTTGGTATGCCAGTCTGAAAAATCAATAGGACACCAACAAACACAGCAAGAAAACACTCCTAAAGAAAGATCAGCCCAAGGCTACTCAACACAAAAAATTTGAAGCTCTGAACACAAAACAAGAAGAACAAATCCCTCTCAACTTAGCA
Organism: Pinus albicaulis; assembly: GCA_034641835.2. Lineage (NCBI taxonomy): Eukaryota > Viridiplantae > Streptophyta > Pinopsida > Pinales > Pinaceae > Pinus > Pinus albicaulis. The sequence goes on along the minus strand of CM076577.1, from coordinate 1,079,475,122 downwards.
GAGGAAGACTACAAGAAAAATTAGCGAGCCCTAGACAACAACAAGCTAGAAAATGGAGAACACGATTAAAAAATGCAAGAAAATGAACAATCACGGGAAGACACAGAGATGGAATAGGTACAGGAATCTCCCACTCCAGAATAAAATTCTATTTAGGAGGCCTTGGAAGGAGTTTAACTCCTAACGGTTGAAAAGGAATGGCCAAAAAAAGGAATAAAAGCAATTCCAAAAGACCAAATCCAAAAATTAGAAGATGTATACCTCCTATAGGAGGTATTGATACAAAATTTAGGAAAGGATGCTAAGGAAAAGGGAGCAGAGAAGGGAATTTTCACAAACCTAGAGGTAGGACAATACTTCCCAAAAGGAAAAAATAGGAAAAGAGGTCAAAAAACCACCAATCAGCTCCTTCAATATTTGGGTACCCGTCTCATCAATGAAGGAAAGGTAAGAGCCATAAACATACCCCCTAAAAATTTTCAATGATTTGTACTTCATGGAATATTAGAGGACTATATAGTCCTCAGAAGAAACAGATCTTGAGAAATATACTTGCTACAGACAAGCTAGATATTCTGCTTCTTTAAGAAACCAATAATGACTTGGAAAACATAAACAGGATCTAGAAAAAATGCTTCAAAAATTATGACCAAGGGGAAATATCTATTACCAGGACTGCAGGAGGTATAACAACTCTATGGAAGAGCTCAGTTTTTGAGGTTAGAGAATCGGTCGCCACTAAACATGCCTTAACAACTATTCCAAAAATTACAGGAAAAAATAACAGTATTTGCGTCACCAACATTTATGTGCCACACAGAGTGGCAGAGATAATCGACATGGTGCACAGTCTTATCCAGACTCTAAAATTATTCCACCACCCCTACAAAATCATATAAATGGACTTCAACATGGTGGTTAACTTGGGGGAGGAAAAGGGGGGCCTTCAGAAGTTGGAAAACTACTTCGTGGCACTCCAAGGAACCATCGACGATCTCAAGCTTATATACATCCTAACAAAAAATGACACCTTTACTTGGAATAATAGGCATAGAGGGGAAAGACAGAGAACCGTTTTCACCTCTCAGAGGAAATATACCTCACCTCCTGGGAAACATAAGCCAGAATTCTACCACAAGTAGGCTCAAACCACTGGCCCATATTTATAACAGTCCATATCTCAACTGGAAGCGAAACAAAACCCTTCATATTTGAAGAATTTTGGCTCAACCATCCAAAATTCATGGACATAATGAAAGAGTGGTGGCATACCCCTCAGCCCCATCATGGAAACAAAGTGTACAAATTTCAGCAAAAATTGAAATTCATAAATACGGAGATCAGGACTTGGAATAAGAAAACATTTGTAAACATCACTTATGAGAAAATACTATTGGAATTGAAGCAAGAGGCCCTCCAGAAACAAATCATAAACAAAGGAATCAATGAGAAAATAAAACAAGAAAAACTCCAACTCCAGCACAACTGGGAGGAGAGGGCATCTCAAGAGGAAAAATTGTGGCAACAGAAATCCAAAATTAACTAGTTTAAATGTGGGGAGAGGAACTTTGCATTCTTCCACTGCTCCATGATCTAGCACAGGAGTCACAATAGAATTATTAGCTTAAAGATGAATGGGGGAAATATAATATATGCTCACGAAGAGATGGAAGAAGAACACAATCAGTACTTTGGCATGCCCCTTACATAAAATGGTCACGATAGGTCTGCAACAATAGGAAAAATAACCAAGAATATTTTAACTATCTTGAAAAATTAACATAAGAAAATGTTGTTGAGAAAAGTCTCTCTGCAGGAGGTCGAAGAGGTGGTGATGTCCATGCCCAACAGAAAGGAGCCAGGCCTAGATGGATTTACGATGTCCTTCTTCAAGGCATGCTAGTCCTTGATAAAGGAAGAGGTCCATGACCTCGTCGAGGAATCTCACATTCAAAAATCGATCCTAAAATCTTTGAATGCCACCTTCCTCACTCTAATACCAAAATCTGAAAGTCCTAATTCCCCCGACATGTTCAGACCAATATCTCTTTGTAACGTCATCTATAAGATAATATCCAAAGTCTTAGAAAACATGATAAATACTATTATGCCTCTCCTCATCTCTTAGCATCAATTGGGATATGTAGAAGGTTGACAAATCCTAGACAATATTATTCTCTCACAATAAATCACACACTCCCTCAAAGAACAAAGAAAATAGGACATGCTAATACAATTGGACATGTCCAAAGATTTTAACAAAATCAACTCGGATTATATGAGGAAATTCATGGATGCCTTTGGATTCAACAAGGATTGCATCAAATGGATTATGGCTCTGGTCTCTGGGGAATTCTTCTCTATCCTTCTCAGCAGATCCTCCTCCCAAACTTTCAGTCCTTTCAGCGGCATTAGACAGGGGGATCCCATCTCCCCATTTCTCTTTTTAATCATGGTGGAGGGGCTCATCCGCTCCATCTCTGTTGCATCCTCTCAAGGGGTCATCTTCGACATCAAGCTTTACAATTCTATACCCCCATATACTCACTAAATTTTTTTTGATGATACCCTTCTCATGGGCACTCCCACAATCAAAGAATCCCACTCTTTCAAATCCATGTTGGTTAAGCTTATTGATGCCTCAGGGACCTAAATCAACATGGAGAAATACAAATGGTTTTTCCTAAACACCAACCTAAACATCTAAAGAAACATTGTCAGGATTCTTGACTTCAAAATCTGTAACTTCCCTTCCAAATACCTAGGTGTCCCCCTCACAGAAAAACCTTTAGCCAAATCAAACTGGGAGACCCTCATTGTTAAGCTAGAAAAGATATTGGTCAATTGGACCTTTATAACACTAAACTTGGCTAGTTGTTTGGTTCCGATTCAATTTGTTTTGAAATCCATTCCTCACTATCTGTACTCAGCACCGGTGGCTCCTAGATCCATCTCCAACCATCTAAGAAGCATATAATGGAACTTCCTTTGGAAAGACACTAAGAAAAAAGTAAAATGGCCATCAGTTTCTTCGAACAAGGTTTGTAAACCCAAATCTAATGGGGCCCTAGGCCTCAAAGACCCAAAAATAATGGGAAAATTCCCGGGGACCAAAACTTGGTAGATATGGATAACCAACCCTTACTCCCCATGGGGTAGGTTATGGAAAGAAAAATACACCCCTTCCCATCATCATGATCTTCTTATCATATTAATTGGAACACTCAAAGGCTCAACAATTTCGATCCAAGCCTAGAATAATAGAGAAATCATCCAAAACCACTGCTTCTAGGAAATTGGCAATGGTGAGAAAGCCTTCTTCTAGGGATATGAATGGAAACAATTCCCAAATATGAACTAGGAAAAATTTAGCCAGATTAAGATAAATATGGAAAACAAAAGCAAGATGCAGGTCAAACAATACTGGAAGACAAACAATGAGGAAACGTGTTGGAGGGATTGGCTCGCTGAAGAAGAATGGGATCATAATGAATACCATGTTGCCTAGAAAAAACTCTCTTATGAACTTAGGCAAAGACAAATAAAAACATACAATGAGGAGGACAAGCTCATATGGGGGAAGAATTCAGCAGGACACTTCAATATCAAAGAGGCTTACGACTACGTGGCATCTCCCGATTTCACACCACCTGAGAAGAAATGGAAGATCCTATGGGAGCGAAATAAATGGCCTAAAATATCCATATTTATTTGGCTCATAATGCATAGGAAAATCCTGACCTAGGATAATTTTAAAAATAAGGGATTCATTGGCCCCTCCAAGTGTATTCTCTGTGGAAATAATGACGAAAATACCAACAATTTATTAAATGAATGCCAGTATGCCAACAATATTTGGAATTGAGCTTATTTATTCTTCAAAGCCATAGACAGAGATCCCTCCTCTGTCCTCAACACCATCGAACTCTCACGCTCTTCCTTATCCACTCATCCTTTGATTAACATATCCTGGAATCTCCTCCCAAGGATTATTTGTTGGTCTCTGTGGAAGGAGAGAAATGCCATAACTTTCAAGGGATCGATCAAGTTGGAAGAAAGGGTCATATTAATTATCAAACATACCATAAGAGAAATGGTGGCCCACACAAAAATGGATGCTCCCATTAACCCTTCATCCCATGAGGATCTCGGAATCCTATCAATGTTGGATATAATTATCTCCATCATTCCCCAAATCTCCTAGATCTCTTCCCAACACCGCCCTGATCAACCCTAGCTCCCACCAAAGTCTGGAAAAATGAAGTTGAATTACGATGGGGAGGCAAAAGGAAACCCTTGGATAGCAGGTTTCGAGGCATTTTCAGGAACTCTAAAGGTTAGATCATCTAGGTTTACGTCGGTAATCTAGGCCACTCTACCAATAATGTTGTAGAATTAGAGGCTTTTGAACATGGCATTGAGATTTCTCACACTCATAATTTTTGGCCTCTTATCATTGAGGGTGACTCAATGATTGCTACCCAAGCTTGCAGGAAACTCCAAAATGGAAAAAAATGCCATGCTGTTCTCCGACAACTGGAGGCTCATCAAAACAATAAACATGATTAAGTTTCACATTGATCATGACAATGGAGTCACCTTCCAAGTTGTAAGACGCACAACTAACCAGTTAGCTGACAGGTTGGAAAATGTTGATATGGAGAACTCCCAAAGTCTCCTCTCACTGGCGTGGAATGAGCTCAAATAGGGCACATTGAAGGATGACTGTGCCTGAATCATGGGAAATGATATCCCGGACATAACTGACAAAGATCAAATTCACAAGGCCTCCTCCCAAGAAAACAATCATGATGTTAACCATCGTCAAGATATATCTTTGTAGAGGGAGTACGAATGCCTCATTTCACATTACATCAAGCCACCCAAATGGCCTCTTCACCCTCTGACACACCTGCAACCTCAACCAACCTCTGAACCCCACTCATGTGATGATTATTTCCAACTCAGTGTCAACTCACCCTACCTCTCCAACCTGAAAATATGAATACCCCTTCCTCTGCTTATTCTCATCGCTTTGTATCTATGTTCCTTATTATATTCCCTCCATTATTTGTTCCTCTACCTCATTAACTTTCACCCATCTTCTATACTGTGATTGTATGCCCTGCAACCCCAATTACCATCTCAATATGACCAATCATCGAGCCAGCTCCTCTGCTCAGTGGGGGAGAGGTTGAGGCTGTGGTAAGGGAGCTCATTCCTCGCGTTGGTCTTCCCCGAGTATGGCACCCACCACGAGGGTAGAGTTTGTAGTGAGAAAATATGCTAGGAAATACAAAATTGATGTCGATCAAAACACCAGTGAAAGGGTCACTGATTTGGAGAACCAAGCAAGGTTGGTCTACCAGCGCATCGTGATGGAGGAAGTAGATGAAGATTTTGACTAGATTATAGACCCTGGCCTGACGAGGGAAAGGGAAAATATTTTTAGTAGGGATATCGAGGTGTATTGGTAGAAAAAAATAAATCTGGGTCAATCCATGTAGGCTCACCAGGAACAAAACACTTTGGAAGAAAAATTGATGCTCTTGTTAGCACAGGATAAGTTTTAAATTTACACCTTGACATGCATATTTTCTAAAATATTAGCGAAAATGGGACAAATTTGAAATGGATTCATAAAATCTTATTCCAAATGAAATCAAATTTATTTAAATATAGAATTAATTAATTAATTCTATGTTTTTTATATTATGCTAAACCTCACGCATATTCGGCTTATGGATGATGACCTTTGGTTAAAATTTATGGTTCAAGTTGATTTCAGACCCCTTCTATGCATAAAAGTTTAATGAATGAGGGGGGTCCGAAATGGATTTTTTTTATTGACCACATGGCAAGAAGATGATAATTCGCAACCCCTCCCCCACCCCCGACTTCTGATACCACAAACTAGATATCCCCCCCTCCAAAATCTGATCTCAGGTTTTTTGCAGGAGAAACGCAACACTGTTGAATTTTATTGTCAAGATTGGATTAAAATCGGCCTCCACTTAAATTTCTTTATGGCTAAGGGTGAAATGACGGAGATGTAGAATTATTTTAAACACAAAATATCATTGTGGCTTCGAGTCGAATGTATCTATAAATTTCACAGCGTATGCAAGGAATGGGATGTTATCCTTTTATCAACCAAATTCATAAGTAAATGTGCCTTCCAACAGTATGTCGTGGCTAGCTCTGAAAAATGTCCAATTAAAAAATGCCTAATTATTTGATTTATGGTTTCTTCACACATATATGGAAGATGATTTCTTCTTTTCTTTCCTAATGAACACCGAAATACAATGCATTTGTCATGGGTCTACAGTAATCTTGTTCTCGATGGGAAATTTTCCATGATTCAATGCTACCAATCCTCTCACAAGAAATTCAATAAAAATTCCCCCATTATCACCCATATATTCAATTAGGAGCATAGGCATCATCGAAGGGGAGTAAGACACTCGAGAGACATATAAAGTTAAATAATTTACAATCTAATTTGATTCTAGCAGGGTGTTTTTGCCCATGGTCCGCAGTCAGAGACATTAACGTCAAAAACCTACTGTAGGAAAAAGGGGGTGAAATTTGAAAATATGAGAGAGGTTTTTGACCATCACTTGGAAAAGAACAATAACCTCTCTTTGATTTTACACAGGTGTCAAAAGCAGGGAGAATCGAAGACATGCCTGAAGGCCATTTTTCAAGATTTCGGTTTCCCTATTTAAGGCATGATTTTGTGGCGGCAGCTTTGGAGAGATGGAGATGAAATTTGAAAATATCAAAGAGGTTTTTGACCATCATAGGGAAAATACCAATAAAATCTCTCCGATTTTTCATAGGTGTCACTTTTGGGGAGAAAAAAATGTCAGAGTGTACCCCTTTTCTTAGCAGATTTGGCCCATATTTCAATTCAGATTTTTAGGGATTTATTTGCTATTTTCGTCCAGGATGATTTATTTTGATCTCCTAAGCCTAATGATTTTATTTGATATTTATATATGTGTTTTTAATAGAGAAAGGGGAGTAGGATTATAGAATAAGCAGTGCCAGCACTGCATTAGAATTAATTATCCAGGAAAGATGGTCTGAATGGCAGAGCCAGATTTCAAAATCATTTATCGTTGCCTCTTCGAGACCACCTGAACCTATTTTGGGTCCTCTTTACCATCCCTGAAAGGTTGTCGAAGTTAAAAGCCACAGGCAGTGATTTCCAGATGTAGTTTTCTTGGCCCTTTTCATGGCCACACTTGTCTAGTTTTTACTCGATTGTAATTAATGAGAATTTGTCAAAGTATATAGGGAAACTCATGTAGTTTTTAGTTCAATACTGCATGAATTAGTAGTTTTAGGGGTTGGACCTGGTTGGACCCTGCATTGTAAAAACCGACTGTATTGGAGCACTGTAAGTTTTGGAAGCTGGAGCATCAATAGTAAGAAACCATTTGTAGGATACTTGAGTTTTTTTTCATCTGGTGATGTGATTCTCTTCTCTATTTTGAATGTTTCCATTGTTCTTTCTCACTGCGTATCATTTTAAGCTAATTGTAAAATAGAAATTTTAGATTAAGATTTGCTGTTGGAGAACCTTAATTCTGTCTATGATTACAATCTGAAAGTTTTCTTCATGAAGTCTGGTTAATAAATTCTTAATTTCTTTTTAACCACTACTGCAAATTCACTACTTTCACCTCACAATTCTTGCTGCTTTAAGATCTAGCACACGTAGTTAGCTTTCCCTGTGATTATTTTGAACTTTTTATGCAACAAAACCAACCTTTGTTTGACTCCATTAGCCCAATGGCCACTCTCCTACTGTCTCAAACATAAATTTCAAAAAAAATCCTCATCCCTAATAACTCGCCTAAAATGCCAAATCAAACAAAGCTATATTTAATAGAGTGATCCCTCTCTGAGCCTTGGAGGGCTAGATCCTAGGCTTGAAGCTGTTTTTATGTTGCCTCTGGGATTTTTCCTTTAGCCTCAGAATTAGGGAGCGCTAACATAGTGGCGACCATACTGGGGATGAGTTTTTTATTTCTCAGTAACACTTATCAAGTTCAGATATGTTTGTTGATGGTGGAAAAACAGCCAAACACAAGAAGTTTGAAATCATCCACCTGGTGACTCCAATCCAAATCAGTTCCATTCAAAGACTCTACTGGAGGAAGGACTTGAAACATGACTAATCATCCTGGAAAGAGCAGGTATTCAATCCCAAATTGTATTCAAGACATTTTTGGTTTTATCTCTAATTATGTTTTATCTTGCTCTAAGCCTGATCAAGAGTACGTTGTTGAAGTTTACATTGATCATTTTAAAATTGATGAGCCTCAAGAAACTAAGCCCCAAATTTTAGATCATGTACATACTCATACACCTGTGCACATCCCGAATATACCTGTAGAAAGCCCAATTACACAAAAGCCTCATGTTTTGTCTCCTATTCTTGTTTAAATTCCATATAATTATAAGCCCCTCGCTTTACCTACTATACTTGTAAAATTCCCAGAAATTTACAAGCCTCTGGCTTTGCCTCATATCTTCCATGACCTCCTTGCAAAGTATAGCAATAATCTACCCAGGTTTGATGGATAAAATATGAAGTTAAGAGTTGAAAAACACATTCAAAATATTGAGGATTTCTTGATCTGTTTGAAGTAGAAGAACATGATGTATGTATTAGGATGCTCGCCCTATCATTGCAAGGAAAACTTAAAAATTGGTTTAAAAATCTTCCAGATGCAAGCATTAGCAATTTTCATCAATTTGTGCAATTTTTCCTGGATATATGGGTGATCATGGGAAATTTTGTCATCATCTTAGAAGAGTATAACCATTTTAAAAGACAACCAGGGGATATAGTACAACATTTATTATTTCCTTTTGGGGTTTCCTGTTTTGACCATAAACAACTTAATAAAGGTGTTTTACTAAGTTATTTCACATAGTGAAAGCAATTTTACTTAGGGTAAAATTTTTCTTACATGGTGTACTTGGGTCCATCTAATGATAAGAAGTTAGATGACCAAAAAATGGTGTAACAATTTCGGTTTCCCTATTTAAGGCATGATTTTTTGGGAGCTGTTTTGGAGACCTGGAGATGAAATTTAAAAATAGGAAAGAGGTTTTTGACCAGAACGGGGAAAATAAGAATAGCCTCTCTCCGAGTTTTCATAGGTTTCACCGTTGTGGAGAAACCAATGTTTGAGTGTACCCCTATTCCCAGCAGATTCGACCCAGATTTCAGTTTAGATTTTTAGGGATTTACTTGTTATTTTCGGCCAGGATGATTGATTTTGATCTCCTGAGCTGAAGGATTGTATTTTATATTTATATATATGTTTGTAATGGAGAAAATTGAGTAGTATTATAGAAGCAGTAGTGATAGCACCGCATTATAATAAATGATCTAGCAAAGGTGGTCCAAATGGCAGAGCCAGATGTCAGAATTATTTATCGTTGCCTCTTCGAGACCACCCCAACCTATCTTGGGCCCGCTTTACCATCCATGTTTCCAACGTTAAAATCCACAGGTGGTGATTTTCAGATGTATTTGTATTGGCCCTTTTCTTGGCCAAAATTTTCTATTTTTTACTCGATTGTAATTAATGAGAAGTTGTCGAAGTAGATAGGGCAACTTATGTAGTTTTTAGTTAAATACTACAGGCATTGGCAGTTTCAGGGGTTGGACCTGATTAGACCTTGCATTGTAATAACCGGTTGTATTGGAACACTGTAATTTTTGGAAGTCGGAGCATCAATATTAAGAAACCATTTGTAGGATACTTGAGCTATGTTTGTCTGGTGATGTGATTCTCTTGTCTATGTTGAATGTTTCCATTGTTTTTCCTCACTGCATATCATTTTAAGATAATTGTAAAACATAAATTTTAGATTAATATTTGTTGTTGGAGCACCTTAATTGTATCTGTGATTACAATCTTAATGTTTTCTTCATGAAGTCTGGTTAAGAAATTATTAATTGTTTTTTAACCACTACTGCAAATTCACTGCTACTTTCACCTCACAATTCTTGTCGCTTTAAGATCCAGCACACAGTTAGCTTGCCCTGTGATACTTTTTCACTTTTGATGCAAAAAACCCAGCCCCTATTTGACTCCATTAGCCCAATGGCCACTCTCCTGTTTTCTCAACCACAAATTTCAAACAAACCCCTCTACCCTGATAACTAGTCTAAAACACCAAATCAAACAAAGCTATATTTAATTGAGAGTTCCCTCTATGAGAATAGGAGGGCTAGATCCTAGGCTCAAAGCGGTTTTGATGTTGCCTCCAGGATTCATCCATCAACCTCATAATTACGGAGCGCTAATAGCTCTCACATAGAATTTTACGTTGTGTGTGGGAGCAGCCCATCGTCGTCATTTTGTAACCAACGAATCACCACACTATGCTATGCTGAAGAAAATGATGGCCATAACTGAGGCCATGCTTACTATCAAGGGAGAAGTAATGAGAGCTACAACCAGTTGGCTTGTCCAGGATGCTATCATCCACGACAGCACCCCCGAGATGCCAATAAGCCTCGAAGAAAATTCAACCGAGGAAACGCCTTAATCATAGGCTCCTCTTAGGTTTTTTGCATGGGATTCATCTACCTTACTACTATATAAACATATAATCAATGTGTTTCTCATCCCACGAAGACCCTCAACTCAACCGAGGCTAGTCAGTCCACTAGTTTGAGGCTACAATGTAGCTCAATTTTTGTAACATTAGTTTTTTCCTCTAGAAAATCTCCATTACATTCTATTCTAGGGGTTTCTATTTCTGTTTCTACTTGTTTAGTTTTGTATAACCACTTACACCTACATATACAAATTTCAACTATGCTTAAATCTTTTTGGGCTTGGTTGTTGAAGCATGTTTCTCACACCAGCTCTACATTGATGTAATTAATCGCCTCTTTTTGTTAATAGAAATATATAATTTACATATATAAAAAATAAAAAATAAAAACTTGGCATGATAACAGAATTTATAATAAAACTACATCAAATTAATGTTGTTAGTTTTCAGGATTATGTGGTTATCATTTGTAAGATAATTTCTAGGATTATCCACAGTGTTATAAGAACATGTGAATGTTTCGAATCCCAATGGGGATCCATCTTCAGGACTAATTTTTGAATGAAAGATTGAAAGAAGAACCAGAGCAGTGATAAATAGGGGAGAGAGAACAAAAGAAAGAGCTAACTAAAACCTAAATAAATGGATTTAATTATTTTTAATTTTAACAATAAAACCTTTATGTAATATTATATGGAAATATGTAATGTGATAGATGTCAATTCCCTAATTTCAGATGACACATATACAAATTATTTTTATTATAGAACCATGTTTTCTTAGGATACATTCTTTTTCATAACAACCTATATATAAATGTGGTTCTCGAAAGGTTTAAATATAATAATGAAAAAAAAAAAACTTTTTTTTACATCATTTGCAATCAACATCTTTTATCAAATAATAATAATTTATTTAATAACTTCAAGGCTACTACCATCGTAAAACAAAATGCATATTAAGATAGTTTATTGCTATCAATGCTCATATGGATGTAATTTAATGTCTATTACAATAATGGACAATTTTTCATGCAAATGGTTGAACCAATGGATGTTTACATTGAATAATCACTTATAATATTTGTATATAGTGAACCATTTTTTATGTGAACAAAAGAAAAATGAACCTTTAGGTGAGACTCAAAGGATTTCTGATATTTTCATATATTTTCTTAAAACTATCTTTCCAAGAAATAGAATCCTTCCCCAAAGATATAAATTTATTTGATTTACTATAGTGAAATTTTATCTCGTATAAAAAGTTTTATTGTTTTTGAAATGTTTTTATTGTTTGTTTGAAATGAGTAAATAAAATTTTTTGCAATATTGTTTACTTCAATGAATTTAACTTTAAAAAAAAAAAAAACATTAATTATATAAATTAGAAAACTCAAGTTTACCATTCCAATGCGATGAGATGATGGGTTGAAACCCTAACCATGGCGGTGGGAGACATTTTCAGGAGCCCTGAACCATGATACAGGCAATGATACAAGGGAGGAATCGACATGACAGGCCTCCTGGGCTGTCAGAGTATGACAGACACTTGGGTCCTTTGCATCTGTCCAAACTGTTCCTGGGAGGAGGTGCAAATAAATGGAAGGTAGTAGGGTTAGGATGGGAAGTCTTAACACTCACAAACCCTAAAATTGTTTCCCTACAGAGGAGTGAGCACGCGGTTATGAGTTTGAAGGAGGTTTTGTGATGTTAGAGGTTTCTTTCTTCCACTAACATTCACAGGAACCATGGTTAATGAACGGGATTCGGTAGATTTAGACCCGATGCTGGAAGACATGTTAGCAGTTTGGGGACACGAAGTGTCGGCGAAGAACTTGGAATGGTATATTCTAGCTTTGTTGAAGCAGGCCTAAAAAGAAAAGATCCAAGAGGGGCCTGGGGCATTTCGAATGGTGCATCACTCCTAGGGGAAAGTTTACAGATCACTTTCAACTATGCCTGGAAGGAAGAGCGAGATAGAGGGATTTTTCAACACCTGACAAATCCTGGGAAGGAATGAACTGTAGAAGTCTCGACAAAACTTGTAAACCCTCTTCTGCCAGGTATTTCTTTGATCCCGTTTTTTTCTAGGGGGCTGGAAGACATAGTAGAAAATTGTGGCACTCAAAGTAATGTAGGTCTCAAGGGTTTCTTGGGAGAGAGCCACAGATTTTAGGATATAGGAATAGGAGCCTATCTGGATGCTCCTAGTGCCCAAAAAAACCCCCATCAGTGGCGAGGAACAAAATTTCTCGAAAATCTCCACTTTTCACAGGGGAGTGAAGCAGCAGGATCGTGGCCGGAGGTAGGTAAGGGTTTGCTCAAAAACCCTAGTGTATTGAGGCAGACTATGTTGGGACCTGTAGGATTTTAGCTTCCTCATCCTCAAGTCGAGGAGCAGGGAAGGTGCTCAGGAACCCACAAAGGTGAGGAGTTGCAGGATGTAGGTGGGGCTGCCAGAATTCAAGAAGAAGGAAGCCCTTTTTGGAAGACTACACATCAGTTTTCGGAAGGGTAACCTGGGTTGTGTAAACTTGAAGGACCAAATTCTAATGAAAGGCCATTAGAGGGTGAGGAAGGAGGAAGAAGTGGGGTTGCAGGAATCAAGAGAAAGAAGACTAAGCTAATTAGAAAGAAGGAGGAGAGTCCATGCTATGTTTTTGGAGTGTATATCCTCATAGACGAAGTTATGGAAGCTACATAAACTATCCTAGTGGGCAGAGTTAGAGGAAGGAAATACTTTTCTAATTACATCTCAGACTGGGCAGCTTCAGCATGGGTGGACTTCCCTGGGAGTCCTTCAGAAATCAAAACACTAGCCTAGGGTTGGTTCGTGATCAAGTTTGAGAAAAAGGAGCATCTGGAATGGGTAATGAAACATAACTAGAATTTTAGGAAAAGACCTATTCTATTCAGGAAATGGACGTCCTTGTTCAATGCACAAAGGGAAAAAATGAAGAAACTCTTGTATGGGTAAAGCTTCTGGGGTTACCAATCCCATTCTAGATGGATTCATCTTTTAGATCAATAGGGAACACTCTAGGAAGTTCCTCGAAGTAAATCAGTATTTTCAACAGACTATGTACCTGAGTGTTGTTATAATTTTGGTTAATTTAAACCCAAAAGAAGGCCTAGCAGAAGAAATGTGCCTCAAATATAAAAAACTAGAGTTCACTCAGACACTGGATTACGAACACATGCCCTTTCAATGCCACGGATGTCATAAATATGGCCATATAGCAAAGTATTATCCACTTGGACAATGAAGGAGAAGGAAACAGAGGAGGAAAAACTGAGGGCCAATTAGGCCCCTGATTCCAGAGGAGCCCAGAGTATCTGAGGAGGAATTGATGGAAGGGGTAGAAGGAGTAGATGACACCTAGACAGAAGCATATCCTATCGAATTACTATTCGAGCATAACATTCCTATCGTAATGGAGAAATATGGAGCAACCTACAACATCCTCCCCGTCCATGAAGTTGAGCGTGTGACATCTATTCAGGAGGGTACGATCCTGGTCTCTTCTCACCCTCCTTACTCCTGTTTATGCTCTTTTGTTTTTTCTATTTCAAGGCCTGGTCCTTCCAGACCATCATAAAAGGAATCTATGCAAATTCACGATGTTATAAAGTCTTTAGATAGTATCATAACCTACATCCCTGATATGCCCTTCGAAGCCCCCTCTGTACTATGGCATGGATCTCCCCCTCTTTAGTCTAGTATACCTGAAAACCCCCTTATAATCTAAGATCTTTGATGAAGAAACCCATGAAGGAGGAGGTAATTGGAGGCTTAGAGGCTAAACCTATTTCGATAGGCCCTAGAAAGACGGGGGGTAGGAAATACAATCTCTCCAAAGCCTAGGTTAGGGCCAAAATTGACATAGTAGATGGGAAGTAGCTTTCCCTATCTAGGGTTCTTATAAAAATGTAGACCCCCTCCCTGGGTTACCAATGATCATCCTCTCCTTCAATTGTAGGGTTTTTTTTAGTCAACCCAAAAAATTAGCATTAAGGGCTCTGATGAAGTCCTATGAGCTAGAGGTTCTTATTTTACACGAGACATTGGGGATGGGGGAGGAAGTTGTTGGAGAATTGTCCAGGATGTTCCCGGGGTGAACATTTTGGGCTCTGGATGCCCAAGGAAGGTCTGTGGGTTTGGCAATGGGAATAAAATCTAGAATGTTGAAGGAAATCTCCTCCTGGGGTTTCGAAAATGCATTATTCATCGAGGTCTATTCAAATGACCTCTATTACCCTATTCTACTTTTAAATGTGTATGGCCCATGTCTGGATAGGGTGCAGCACTGGAACAATATCTTCGCAAAGACTTGTATGAAAAACCCTAACCTCATTCTGGGAGGAGAACTAAATTTTTCCTTGGGGATATCTGAATCATAAGGCCCCTCTTCTCATGCAGACCCCCTCATTGATTTTTCCTCAACAAGCTGGTATCCTCTCACCTGGTCAATGCAAACCTGATTAAACCCATGCCTACTTGGAGTAATAGAAGAATAGGGGAGGATAGGGTGGAAAATAAGTTGGACCATTTTCTCCTTAATGAAGAGTCGGTTTCTCGATCCTCTATTTTTAGGCATTGGGTTGGGGAAGGGGGTATCTCTGACCATATTCCCATTCTCCTAGATCTCAAATGTCCTTAAAAGAAACCGGGGGTGCCCTTCAAGTTCAAATCTTCCTGGCTCAAAGATGATTCCTACAACCTTTTGTTCCATGATACCTGGAGGAAGGGAGGGGCGGACAAGCCAAGTAGTATGAGCTCGCTGTTTATGGAGAATCTCAAGAGAATGAAAAAATCTACACTGGAATGGGAAAAGGCCAAAAAAATTAAGGAGGAGGAAGATTTACGGAAGATAAATGAAGAACTTGACTTCCTTGAAAGCCTGGAGGGTGCAGGTTATGCCTCCATTGAAATGAGGGACAGAGTAAAGAGCCTTGAAACATCAAGGAAGAAAATATTACTAGAAAAGGAATAAAGTTGGTGACTCAAAAGCAGGGCCATTTGGTTGGAAATACGGGATGAAAATACGAAATTTTTCCAAAAATATTCCAAAGGAAGGAAAAATATTAATACTATCTAGGGGATGCAAATGCAAGAATGAAGTACTGTTCAATATTTCGATGATTTATCATCTTTGGGATGTAAGTATTTCAAAACCCTATTCAAAGCCCCTGCAGAGGTTTCTATAGCTGAAGTGATCAAGGAAGCCCAAGTTTTTCCCAGATATATTGAAGAATAAGGGAATGAAAGTGTTATCACAAAATTGTACCTGATGGGCTTCTCATCAAACCAATCTTGTGCAACTATTTCAAACCAATATTTTGGTTGAGGCTTAGCCTCCTCAACTTGAGAGGGCTCTCTCAAGGGTTTATGATTTTTGATAAATATGTAGATGGCTAACTCTATATGAGATAAAAATAGATAAATGATGTAAACTAGTTGTAAATCACATTATAAAGTGTATGTTTGGCTTATGGAGTTATGATAGCTTCAGCAAAACCAAGATGATCTACCTAGCATGGAAGTCAAGGCATATCAGAGTTCAAGTCAAGTAATAAATATGAAGAACAGTGAAATACATAGTCAGCTTGTCTATGAAGGAAGTCAGAGCATCATTGATGAATTTTGAGTAACATAAGAAAACACCACTGCAATATAATATTTAAAATATGCCATTAGAACAAGAGCATACAAGAACTCCTTATGATTCTTGATTTGTCTAAGTAGAAATTATGTTTTAGGCTGAAAACAGTCACTTACATAAAGCAGAGTATTTTTGCTAACAAATGTCCAACCCTTAGCATTTCCAATTCTTCCTCTTTATAGATCATTTAAAATCATAGGATAACCTTATCCTCATCTAGATACATCGAATTCCTACTTCTTGACACGTTGCCTAACCATGAGACATGGTATTTATTACAAAATGACAACTACAAACCTAGTGAATAGTCCTATTACAAATAGGACTCAAACTCATTAACTATACTTATAACAACCTTATCTAAGCTATATTACATAATTTTCTACCTATATCTCCATAAGTTCGAATCCAAATGATAAGCTCTAGCACTTAATGTTCGCAATGTTGATCTCCTACAAACTAGGAAACTGTCTCCTGTTTTCTAGGTTTAGGATTTTTTGTGTTCTTGAGACACTTTAACCACCATGAACCGATGAATTAAAATATATTTGTTTTCAGGAACTGAAATAACATATTCCAAAAATAATCCATTAGTGCCAGTTGTGCAAAATCAACTTCGAACTCCCAAAATAGCAAAAACAAACTTGCGTTATGAAAACAACACAGTTTCGTAGTGCTTTTCGTAGCATAGTCGTTTTAACCATTTATCTTCAAAATTTTGGCATATTCTTTTCATATTTATCTTCATTATCACTTAGCACAACTTCCCTATAAATTTCAGGTCTTCATACACATATTTCCCTTCCAAAATTTAAAAGAGAGAGAGAAAAAGCATGATATAGTAGTTTTGTAGCACTTTTCACTGATTTTGTACTGTATGTGCTACGAAATTGCTGAGTGAGAAGTTTTGTCCAATTTTTTCCAAAATTTAAAGTGTGAATGTGCCAAAAACTGAAAATAAACCTTATTTCATCATATCACCTGAAAAACGGAGTTATTCCAGCCTTCTCAAGGTCCCTCCTCCATTTGCAATAGGTTGGCCTATTGGTTTTTCCTATTTTTTCCTGAAAAATATGTCTTAGGACAGAGCTTATATCTCCTACACCATGATGTATTTTGAGAAAACAAAGGACATTTTTTTATTCCATTATTTCTTTAATAAAAACCTCTCTTGGTGTTTTGAAACACATCTCTTGTTGTCCAAAATCTTCCTTTGAAAAAAATGTGTAAAACAGGAAAACTCTGTTTCTGAAAATAGGGCTTCAATTAAATCCTTTTATCTCCCAACTCATAACACATATGAGAAAAGTGAGAGATTTTATTGTATCCGAGGCTGTGATGAAGCAACCTCTTTCAATTTTCCAAAATAATTTTGAATGTGACCATAAAATGAACTTGAATTTGACTGCTAAACAGTCATGTGCAGGAAATTTTGTAACAATAGCTTCATAGCGCGTTTTAATTTATCCATTTCTCCCACCTCCTAATGAATTTGAGGAAATTGAGAGATTTTGTTGTAGTTAGGTCTGTTAGGAAGAAAAACCTCTTTCAGTTTTCCTAAATTCGTTTTGAGTTGCTCAGAATCCGCCTTGGAAGTTGACTACTTAAAACTAGAAAAAAGAGTTTTTGCTTCCCATTGCGCTACGAAAGTAGCAATACTTCCATAGAGAATTTCCTCTTTTTTGAACTAGCAGTGCTACGAAACTATGGATTCCTGGCTAATTGTATAAATTTAGCCCAAAAATTAATTTAATGAATCTTAAATAAAAAATATGAATCTTTGATCATGGAATGGACCTAGAAGGACTTTATTTGAACTTAAATGATGACCTTTAAACTTATAAAAACTATGACCTACCCTTAACCAAACTAAAAATGACTTTCAGACCCTATTTTTACCCATGATAAAAAAACAAACTTGACACAATGATGTTTTGAAATTTTCTGGGTGATAATAGTGGCTCCACTTGGGATAGTGTGCCCCTGTGGTACACTAAGAACCAGTAGTTCCAGTGCTGCTATCCATTTTTCTTGACCAAAATAGAAGAACTTTTAAATTTCCAAGCTTTCTCCTCAAGCTCTAATGGCATACACCTCAGGCTCAAGCTTGATGATCACTGCAGAAGAACCAAATCTATACCTACTGAAAAGATGCTCAATCAACTTTGAGCTTATTCACACACTCCTACCTACCCTATCAACTGCAATCTCCATTTGAAACTCAAGGAACATGAAACTTCCAATGAAGCTAGTTATTGATCTGATCTGACACTTGAATCTCTTGACTGTGCTTGAACCAAAAGTAAACATGATACTGAAATGACCAAGGCAACATGAGATGTAACTGATCTTCAAAATGAAAGTATAACTGGAAATCTGGACTAATTAACTCTTCCATGTATTCAACTATAGGATTAAAGAAGACATGATATGTTTGATACTCCTCATGACATTTTGCAACTTTGGACAACTCATCCATGCTTTGATCAACCACATAATACTTCAATTGTGTGCTTTCAAATTGCTTTTCAAACTGATTTTCAAAAACAATGTATTCTTCCTCAAACTCAAAGTAGAAAGGTGGTAGCACCCTCTCTTTGTTTTTTGGCATTAAAATCATTTGAAAAATTTGATCTTGATCATGAATACTATCTTTGAGATTGAATTTTATCTTTTGAAACTTGAATTTCACTTTCAATGTTCTCTTCAACTTCATCCACAAACTGAATCTTATCTTTTGACTTGCACTCAAATGATTTCAGATTAGAAGACACGGATAAAGAACAATTTTCACCCACTTTTCCCTTAGTGTGATCATTATTTAATGCAGGCTGATATAAGGAAAGACATGAAAATCCAACACTTTCCTTAACTTGAGGGTTATAGAAACTATCTTATACTATTTCCTCTTGTTTTTTGCAATGATTCTCATACTCCTGATGATCAAAGGACTGACAAGTTTGCTATAGTTTTTTGTCAAACTTGGAGGATGTAACATGATTATCATAAATAGGATCCTTATAGGTTTCATTTTCATCTAATAAAGAGGCTATCTTTTCTTCTTGGTGATGAAAGGGATTGTCATGAAGGTCTTCTAAAATTTCCTCATCCATGAACTCATCATCTTCATAACAATTTTCCAAATATTCAATAAAGCTCACACAATGTTTATAGCAGTCTTTGACCAAAAATAAGGATGTATGACACTCTTCATACATCTCATAAAATTCAACATGGAAATCAACAAAAGAATACAATGAACCATTTGGCAAGCTTTCATACCAAGACCGTTCTTTTCCTTCTAATGTGGCCATAAACATCTTCATGAGAAAATATTCAGAGAATTAAACCTTAAGTCTGTGTAGATGCATATGAAATCTAACCAAATGAAGAGAAGCATTGTATTTATTTTCATCTTTGAATATAGGAAGATCAATTAACCATTCAACCTTTGGCATGGGATTTGGAAAACCAAGGATATGAGACCGATTCATAGGCCATACCTGGAATTTATTCTTGCAATGGAACTCATTTTGAAACTTCATCAAGCTATTGATCTTCAAGCAGTGGAGTCACCTTCCAATTTATTATTTGATATGTGGAGTCACCAAGGTAGATGTAGCCTTGAAAAGCTTCTTGAGCTCCTGCTACCTTCAGAAGTTCAGCTTCGAAATCTCGGGAAAGTATAATCTTCAAACTCCCAGCAGACGCACCAAAATGTTATCACAAAATCATACCAGATGGGCTACTCATCAAACCAATCTTATGCAACTGTTTCAAACCAATACTTTCGTTGAGGCTTAGTCTCCTCAACCTGGGAGGGCTCTCTCAAGGGTTTATGATTTTTGATAATTATGTAGATGGCTAACTCTATATGAGATAAAAATAGATAAATGATGTAAAATAGTTTTAAATCACATTAGAAAGTGTACATTGGGCTTATGGATTCATTATAGCTTTAGCAAAACCAAGTTAATCTACCTAGCATGGAAGTCAAGGCATATCAGAGTTCAAGTCAAGGAATAAACATGAAGAACAGTGAAACACACAGTCAGCTTGTATATGAATGAAGTCAGAGCATAATTGATGAATTTTGAGTAACATAAGCAAACAACACTGCAATATAATATTGAAAATATGCCATTAGAAAAAGAACATACAAGAACTCATTATGAATCTTGAGTTGTCTAAGTAGAAATTCTGTATTAGGCTGAAAATAGTCACATAAAACAGACTCTTTTTTCTAAAAAATGTCCAACCCTTAGTATTTCGACTAATTCCTCTTTATAGATCATTTACAATCATATGATAACCTTATCCTAATCTAGATACATCGAATTCGAACTTCTTCACACCTAGCCTAACCATGAGACATGGTATTTATTACAAAATGACCACTGCAAACATAGTGAATAGTCCTATTACAAATAGGACTCAAAATCATTAACTCTACTTATAACAACCTTATCTAAGCCATATTACATCATTTTCCACCTATATATCCATAAGGTAAAATCCAAATGATAAGCTCCAACACTTAATGTCCTCAATGCTGATCTCCAGCAAACTAGAAAATTGTCTCCTGTTTTCTAGGTTTAGGATTTTTTGTGTTCTTGAGACACTTTAACCACCATGAACACATTAATTTGAAGTTATTTGTTGTTAGGAACTGAAATAACCTATGCCCAAAATCATCCATGAATTCCAGCTGTGCAAAATCAACTTTGAACTCCCAAAATAGAAAAAACAAACCTGCGCTACGAAAACAACACAGTTTCATAGCACTTTTCGTAGCGCAGACTTTTTAACCATTTATCTTCAAACTTTTGGCTTCTTATTTTCATATTTATCCTAATTATCAATTATCATAGCTTCCATAGCAATTTTAGGTCTTCATACAAATATTTCCCTTCCAAAATTTAAAAGAGAGAGTAAAAAAGTATGCTACAACAATTTCGTAGTGGTTTTCACTGATTTTTCACTTTATGCGCTATGAAACTACTGAGAGAAGTTTTGTCCAATTTTTTCCAAAATGTAAAGTGTGAATGTGCCAAAAACTGAAAATAAACCTTATTTCATCATATCACTTGAAAAATAGAGTTATTCCAACCTTCTTGAGGTCCCTTCTTCATTTGCAATAGGTTGGCCTATTGGTTTTTCTTGTTTTTTCCTGAAAAATAGGTCTTGGGACAAAGCCTATATCTCCTACTCCATGATGTATTTTTAGAAACTGAAGGATTTTTTTGTCTTCCATGATGTATTTAATAAAAACCTCTCTTTTTGTTTTGAAACACATCTCCTATTGTCCAGAAACTGCCTTTGAATAACATGTGTAAAACAGGAAAACTTTGTTTCTGAAAATAGGGCTTCAATGAAATCCTTGTATCTCCAAAATGATAACACATATGAGAAAAGTGAGAGAGGTTATTGTAGCTGAGGCTCTGAGGAAGAAAATATATTTCATTTTTCCAAAATAATTTTGTATTTGACCAGAAAATGAACTTGAAGTTGACTGCTAAACAGTCATGTACAGGACATTTTGTAACAGCAGTTTCGTAGCGCATTGTAATTTATCAATTTATCCCACATGCTAATGAATTTGAGGAAACAGAGAGAGTTTTTTGTAGTTATTTTGATTAGGAAGAAAAACCTCTTTCATGTTTCCTAAATTCGTTTTTAATTGGTCAGAAACCGCCTTGGAAGCTTACTACTTAAAACTAGAAAACAGAGTTTTTGCTTCCTATTGTGCTACGAAAGTAGCAGCAGTTTCATAGCGCATTTCCTCGTTTTTGAACTAGCGGTGCTACGAAATGGTGGATTCCTAGAAAATTGCAGAAATTTAGCCTAAAACTTAATTTAATGACCCTTAAATGAAAAATATGAATCTTTGATCATGGAATGGACCTAGAAGGACTTTATTTGAACTTAAATGATGACCTTTAAACTTATAAAACTATGACCTACCCTTAACCAAACTAAAAATGAATTTTAGACCCTATTTTGACCCATGATAAAAAAAAAACTTGACACAATGATTTTTTGAAAATTTTTGGGTGATAACAGACAATGTAATGGATCTTGTATCGAAAGAAGAGGTGGAATGCATCCTTAAGGTAATGCAGAAGGATAAGAGCTGAGGGCCTGACAGATGGACGGTGGAATTATTTCAACACTTCTTCAAATCTTTGGGAGAGGACCTGCTAGCATTGGTTGAATATTCAAGGCACATGGGTACCATCTATCAACCTTTCAACTCCACTTTCCTTGCCCTCATTCCCAAGAATGAGGACCCGAAATCCTTTGATGACTTCATACATATCTCTCTTTGTACCTGCATATATAAAATCATTGAAAAGGTGATAGCAACTCGTCTAAAACTTTTCCTCTCTCGAAACATTTCCTTGGAACAATTTGGCTTCTTGGATGGATGAAAAATTCTTGAGAATGTATGGGTGGCACAGGAAACTATTCACAGTCTGAAAGGAGTCAGAAAAAAAAGAGCCATTGTTAAAATTGATCTATCCAAAGCTTATGAAAAAATCAGCTGGATGTTTCTCCACTTACTCATGACTCATATTGGATTCAATATTGATTTCATCAACTAGATGATGGGGTGTATCTCAACCACCAAAATTTCCATCTTGATCAATGGAGCTGCTACTCCATTTTTTCAAATTCAAAGAGGCCTCTATCAAGGATGCCCTTTATCCCCTCTCCTCTTCCTCCTTGCAGCGGAAGGGCTCAGTTAGATGATTCATGATGCAAAAATAAAGGGAGAGGTAAAAGGCATTGAGGTAGTTGTCAATATCTCCATAACCCACCTTCTCTGTGTCGACGATATCCTCCTGTTTATTAATGGAAGCATAAAATATATTTAAAGTATCAAATCAGTGTTGGACCTCTTCTTAAAGGCTACCAGCTTAAGCATAAACAGTCATAAATATTCCATTACCATAGAAGGTCTATCCCGAGCCTAAGTGGGTAGAATATCAAATGTACTACCTTTTGAATTTAAATCCCTACATGATAGTTTCAAATATTTGGGATTCCATCTAAAGCTAGACTCTTATCTAATAGAGGATTGGCACTGGCTTGTGGAAAAAATTGAGTCAAGGATGAAGCGGTAGAGCTTTAAATGTCTTTCGCGAGCTAGGAAGCTTGTGTTGATCAAATCCATTGCCATGGCCATCCCAGTGTACTAGGAAACCCTATCATGGGTTCCAAAAAGCATCCTCCCTTCAATCAATAAACTCTTCTGCAGTTTCTTATGGTCAGGTTCAAATCTGGAACAAGTAATGCCATGGGTGGCATGGGAGAAAATAGTGCGACCAAAGGCCTGGGCAGGTTGGGGAATTAAGGAGCTCACATATTTCACCATTTCTCTCGTAGCAAAACTGGGCTAGAGATTCATCACCATGGAGAACCTATGGTCATCAGTAATAAAAAGGAAATACATTGACCTGATGCCAATGAATGAATGGTTGTGTCTTCCTATCAAGAAATTGAAAAATGCTTTGATTTTTTGGAAATAAATGTTGGCATTGGTCAATATCATCGAACAGGGTCTAGCTTGGCATGTTGGAGAGGGTGCTCAGGTAAGGTTGGGTTAGGATCCGTGGGTGGGGTGTAATGGGGGCTACGCTTTCTCTAGAGAACTAATTAGGCATTTGGATTATCGAGGCTTCAACACTCTGATCCATATTTCTCAAACTGGTCAGTCAACCATATGGAGACAAGCTTGGATGTCAGGAGAGGATCTTCATCTTGAAGACAGGTGGAAAGAGGAGTGGCATGTTTTCATTAGTGAATTACAGAGATCAAATGTCACAATTCAGGAGCAACCAGATGAGATTAGGTGGGTTCACTCCCCATCGGGTCAGTACACACCAAAATTCAGGTACAAATGGATGATGTCACAGAAGGGATGGGAGGATCTGGAGTGTTGGTATAAAAATTTGTTGGAGCTAAAAGGTCCGGAAAAATCAAAACTGTTTTTCTGGTGCATCCTACAGAACAAAGTTCCCTCCTAGGATTTCCTTCAACGAAGGGGCAAGATTGGTCCTAGATGGTTCTCTTTGTGTAAGTCTAACCAAGATTTTGTACACCATATTTTTCTCACTTGTACTTTTAACAATAGTCTTGGGATCGAAACTTTGAGGCTCCTAAATGTTTCTCATAAATGGGAAGGTCAAACTATCTCAGAAGCATGGCAGAGATGGTGGAATGAAGCACCAAATGACAGTGTGAAGAACATTCCACTTATTGTAGTATGGGGAACCTGGATTGCAAGAAATGGATTCATTTTTCAAAAAATCATGTTTCCCATCAATATTCTAGTAGCGGAAGGGGTATCTATCTTTGAATTTATTCCCATCCCAACATAATCCCAACATGTTAGAGTCATAAAAATGGAAGAAATTAGGGGAGACATCACGTGGGCATATTTTGATGGGCCATCTGATCCACAAAACAAGTGTGGAGAGGGTCTCACCATACACCTACCCTTCGAGAAAGTGTACAAAACTTCGGTGGGTCTCGGGACTGGGAACAAATAAATTTGCAAAACTAAAATATCTTCATCTCCTTCTGTGCGGTCTCTCCTCTTTTGAGCTGAGAGAAGCCAAGATTTTTGGTGACCCTATGAACATCATAAAATGGTTTAATGGAACTCAAAGATGCCAAAATTACATTCTGAATCCTTTACTAGATGAGGTCCTAGTTTTAAAATTCTATTTTAATCAAATCTCTACTTTTCATATTTACAGGGAATGAAAATCTGATGCAAACCTCCTATCTAAGGAGGGTGTTCAACAAGATATGGGAATCTGGGTAGCAAAAGAGTATGAGGGAGAGATCGTTTGAATTATGGAACAACCTCCTTTTTCTCACTAATAACTTATTTCCAGTTACTTTTTTTGCTTCTCTGTATAGCAGGGAAATATGTCTCAAACTTTTTGTTTTCATCTTCAATTGTATAATTTTACAAAAAAAATGGACTTTACTATAAAATTCACACCATCTCTATTTCATATTGTTTTCCTCTTAAGAGGAGATCCAGGAGACAAGTGTGGTTCTCTTTTGTTTTTTGGATTGTAAAACACAGTATATCTGGGAAGGTGTCTACCATCCAAGTTTTTTATTTTTCTGGAGGAAAACAACAACATGTCTATTTTCCACCCCTGTTTAGGGAATTTTTTCCTATCATCAGGGAAGCCCAGGGGGCAGAACCAGATGATCTCTTTATGATATTTTTTGAAAGGGCTGGGAGGAACGGTAAAAACTAATTCCTCCTAAACAGCCGCAACTCCATTTTCTTCCTTTTTTTAAAAAAAGGGGGAAACATGCAGTTCATCTAATGCCTTGCACATATATTTTGTAACCTTCTATATAATCAATAGAAAGTTTGATTTTTTCTTTTGGAATTTTTTTTTACCATTCCAAAAAAAATTCACCAAATTTGAAACAAAATTAATTATATAAAAATATACCCAAGAAAGATCAAAATCTTATAATAATTAAACAAACACTATTTTGAACTATATACATTCAAAAATGTATCGCAATCAATGTCCTAATTTATTTTGTTTATTGATTATGCCAACCATTATATAGATAACAATGATCAATGATCAATGGAAATGGCAAGGATAATTCTAGCTTGAAACACTTGTTATATATTGATGTTTTGATGTTTATCCACCCTTTAATTTATATGGATGCACTAGTATTAATTCTTTTTTTTATAAAAACAATTTATATAAGAGTTTTCCTTACATAAACTTAAGAACAATATATTTACAGATTCATGAGAAATTAAGGTAGCATCCCTAATAAGTATAAAGAAACTTTGAACACCTTACCAAGAATTTATTCGGTATGTCTATTTGCAAAGGGATGTTATAGCCTACCTTTTTGTGACTCTAAGAGCGTTGAAGATGAAAGACAATTTCACCTAAATTTCCCTGAGTACACTTGAATTAGAACCCAATTTCAAAATATTTATTAAAATGTTAGGAAAAATAGTGAGAGCGGGGGGGAATCATTATTTTAAAATACTTAAGCTTTTCTTTTATTGTTCAAATATCTGTAGGTGAATGTTATGAAGTAAAACTATGTATGTACTCAACTGTAACGAAAACAAGTGACATATATCTAGTTCACTAACATTTTCAGTTAATTTATGATTTGTTTAACTTGAACCAATATACTAGTACTTCATTAAAAATTAATTAAACAATAACCACATTGAGTAAGAATAAAATAATCCATCACACACAACTAACACATGAATACTAGGATTTTTAGGTGGAAACCCAATGTGGGAGAAAACCACCATTGTTGTTGTCTTTGTCTTCTTCCTTTAGTATAAAGAGAAAATTCTTACAAACTTGTACTGACTCACATTCATACCAGTATGCAGGAACCCAACTACAGAAGGCTACAACCTTCTCCCATTCTCCATGTTCAACTTGAAGGGTGCTACGACCCCCTTATACTTTGTTCTTTGTGAATCACTTCTTGGAATATTTCAAACTAGATAAATTCCAAATATCAAACAACAATACTGAAACCAACACTGTACCAAGTCGCTTAAAATTTTAACCAACTGTATCACCAATTAAATCATAGAAATAAATTGTTCAAACAACTAGACCAACTTATATTACTTGTTGGGGCCCTTGTTTTGAAAACTCATTTTGAATATTTTGAATTTTGAATAAAGGAAAGATTTTGGGTTGCAGGATGAAGACACATGGCAGTCGCAACCAAGTCACAACTACAGAAAGAAGTGGAGCTACCGAAGTTGCGAGGGAACAGGTACATAGCTTAAGAAAGCAGATGCATGAGTACAGACGAAGAGAATACACAGCAGAAGATAGAAAGCAGAACACATAGACAACAAGAGAGAAGCCGGAAGCAACTGAAGAAGAACGAAAAGAGGAACTAACAGTTGCGATAGCGGGTGAATTAATAGTAGTCACCCAGCCAAAAGAGAGGAGGATGCGACAGGAGAAGGAATGCAGAGCGACTGAAGGAGATCAGGCATGATATCTCTGTAGTTCCTAGGTTTCTCTTACTTACCTTTCTGTTCCATAAGGCATTTGTATCAGACTTGTAAGCTCTCCTTGTGGAAGCTATGTACTTATGGATTTGGCTGAAGATATCAATAAAATTTCAAGTTGCTATCCTACTATGTGATTTATATGCATGCACGATGGTTCTGATGATTTAAAATTTTATTTGATTAATACCTGTTTACTCTCCAAATGTTCCTGTCTATATAACTATGTTTATGCAATCAATTCAATGTTAATCATGAGTTGCAGATCCTTCCCCTGCTATCGATCTGTTCCCCCTCTGCATGTGGTTGCGGCATGCCTCGGGTGAGACTCTCTGCTCTCCAGAGTAGGGTGATAATTCTAGCATGGTTCTAGACTACAGTGGATTCCCTTGTTGGCCCCAACCTGTGAACCTGGGTCTTGCCTACGAGACCTGTTTCCTCGCCAAAAAATGGTTCCGTTGCTAGGACCTGCATGTTATGAGGGGAACTAGATCATGGTATCGAGGATCTTCAAAGGCGAAATACAGAGATGGTGGGATAACCATCTAGACCAGTTCGTTACTCAGCAAGCAGAGTTGACGAATAAAAAGGAATACGTGCTCAAGGATCTCGTTCTTTTCTCAGATTCTGCTAGTAATACTTACGAGATCCTCTGGGGAAAATTCCCTAGTGACCTCTATAATTTGTTGCGAAGGTTAAAGATGAAGGTGCCTAGGGATAGCTCGCGGAAGATAAACCGAAAGTGGGTGCACGGGGATCTGGTGGCTCTACATCGGTTGGACACTGAATTGACCCGCGCGGTGGATTTTTGGGTAGAGACCACTTTGGACGAATACATCGTGGAGTTTGCGGCAGAGTGCTACCAATCCTTCTCGAAGGCTGAAGCTATTTTCCATTCCAAGTTAAGAGGGAAGTTGCTTAAGGAGATTCTGTTGTGGATTAAGGCCCTGTTGGTGGACGAAGGGCTGATGGAATTTCAAAAATCGAGCATGGAAGCGTAAACCCCCAGTGCTGGGGGAAGGGCTAAAGGGACCGATGCTACATGAAGTGTAAAGAGGGGAGTGGGGATGGATGCTGAGGCCGTGAGGAGGTTGAGGGAGCGACGTGCACATTGGCGGGCGCAGATCGCTGACAGGTGGTGAGAAATGGTGATGCGGGAGTTAAGACGACGGGAAAATGACTAGAAGAATCAAGAGGAGGCGCCTCAGAGGATAGGAGTTATGGGCACTCAGGTGGATACCCTAGAAAGGGGAGGGACCATTGTGGGAGTATGGTGGGTGCATGGGAGCCCGGCCAAGAGAAAAGGGGAGACGATGACTGACGAAGATGATGCAGGTGTGCAGCCCGAAGGAAGTTCTGATGGCGAATGGTATGTCGTGATGCAGCGGTTGTTTCAAGAGCGGATGACATTCATCTCTCCAGGTAGCCCTACTTCCAAAAATTTGCATGGAAAGGATCCCTACCTTCCCCTGGTACTCTATCAACCTTTAAGTAATATTTTCGTTAAGATACAAGCATTGAGTCAATTGCACAGCAGTTCATTTTCGGCAGTGACATATGTTAACAGCAGCGTCACTAGCAGTACTTCATTTCCCAGCGGTATAGTCACACAACCAGGACCCAGAGGGTTTATCCTGGTTACCCCCTCGCAAGTCAATATGGCTGGGTCATTCACCCGGTATCCAGAAATTTCTGGCTGGGGCAACGATGATGTAGAGCAACACTGGTATCTCTGCGAAGCCATATGGAGGGCTCGACAGACGCCAGACACCGGGAAGCTAATAGAGTTCCAAACCACGCTTAGAGAGAGGGCCCTGCGATGGTTTATCAAATGGTCCAAGGCCCACCTGAATTCAGCAATCGCAGACGTAAAGCAGGATTTTGTCTGCGAATTTAAACTTCCCCAGACAGACCAGCAGGGTCTATCCGAGCTCTAGGAGATTAAGCAGAAAGAAGGGGAGACTGCATGGGAGCTGATGCGGCGATTCAGGAATGTGATCAGGAAACTCAGCTACCCAATCGATCCAAACCATCAAAGGGATTGGTTCATCAAGGCTCTACTTCCCTTGACGCGAACCCCCCTCACCCAACAGAAGATTGACAACTTGCAGGATGCTTTGGAACAGGCCATGAAGATAGAGGCCATGGCGGGCTACCCTCAAGAATATCGAGGAGGGCCGGCCCTGCAGGATCCTTCCTTGGTGGGACTGCAGCATCAGATCACTAGTCTGACTGAAAAGCTCAAGGAAATGCAGTGTAAAAGACCATCCAGGCCGAACGTTTGGTGCACTCACTGCCTGGTTGAAGGCCACATCGCAACTGAATGTCCTCGACTGCGTGGGACAGGTGTGGGACCCTCTGTTGTGGCAATCCAGGGGGGTCCACCCATAGGGGGTGGCGCGGCGCTAAGTTCGCAGCGGGTATACCAGCCACAACAGCCTTATGCGGGGTTCCCATCTCAACCAAACCCCACCACCATGGAGTACTGCGAGATTTTCCCGACGATGGCGCATCCACCTCGGATGTGCCCGATACTACAGAAGTACTCTAACGGCCCAAAAAATGTATACTATGAGTTTTTTCCTTCCACGACTCACAGCGTCAAGCAGTGCAGAGCTCTCGACGCACTCGCGGACCGGTTGGATCGTCCTTCCTATAGGGTGAATGAGGCTTCCAGGGGCAGAGGCGGCGGTATGCACGGAGCCCGCACAGGGGGACAAGGTCCGGTGAAATGTTACAATTGTGACCAGGAGGGTCACGTGGCTCGGGAATGTCCCCTTCCCCGACATCCTTGGTTTTCCCTGTGCCATGTGAACGCCCATGCAACAGAGGATTGTCCAGAACTCATCAAGAAGTGGGAGGAACGGGCAAGGCAGAGGGGCACGAATTTGGTAAGCTCCAAGTCGCTAGGAACTGCAACTCCAGCCATGCAGAAGGTAGCAATCGTCACGCGGGGTGGCAAGAAGACGAGAGAGGATTCTCATGGAAAGGAGCCAGTCCGGGCTATTTGCCCCGCCTCCCCGAAGCAACTGATTCGACTGGATGCGCAGAAGAAGTACTTCCAGGAGGCAGTGGAGGCTTTTGCTCAGCTGAGGGAAACCGGGGGCCTTAATGTACCCCTGACGACTGGCCCTGCAGAACAGAGCACTACGGGGACCTTGATTGAGGATTGGCTTCAGTTGTTCCTCAAGATTGTTGATAATGTTTCGATGCGGGACCAGCTCAAGCGTACTCTTCAGGATTAACTACAGGGGAATACAGGGCCGAGGGAACCTGTGGACACAGCACCCTAGTATGTGCAGTGGGTCAAGCGGAACAAGCGACGAATGGGAAAAGAGTTTCGGCTTAATACGCAGGTGGCAGGATTCTAGATCAGCGACACTATGCTTGACTTAGGATCTGACATCAACATCCTGCCGTGGAAGATGTGGGAGGCTCTGGGAAGGCCACAGCTAACATACTCGCCGATCCAGCTTCGAATGGAAAATCAGTACTGCATTGTGCCAATCGGCCGACTCGAAGGGGTCGAGGTCGACATTGCGGGGGTGAAGACTTACACGGATTTTGAGGTTATTGATATTATGGGAGACAAGGATCCTTACCCCGCCCTGCTAGGCATCGATTGGGCTTTTGAGAATTACGCCATAATTGACCTCAAAAAGGAGCTGATGATCTTCGAGGATGGAGAGGTTAGGGTCACTCAACCCCTTGACCCATATCAATGCCCGCGATATACCGAAACTGTGGACAACTGGGAGGATGCTCAGATGATGGACCACCTTTATCAAATGACTATCGGGAAGCGGGAGGACTATATCAACCCAACCGCAACCGGCTCCGTCAGCTGGTGTAGTGTCCAGAGCTCGGAGCTAGGCTCGGAACTCGCTTGGGAATATTGGTAGCAGGGTGGGTACGAGACCAGTATGCGGCGATGTGCTTCCATCACCCAAGTCTGCTGGATTGGGGCTGAATTCAGAAAATACCCCACCCTGTCGAACATGTAGGCTGTCAACACCTTTATTGCCAAGGTGGAGGACATGGTACCAGAAGGAAGCAAGTTACCACTTTTGGATGTCGCCCTACAGTCCACATCAGTGAGGTGGTGGAGGAACCACCGCAACACCTTATCGCGGTGGAGTTGTGTAGTGGATGCTTTGCGGGTGTGGTTCAAAGAAGACGAAGGCCCTCGAAGCGGGCACTGGTACAAGGGGACTTCCGATCCGTGGGACCACCTGAAGAGTTGTGAGGAGCAATGCAAAGGTCTGGGATACTTGCAAGAGCTGTGGGTACATCGGTTCATTCACTCCTTAGATACCATCCCCCATGCCTGGTACTTGGAGGAAGAGCAAAAAAGAGGAACCAGCTCCTGGCAGGAAGTCACGAACAAGTTCGTTCGGTGCTTCTCATTCGAAGGGGAGACAGAGCTGGTCTCCCAGGCACTACAAGCTATCAAGGGGGTACTATTTCTCTGTGACCCAGAGCCTGATGGGGGCACGTTTGCATCACGTCCGGAGGCCAGGCGCGAGTTGGCTTGCCAACGGATTGATGGCGATCTAGACGATGACAGTCTGGAGGACCTCAGGCACCTATACTTCGAAGAGAAGGAAGGCGAGTGGAATATCAATGAAGAACCGACTAACAAAAGCGTCCATTTACAGCCGCTAAAGAAAAAGAAGTTGAACATAGGTACGGAGGAAAAAACCAAGCTGGCTACAGTTGGGGATTACTGGGACGAGGAGACGACAAAGGAAATTTTCAACCTCCTCCAGGAGTACGAAGACTTATTCCCTTCGTCGGTTGCAGATTTGAAGGGTATCAAAGGTGACCTCGGAGAAATGTGTATTGTGCTGAAACTGGATGCCAGGCTCATAAAGCATCGACCTTACCGGTTGAACCAACGGATCAAAGAAAAGGTCAAGATGGAGATTGACAAGATGCTGGCCGCAGGTCTCATCTTTCCGGTGGAAGAAGCAGAGTGGGTGAGTCCCATTGTCATTCAGAATAAGAAGGACAAGGCAAAGATACGCATCTGTGTCGACTACCAGAGTCTGAACAATGCCTGCATCCATGATCCGTTTCCCACTCTGTTCAACGACGAAGTATTGGATCATGTTGCGGGAAACGAAGCTTACTCTTTCATTGATGGTTTTTCAGGTTATCATCAGGTGCGCATTGCGGAGGAAGACAAGACGAAGACGACGTTCACCACCAAGTGGGGATCGTTCGCATACCACGTAATGCCATTTGGCTTGAAGAACACCCCGGCTGTGTTTTCCCAGATTGTCATCGCTGCTTTCCGGGAGTATATCCACAAGTTCCTAGAAGTCTACATGGATGATTGGACCGTCTATAGTTTGCTGAAGAAACAAGCCACCATGTTGCGTATCATGTTCGAACGGTGTCGCTAGTTGCAGATTTCCTTAAACTTGAAGAAATGTATTTTTGCAGTTCCTTTCGGCACGCTGTTGGGACACATGGTATGCAAGCAGGGGGTCTGCGTCGACCCTGCCAAAGTAGCGGTGATCGTCTGCATGGAAGCCCCTGAAATGGTGAAGCAGTTACAGGCACTGCTTGGGCACACGGGATATTATAGGCAGTTTATCTGAAATTACGCAAAGCTCACTGCCCCTTTAGAAAAGCTATTACGGAAGTCTGAAGTATTCCAGTGGACAGAGGAGTGTTGGATGGCCCTCAACACTCTGAAGGAAAAGCTGGTGACGACGCCTATTCTTTTTCACCGAGACTGGGACAAGCAGTTCCATGTGCATATTGACGCTTCCAGTATTGCACTTGGGCTATTTTGGCGCAACCCGGAGAGACGACAGTGGACCATCCAGTCTACTTTGCCAGCCGCAAATTATCTAATGCAGAAAAGAACTACACCACTACTGAGAGGGAGGCCCTGGCAATGGTGTACTCGCTCCAAAAGTTCCGCCACTACCTTCTAGGAGGCAAATTCAAGTTCTTTACGGATCACTCTGCATTGAAGTACTTGGTGAATAAGCCTATGTTGGAAGGACGGATCTGTCACTGGCTTCTACTCTTCCAAGAATTCACGTTTGAGGTGATTCTCAAGCTCGCGAGGTTGAATTTCAGGCCTGATCACTTATCGAGGTTGGAGACAGGGGAGAATGATGGCTCTCTTGATGATCAGCTGCCGGATGCTGACCTCATCCGAGTCGAAGCTGTCCCGGACTACTTGGCCGACATTGCCACCTATCTGACCATAGGGCAGTGCCCTCAGTACTACACCCTGCTCCAGAAATGACACTTGGTCATTCGCACCGCCGAATACCAACTGATTGTGGGGCAGCTATACAAACTGGGCCTCAATGAGGTACTACACAGATGCATACTTGACAACGAGCGCGAAGTTGTGATGTGGGAATGCCACGGCGATGTTGCGGGAGGGCATGTGGGAGAAAAACCCACTGCGAGGAAGGTACTCCAAGTTGGACTATGGTGGCCGATGGTCCATGCAGATTTTAAGACATTTTTGAAGTGATGTGATGTCTGTCAGCAAACGGGGAGGCCCTCTCACAGGGACGAGCTTCCGCTACACCCAGTGCATGTGTTGCGGCCATTCAAGAAGTGGGTTTTCGACTTCGTCGGTCCCATAGCCCCAGTTGCCAGGCACTCCAAGGCCTGCTACATCATTACCACAACTGACTACCTCACCATGTGGGCTAAGGTAGTGGTGGTATGCAACAATATGGTGGATACAGTAGCATGGTTCATCTTTGAACATATCATCAGCAGGTTTGGTTGCCCACGAAGTTTAACCAATGATTAGGGTACGCATTTCATTAATGACATGGTCAAGTCGCTGCTGGACACATTTATGATTCAAAATCATAAGAGAAGCCCATACCACCTGCAGGCCAATGGTACTATTTAAGCATTTAATAAAATTCTTGAAAAGGGGTTAACAAAGATCTGCAATGCCCAGCGGGATGACTGGGATGAGCGGCTACTAGCTGCACTTTGGGCATACCGGACTACGGTAAAGTGCTTGACCAATCAGACACCGTTCCAGTTGGTGTATGGCTGGGAAGCTATGATTCCCACCGAGTTCACTGTACCCAGTCTTTTCATTGCCACGTCTCTCAAGTTCTTGGAAGAAGCTTTGCTCCAGGAGCGCCTGCATGAATTACAGGAACTGGACGAGTCCCGGTTTCTGGCCGAATTTCACCAAAAGGTTCAGAAGGATAGGCAAAAAGCGTGGCACGACTGCCACATCGATAAAAAAACCTTCCAGGTTGGTGGAAAGGTCCTCTTATATGATAGCAGGTTTCAGAAGTTTCCAGGGAAGCTGCAGATGCATTGGCTGGGACCTTACTTCGTCATTGAGATTCGAGATTCGGGAGCCATTTGGTTGGCTCAGCTGGATGGTACTGTTTTACCTAGGTGGGTGAATGGCGCATGCTTGAAACCCTACCAGGAGTAAGTTTATTTCCATCTTCATCAATAACTCTCGCAACCGAGAGCACCCGTAGAGTAGCGTAGTTGAATAAATCTCCTGCAACCGGGATGAGAATAGGTAGTATTTTTCTTTTCTGCATAGCTTGTCAATCACTGCTCTATTACAGGGACCGCACCGCAATCGACTGTGGTTGGGGAGGGGCATGTCCAGCATGTCATCCCTGTAGGATTCATAAACATGTTAGCGTCAGTCCACGACATTTCAGTTAGTACTTGTGTCAATCCGTAGGATCATCTAGATTTGAACCATAAATTACCATAATTGGAAGTAACCTCACCATAATCATTCTGCCATCATCCGCAGTAACCTCAGCTATCGCATCCACCCACTACCTCATGCCACCATCAACAACTCTCAGAATACACATTGACACGTGATTGATCACACGATTATCGCAGAGAAGAATGCTAGCCGGAATTAACTCATTATGGGGTCTCATCAACTTCACTCGTGCAAGGAAATTCCATAACTTGCATGGAAAAAAGCACGAGAATTCTGGAGCAGTTAGAATTAGCAATTGCAGCAGAGCCAGAGCAGCAGAACGATCCAGACGCACAGCACCAAGAGAGGACACCAAGACGCATTCTACACGTCTATTAGCGCCGAGCAAAAATGCTGAAGGCCCTCCCATCCATCCTCAAACAGAGCTCGACAGCAGGATCCACAAGACAATGTACCTAGTTGGGAAATACGACAGTGTAGCTTTGATAGATGCCAACCTTTCTGACTCTGCCGAATTCCTGGCACTCCACTGGCAGGTGTATATGGAGCACTACTACAGCATAGCCGGGCACGCAGCCAACAGAATTTTACCGACGTTCCGAGGCCTTCAGCAATCTTCCCTCATGAATTTATGAAATCTTCTGGTCTTCGGGACCATAGGACCGGTGTTGCAGTGCACTCGCTTCTTACTCAGCTGCATTCAGAATGGGTCCTTGTGGCTGAACAGGGAAATTCCCATTCATGCTGAAGACATCCATCGTCTGACCGGGCTTTCACAAAATGGTGCGGATGTCTTGACTACATGTCAGACCACCTCCAAGCGAGCGCGGAAGTTAGGAGATGCAGACCTATATAGCAAATATGGAACTCGGTGGGGAGGGAAGGGAGCCAAGATCGAGCTTATCAATAAGCCTGAGATTAAATTTTCCTGCTACCTCATTGCCAGCAAGACAATGAGGCACTACACAAAGGGAAAATGCATCCTAGACACTATCTCTATCGCAGAGCACTGTGTTCAGGGTGCCAAGCTGAACTCGTGTTCCTTCCTGTTGAAAGAGCTATTTGATGCGTGCGAAGAGAATTACAAGCGCGCTACTAGTTTCATTTATGGATACTTGATCATTGCTTTTTCCATGTGGAAATGGCACACTCCTCTTGTCAAGATACCAGTGGAAATTTTGGAGGGCCAGCCTCTCGCGATGAAGTTTGTTCCATGGAAGGTGTTGGCTGATCCAAGCACCAAACAGGTGAATTCGGAAGCATTCTGGACCTAGTACGGTTTGATGACAGATGTCGTAACCAGTCAGCAACGGGTGCCCAGAAACCTGTTAGATGAATACAGTGAGCAAGTGTGGTTCGGGGTAAGTCACAGGCATACTTACCTCTGACCCACTTGTGTGCCAGCAGACACCTTCCACATGACACCATTGAAATTCCAGCTGGAAGATGACGCCTTCCATAACGAGGTCTGTTCATGGCCGAGGGTCACGAGGGCAATCCACGACGGGATACCCAGGTACAACTTTGAGTGGATGTTGCCACAGCAACAGCCTATCGAGACGGACGTGGCAGCACCGCCATAGGAACTCCCGGAGCCGCTCGTCCCCGTCGTCTACCACTTCAACACTCAGGTATGCAATTTCAATGCGGTGGCCTAGGTTATTTCAAGCGGTGCTGCTCCGTTCCCTTTATTTTATGAGTTTCAGCTCACTCGTTCTACCTCGCACCCCCATACAACTCCTCTCACCTCCCCCATCCCTACTGTTCCATTTACCTCTACAAGTCTAATCATCACTCTGATGGGAGAGAAGGGCCTGACCCCAAATCAATTAGAACCCCCTCCGACCAAACGGGCCCGCACCACCGAAGAAAACCCAGTGGTGGACCTCACTGAGGATGATCCACCACTGTCACCAAATACAGGGGTGCTGATATAGGAAGAACCCCTTATTGACCCTTTAGAGTTCATTAACATTCGACCTCCATCCACAGTTCCACTTCCATCCACAGTTCCACCTCTAGCCACAGTTCCACCTCCACCTACCACCTCATCCGCTCCATCCAATTCATCTGCTACCGTGTCCGACCCACTCATCCGGGAACTCTTTGGAGGGGACCACGAGGCTGAAGTTGACTCCAGTACTGTAGCATTAGTACCACCAGTCAACCCCATGGAAGAGCCCCAAGTCTCTATGTCTGCTATATTCACCGAGATGGCTCACATTAATGCCAACTCAGCCGAGGCTCAGCCTGAGCCTACTGTCCCTCCACAAAATGACCCTGTCGATCAGCAGCAATGGCCAAATTTGAATATGGCCGACTCAGCACACCCACAGACCCTGCCACCATCCCCTCCAGAGCACTCGACTCGATCAGTTGCCAGTGGGCAACCTTTGCAAGAAAGGAGGCCAGATCAGGGCACTTCGGGGAGTGCCAACTTAGAAACATGGGGTACAGCTCAGCTATACTTATTTATCCAAAGGGCGGCCCAACAAGCTAAAAGGCTTCATTCCGAGCTCCAGCAACGGTGTGAAGAGTAGTAGCAATAGATTACAGTGCTTACTGAACAGCGCGACTAGCTTCTCACCGCACAGGAACAATTGAAAGATCATATCAACAACGTCTCCCAGGTGTTTTCAGAGTTCTGGCCAACTGTCGGGGCCCACTATACTATGCTGCCTACCGACGTCTCAGAGACGAGTGTCGTAGCCCAGGATTTCCACCTCCGGATCACCTTCACTGGTCTCCGCAGGGAAAATCAGGAGCTTCAAGCAGCGTTAGCCGCACGGCCAGAGCTGCCTGATCCAGTGGTTGTCTATGCAGCACAGGTCACAGCCAAGCAGGGCCAGGCCACTCACATGTAGGAAACTCTCCACTCTGTGACGCACGAGGCTCACAAACTTTTGAAGGGTCTTTAGGACTGCTCACTGGCCCTTACCATCAAAGCACAGCCCATTTCAGCGCAGCTACAGTAGGTTTCAAGGGAAATTCAAGAGGCCACGGACCCTGCAAGGTTGGACTAGTTATATGCCCAGGCCGATGATCTCGAAGTACAGATCCAGCAAACAAAGGCCAATTAAGTTGTGGCCAAATGGGTCATTCGTGAGCTCCACCCGCCCCTCCAACGTAGTGCCAAGATGATGCAACAGCTGGCCGCCGAGGCCGAAAACTATATTAGCTCAGTGTTCGGAACTGTACCGGTGCACATAAGGGAGGCCGCTGTCACCAAGATTGCTGAGGAAATAGATTCACTACTGCAAGGGTGGCATCAAGCTGTGTCAGACTTCACTGAGCTTAAAGCTACAACGTTCCGCAAAGTCCCAGAGTTGGGGCCCTTGTTTGAACAACAGACTGAAGGCGCATAGCGAGAACAGGAGCAAGCTGGAGGCACACAACGTGAAGAGGGAACGGGACCAAGTGGGGCGATGGAGATAAAGACTATAATTTGTGATTGACTTGGGGACGAGTCAAGAAAATGTGGTCGGGGCCTGTCAGGGCCCTTGTTTTGAAAACTCATTTTGAATATTTTGAATTTTGAATAAAGGACAGATTTTGGGTTGTGGGATGAAGACACATGGCAGTCGCAACTACAGAAAGAAGCGGAGCTACCGAAGTTGCAAGGGAATAGGTACATAGCTGAAGAAAGAAAATGCATGAGTACAGATGAAGAGAATACACAGTAGAAGATAGAAAGAAAAACACACAGACAACAAGAGAGAAGCCGGAAGCAGCTGAACAAGAATGAAAAGAGGAACTATTAGTTTCGATAGCGGGTGAATAAATAGCAGTCACCCGGCTGAAAGAGAGGAGGATGCGATAGGAGAAGGAATGCAAAGCGACTGAAGGAGATTGGGCATGATATCTATGTAGTTCCTAGGTTTCTCTTACTTACCTTTCTGTTCCATAAGGCATCTATATCAGACTTGTAATCTCTCCTTGCGGAAGCTATGTACTTATGGATTTGGCTGAAGATATCAATACAATTGCAGGTTGTTGTCCTACTATGTGATTTATATGCATGCATGATGGTTCTGATGATTTAAAATTTTATTTGATTAATACCTGTTTACTCTCCAAATGTTCCTGTCTATATAACTATGTTTATGCAATCAATTCAATGTTAATCATGAGTTGCGGATCCTTCCCCTGCTATCGATCTGTTCCCCCTCTGCATGTGGTTGCGGCATGCCTCGGGTGAGACTCTCTGCTCTCTAGAGTAGGGTTATAATGCCGGCGTGGTTCTAGACTACAGCGGATTCACTTGTTGGCCCCAACCTGTGAACCTGGGTCTTGCCTGCGAGACCTGTTTCCTTGCCAACATTACTATATACCCATCATCAGAATACCAGACCACATACTATTCATCACTAAAACCATATGTTTTCACTCCAAAACCTATATAAACACATGTCAGAATACATACACTATTGTTCTTACTCATACCTACGTATGTACATGTTTACCCTAAAGCATACCCGTGTACAGATCTCAAAATGTTAATAGCTGAATTTGTATCACTATACCACTAAATCAATCACCTAAACAGGTACTGAAGCCAACATAAATTATTGAACCACATACAAATTATCACATAGCATCATCATCGTAATTCAATAATTTACTTCATAGTCAATTCATCCAAAAAAGTATTGTCAAACAAAAATAATTATAAGAGACTTCATCGACAGACAACATTAATTATAACATAATATATCAACCATTATCATCAAATCATACAGTAAAACCATAGCATATGTACGTGACCCTTATAAATCACTCATGTGTCTGTATGCGCCTTTCATACTTGACACCCACGTACTGATATGTCTATACTGTATAATTTATATGTGACCACCCAAAAGTAGATATGCGTACGTACACGATATTTATAAAGAAAACCTACATACAACTCTGTAATTACTTAGGAATGCATTCTTTGCACAACGGAACTTTATTTAAACCCAAATATTGGCATACATAGTAGAAAAAAAACCTTCATAACATTACCATCACATATCAAACCATAAGAAAATTATGTAGTCATTTCAGATCTAATAGGTCTGATCCCTCATCATACTCCTTATGCACACTTGTTTCAGATCAAACAATTCATTAACAACCTGTTACATGCACACCAACACTTTGATCTCTATCTCATTTTATAACTTAGCCCTAGCCAATACCTTGGGTCAAACCCATACTAATGTTGATGGTATTCTTTGACGGGATCAAATATCCATTATTGCACTCAATACTATGGGTCCATACCATGGTAAAGACCCCTAGTATTTAGAATACCGTGGTGTGGAAACTGTGCATGAATTTTCTTCACCATACCCATGTATGTACGCAACTTTGCTTCACAAAACCTGTGTATACTTCCTCGTACTTTACCTTCATCATTCCTCTGTCTTTGAACTAGTATTTATTTATATGATCTCTATATCACATCTATACTTACCATGTTGACATCTTTACCAAGTATATTTCCATCAAGGACAACACATTAGTCATAGTTCCAGCAATCTCCCCCTTTGTACTTTATGGCAACCATTTTGATGTTTGGTCATCACCACTTGTAGATACATTTGTAGACATACCAAGCTACTTTAAAAAGTCACCAAGCAATCTCTAAACACCAAGTTCTCTCCCCATTTGACATCAAGGGAAAAGTGTTGACCAATGTTGAATGAAGGCATCTCTTCCCTTTGTTGACATGAGCATTGTAGATTTGATCTGCCAATTAGAAATATTGAATGATGATCATGCTCCCCCTGAGCATGTGATGAAACTTTTGAAAATAGACAAAGAAGTACATGACTCTATGACTCAGTCAGATATGTCTTTTGTTATCACCATTTACTCAAGTTTACATCAATCACCCATACAGTGGGGTTACTTATTTGACTAAACATTACATCAAATGCTCACAATAGTCCAAACATGACTAAATATTACAATGATTACATCATGGATCTCTATGTAAATTTTACATCAAGAGACATTTGTGACCAAAACCAAAGGCCTCAATAATACCATGATAGTTAGTAGAAACTTTCATACACCATATAAGATATGCATCATAAGCATTAAGTGCGATAGAAAGCACTTCAACAACATATGTGTCTTCATCATTATACCAGAATTGTAAATAAATGCCAACAATGCACTATTAGAAACATAGCAAATGTTACCCCTTAACCACTTCTAAGTAGCATCTGATAAATAACAGACTGTAACCAATCAACATCAGGACAAGAGTTCCAAATAATAATTGTTTGAATCATATTAGAGCCTTTCCCTCAATTTCTCCCATTTTTTCTTCATCATAAAGAAACATGCACGATTGTCTAGATAAAAAATTGCATATCTATGCGACTATCCTTCATAATATCTGGGTACAGAAATTAAATGTTTGAATTTTTCATAACCATAGCCCCCCCTGAATCTATAATGTATGTTCCTATTCAAAATTACTACTCATATGTACTATCTGTATTATGAGAAACATGAATATCAAAACATCCATGGGAATCATCATCAACATATGTATTTCTCCCCATGAACATGAAAGATTTGTCAAAATAATTAATGAAGTGATGAAGCAGAGACCATTCCTAGTTTATGTATTATATATTCAAAGGAATCGCATGGAAGAGGCTTTGTAAATATATCTACAACTTGTTCCTTTGAGGTAATATACTCCAATTTGAACTTTTGTTCATGTACTCGTTCTCTCAGAAAGTGATATTTGATTGGAATATGCTTGGTTTTTGAGTGCATGATAGGATTTTTAGAAATACTTATGGAACTAGTATTATCACATAGGATGGGTGTCGGTTGAGAAAAAATTATTTGAATATCCTACAATTCTTGCATCATCCAGAGAAGTTGTGTGCAACAAGATGCAGTAGCAACATATTCTTCCTCAACAGTAGATAAAGCAATAGAGCTATGTTTTTTTGTTGAACCATGATACTAAGCGGGGTCCCAAATAGAATGTTCCTCCACTAGTACTTTTATGATTGGCAACAATACCTATTCAATCTATATCTGTGTAAGCATGAAGAGAAAATTTTGCATATTTGGGATACCATAGACCACAACATTGAGTTCCTTGTAAGTAATTGAATATTCTCTTACCAGCATGGATATGATACTCTTTAGGATTTTCTTGAAATAGTCCAAAAATCCCAATTATGTGCACAATCTCTGGTCTTGTGCCTGTAAGGTAGAGGAAGCATAGATCTATATTCTGGTTGGTTTACTAAGGGAGAATCATCATGTGAACTGAGAGTACATCCTGTTATCATTGGCGTGCATATAGGATTGCAGTCTTCCATTCCATATTTCTTCAAAATATGCTTGAGGTACTTATTTTTTGAGGGAAAGATATCATTATTTGCTCACTGAACTTGAAGACCAATAAAGTATGAGCTCACCAAGTAAGGAAATTTCAAATTTTTGTTGCATGACTGAAGCGAATCTTTGACTCATAGATTCTTCATTTCTTCAAAATATAATGTCATCTACGTAAACAAAAACTATCCAAATTTTACCATCATCCATATTTATATATAGATTTCTATCTGTAGACCCCTTAGTGAAACTTTTTTGTTGAATATACCTTTCAAGACAATAATACCTTGTACCAGGAGATTTTTTTAGCCCATATAATTCTTGCTTGAGTTTGTAAAAAAAAAAATTATCATTTCCTAAGATGAACCCTTTAGGTTGTGCAATATAAACTTCTTCTTCTAGGTCCCCATTTAGAAATGTTGATTTAACATCGATTTGAAAAAATTTATAATTATGAAATATTGAAAATGCAAGGAACATTCTTATGTCTTCAGGTCTGGATATGGGTGGGAATGTTTCTTCAAATTCAATTCCTTCTTGTTGAGCGTAGCCTTTCCATACGAGTCTTGCTTTCTTTCCAATTAATTTTTCTTTTTAATTTAGTTGAATATACCTTTCAAGACAATAATACCTTGCACCAGGAGATTTTTTTAGCCCATATAATTCCTGCTTGAGTTTGTAAAAAATGTTTTTATAATTTCCTCAAATGAACCCTTTAGGTTGTTCAATATAAAATTCTTCTTCTAGGTCCCCATTTAGAAATGTTGATTTAACATCGATTTGAAAAAATTTAAAATTATGAAATCTTGAAAATGCAAGGAACATTATTATGTCTTCAGGTCTGGATACGGGTGGGAATGTTTCTTCAAAGTCAATTCCTTCTTGTTGAGCGTAGCCTTTCCATACAAGTCATGCTAGGTCCCTATATTACTAGTATAGTCCCTTAGTGTTGTTAGTGTAACCCCCCTATTGTTATTATTGTACCCTTGTAACCCCCATTTTGTTATTATTGTGCCCTTAAATTATTATTGTTAGGTCGGCTAGGATTACATTGTGGCCCACTAGGATTACATTATGGCCCCATGGACTCCTATATATAGAAACGAGGTTTTGTAAATTGTATCATCCAAGAATTGTTCATTTATGTAATGTATTCGAGGTTTCCCTCTCGAAGTGGCTTATTTCTAAGGCGTTGATATCTCCTTTCTTCTATTTTTGGAGCTAGTTACACAACACCATTTAGAAATGTTGATTTAACATCGATTTGAAAAATTTTAAAATTATGAAATCTTGAAAATGCAAGGAACATTCTTATGTCTTCAGGTTTGTATACAGGTGGGAATGTTTCTTCAAAGTCAATTCCTTCTTGTTGAGTGTAGCCTTTCCATATGAGAATTTATTTCTTTCCAATTAATTGTTCTTTTTCATTTAGTTGAATATACCTTTCATGACAATAATACCTTGCACCAGGAGATTTTTTTAGCCCATATAATTCCTGCTTGAGTTTGTAAAATTTTTTTTTATCATTTCCTAAGATGAACCCTTTAGGTTGTTCAATATAAACTTCTTCTTCTAGGTCCCCATTTAGAAATGTTGATTTAACATCGATTTGAAAAAATTTAAAATTATGAAATCTTGAAAATGCAAGGAACATTCTTATGTCTTCAGGTCTGGATACGGGTGAGAATGTTTCTTCAAAGTCAATCCCTTCTTGTTGAGCATAGCCTTTCCATATAATTCATGCTAGGTCCCTATATTACTAGTATAGTCCATTATTGTTGTTAGTGTAACCCCCTTATTGTTATTATTGCACCCTTTTAACCCCCATTTTGTTATTATTATGCCCTTAAATTATTATTGTTAGGTCGGCTAGGATTACATTGTGGCCCACTAGGATTACATTATGGCCCCATGGACTCTTATATATAGAAAGGAGGTTTTGTAAATTGTATCATCCAAGAATTGCTCATTTATGTAATGTATTGGAGGTTTCCCCCTCGAAGTGGCTTATTTCTAAGGCATTGATATCTCTTTTCTTCTATTTTTGGAGTTGGTTACACAACATTTGGTATCAGAGCTTTGGATTCTAGGGTTTCGCTGATCTAAATAGGTCATCGTGGAATTTTAGCTATAACTTTTTTTCTACGAAGGTTCAAAATCTGAAAATTTTAGGATGCGCAGATGAAATACTAAGGAAACTCGTCAAAAAATTTCAGAGCTTGGT
The DNA here is from genome assembly GCA_034641835.2 of Pinus albicaulis. Classification (NCBI taxonomy): domain Eukaryota; kingdom Viridiplantae; phylum Streptophyta; class Pinopsida; order Pinales; family Pinaceae; genus Pinus; species Pinus albicaulis. Next base: position 1,079,430,514 of record CM076577.1, on the reverse strand, counting down.
TTGCAATATTTTCGGAGATATGATCTGTGGAAGGTAGTGCTTTTTTAGGCTCCTGAATTTCATCTCAAAGAGGTGATCGTGGGAAAATATTCATAACTCTCTCTCTGAGAATCAGATTGGAGTGTCATAAAAATTAGTCGTAAGTAAATGGACTGTAGTTTCTTGGCTATCAATTTTAGAACCTAAGGATGAAAAAATGACATGTGGAAAGTTGTACAGGTTCGCTCTACTGAACCAATCCATAACTAGGTCATTGTGGGAGATTGGACACAACTTTGTCTTGCAGAATCCAAATCAGGTCACACCTATGGCATTCAAAAGAGAATTAAGAGGGCTAAGTTGGTGCTGAAATTCAAATATTGAAGTGCTATAAACACAGAGATAATCCAATTTCAATATCAAGCTCCTTAAAAGCAAGAAAAGGTGTGTATTTTGTTTTTTCCAAGGGCATATTGTAGAATATATATCAGTATTGGGTTCTAAAATATGCCCCATAAAAATAATTTAACACCCATTAAGCCTTCAGAAGGCTTTACGATGACTCATGAAGATGAATAATTGCAACGTGATCTATCAAAATTACAAGAGCAAGTGCACCAAATTTTTCTCTCGCAAAGAGCAATAAAAAATGAAATGGAAGTTTTGAAGAAAGGCATGGAAGTGACGATGGACAGTTTGAATAAAGGTGTGGAAGCTAAGATGGATGGCATGGAAGATGGCATGGAAGCTAAGATGGATGACATGAAAGACAACATGGAAAACATGAAGAATGATCTAAAAGCAGACATGGAAGGTTTGACAAAGTTGATACAAGAAATGTTTCCTAATGGTGAATAGATAGTAGAAGAAACCCATGATGAGAAAAAAGTAAATGTTAATCGTGATTTCAGAAACTCTAATGTTGGCGGGAAGAACCACCATATTCAAAAAATGGATATGAGGAATTTTGATGGAAAGTATCATGTAACATGGATACTACAGATGGAGCAATATTTTGATCTCCATAACGTGCAAAACACACAAAAGGTACGCATTGCAACTTTACATTTAGAACAAAATACATTTGTATGGTATCGATGGCTTTTCTCCCGTAAAAAAATTGTCACTTGGTCAATTTTTACAAAGGAAATGATAACACATTATGAGGATACAAAGATCAACACCTTCTTTAGCCAATTGATAAATCTCAAACAAAATGGTTTGGTGGGGCAGCACATTGAGGACTTCCAAAAATTGAATATAAGGGTAACTAATATTCCAGAAGAACACAAAATTGATCTCTTCATAGGCACTTTAAAGGATAACATCCAACATGAAGTTCGTGTTTTGGAACCCGATTCATTGGAGAAGGCATTCAGGTTGGCAAGAAAAGTTGAATGTAAAGAGAAATTACACAGTGGTGCAAACCTATAACACCAATTCCATAGGTAGAAAGTGTTGCACATCAGAGATTTCTGACAACCTATACAACCTAGAAGACCCAACAACAATTGGAGAAAAAGAGAAAGGGTTTGCCAGCAACCATGATATGGAAATACCAGTGATTGTAGTGTGCTGAGAAAGAATGTTTTAGCAAAAGCAGATTGTGAAGAGGAATAAGAAAATGAAAAAGAAGAGGATATACACAAGGAACCAGCCCTAGAAGAGGAAGAAATGAATCTGACCATGTCGTGTAATGCACTGGGAGGAATTACCACTCCTAAAAATCTCAAGATAGAAGGACATATCAAGAAGAAAAAGGTAATAGTGTTGATTGATTCAGGTAGCACCCATAATTTTATTCATTGTAAGGTAGCCAATGTTGGGAAAAATACTGAGAGGGGGGGGTGAATCAGTATTTTGAGCTGACTAAATTTTTTTTAATTTTATGCCTTTAATTATTTACTTAGATCATTGCATCATTCATTCATCAGATATTTAATAAGCATTAATCATGAGCAGTAACAATAGAATCAACCATCACACATAAACAACACATATGAACACCAGTATTTAAGGTGGAAACCCAATTTGGGAGAAAACCACTGTTGTTGTCGTCTCAGTCTTCAATATTTATTATAAAGAAAACTTCTTACAATTTTGTACTGGCGCAGACTTATACCAGCACGCAAGCACCAACCTGTAGAAGGCTACAACCTTCTCTTATTCTCCAGTCAATACTGGAAGGGAGCTCCAACCCCCTGATTTTAACACCAGCTTCTACTGGCAGAAAACTTCCATTCTCATACTGAAGGAATCAACCCTCAGATCCACCAAATTTCTTCAATTTGTACATCAGACTAACGTCAGATATTCATTATTTCTTTGCATATCTTCCTAGGCATTCTTCATTTCTAGATCTAGAGATCTTGATCCTTCATCAACTTCATAGGCGCATCATAGATTCAGCTTTTCAGAAACAAAGTTCAATCACACAGATATCTCTAAAAGAGATTTATTCATTAAGAACCCCTCTGCCTTCACCTTGTATTATGATCCTCTTCTCCTTATATAGTTTAGCCTTTATCAATACCATGATTCAAAACCACTCAACAACTAATGGTATTCTTTCTTTTATTGGAATTTTATTTATCAAATTCATGGAATTTGATAAATAAACATTATTCACAACCTTTGGAAATTAAATATATAATAGAACTTTATATTGATAACCAGCACTTTTATCAAATGACTTTTAAATAGACCTTTGGTTTGGGCCCCACATACATAATCGACGGCCTAATCAACATACTTTAAAATTGGGGCCCATTGCTAACGATCATTTCCATCCGACGGCGGAGCGCACATCGCTCGGCTTCAGATGATCCGACGGATATCGTTCGTTGATGATGCACGGATGATAACTCGCGATGGCGTGCCGTACCTTGGGTAACCTTCGCACAACTATAGCAAATGAACACCGTCCGATGACCCCTTCCCAGATCAACGGCGTTCAATAATATCGCTCGGCTTCTTTGGTCGAACATTAACGTGCGATGGCATGCTTTGATAGCAGTTTTTGTGGGTCCACCTTTGCTACGTGTCAACGTTTCTATGGAATCGCTCCCCAACTAGGAAATACCGCCTATCACCGAAGGGTGGTGCAATGAAACCCGGAAACTGCCTTCACTATTCACTCGGTCACGGTTCCGCTCTTCCAAACAGGGTTCCGTCGTGCTTCCTTTTGTTATGTTCCACCTCTTTCATTCCAGGTTCCATTCATGATTCCAAAGGGTTAGTCCGTGTTCCACCGAAATTTCAATGCCAAATACTCTGTTTTAGTTCTTCACATTATAACTGATTTGCTCTTGCTACTCATTCCTTTCTCCATGAAATCCAATCAGCTCCTTACTAATAGCGTAGACCCTTCCATGTGGAGCTTAAAACCATAGCTTTGTTCATATCATATATTCAATGAATATATAACTCCACTGTCTACCAGTTTGGATACATTGTCGACCATATTAACATCGGTCCCTCAAACAACATACAAAGCACCATTAATCCCCTCACAGGGTTTCTTACTTATCACGGATTCCATCAGGATGCATACATATGTTCACACATGAATTACCATTTACCAGAACATTCACTTATTCTTTTCTATTCGATGGCTTGTTTATCCTACTCTGTCTCTGGACAATTCTGCTTCAATTATGCACTCCTCTTCTGCTGCTACTTTTCTTTTCTCTTTTCATAGTTACTGTTTCAGATGCTCCTTCTTTGCCAATTCCTTTGCCATCAATGACAACATTTCCAACAATCCCCCCCTTTGGCATTGATGACAACACTCTGCCTCTATTTGTCTTATAGAAGCCTCTTTATTTTCTTTTCCTCCCCCTTTGACATCAATGACAAAGGGTTGATCAGATCTAATCGGAGTTCCTTTTGAGGTCCGGTGCCATACATATTGTGGGGCAAATACATTTTGTTGACATCAAGAACCTATGTACCGATAATACCATGCTCCCCCTGAGATCATGCTTCATCTTCACATGTAATATTCAATGAAATAACGGAAATGACTTCATACAATGAGATCAGACTACAACAAATAATTAGAATGCCAACAATGCATCCTTTCCATATGACCAATGCTCCCCCTTAACTTGTGCATCCAAAGATACCCAACAGCACCGCAACTGTGCTGAAGAATGTTGACCCAGAAAATTTTTTGAGCAACTACCCATACACGGTTTTTGTCCTTCAGGAGATCCGCGTATCCAATTTAATCTTCTGTATTTAAGTAGATCTTATCTTCTGCATGGCAGAGACTATTCCTAGCTTCTGTCTGAGATATTCGAACGCTTTCCTGGGTAAAGGTTTGGTAAATATATCAGCAACTTGTTCTTTGGAGGGCACATACTCCAACTTCACTTTTTGTTCAAGCACTTGTTCACATAAGAAATTATACTTGATGGGAATGTGCTTGGTCTTGGAATGCATAACAGGATTCTTTGAGATACTAATGGCAATTGTGTTATCACACATAATGGATATAGTAGGTGAACATTTGATTTGAAGGTCTTGTAAGGTTTGCATCATCCAGAGAAGTTGAGTGCAACATGATGAGACAGCCACATATTCTGCTTATGTTGTAGATAAGGAAATAGAGCTTTGCTTCTTGCTGAACCAAGATACTAACCGGGGCCCCATATAGAATGCACCACCACTAGTGCTTTTCCGATCATCAAAATTTCCAGCCCAATCTGCATTAGTGTATGCATGAAGAGTAATATCAGCATTCTTTATATACCATAGTCCAAATTATTGAGTTCCTTGTAGATATTTGAATATTCTTTTCACAGCCTGAAGGTGAGACTCTTTTGGATTATCTTGGAATCGTCCAACAATCCCAACTGCATGCATGATGTCTGGTCTTGTCCCAGTGAGATAAAGTAGACTTCCTATCATAGATCTGTATTCTGGTTGATTCACCGTGGGGGAATCATAATTAGAACTGAGATTACATCCGATTATCATTGGTGTACTTACAGGTTTGCAATCTTCCATGCCATACTTCTTCAAGATTTGCTTAAGATATTTTTCTTGTGATAAGAATATGCCATATGTTGCTTGTTGCACTTGCAAGCCAAGAAAGAATGTTAGTTCCCCAAGTAAAGACATTTCAAATTCTTGCTGCATATCAGAAGCAAATTTCTGACTCATAGACTCTTCATTACTTCCAAAAATGATATCATCAACATATACAACCACAATCAATAGTTTGTCATTTTCAGTTTTTGTGTATAAGTTGCTATCAGCAGACCCATTTGAAAATCCTTGTTGATGAAGGTATTTGTCAAGACGATAGTACCATGCCCTTGGAGTTTTTTTGAGACCATATAGAGCCTTTTTAAGTCTATAAACAAGTTTTTCATCATTTCCCAAAATTAATCCTTCTGGTTGTTCTATATAAACTTCTTCTTCTAGATCACCATTGAGAAAAGCAGATTTAACATCCATTTGATAAAATTTGATTTGTTGGAAGCTTGAAAAAGCAAGAAACATTCTTATGGCTTCAAGTCTGGCTACAGGAGCAAAATTTTCCTCAAAGTCTATACCTTCTTGTTGAGCATACCCCTTGCAAACAAGTCTAGCTTTATTTCTTATAACATCCCCATTCTCATTTAACTTGTTTTTGAATATCCATTTAGTTCCAATGACATTTTTGTCATGTGGTCTTGGTACTAATTCCCAAGTGTGATTCTTTTCAATTTGATCAAGCTCTTCATTCATGGCTTGAATCCAACATTCATCTTTGCTAGCTTGATTGACATTGTGTGGTTCAATAGTGGATAGAAATGCCAGATAGCTAGAAGATCCCACAAGACTCCTTCTTGTTTGTACACCTGATCCCTTTTCTCCCAAAATTTGAGATTCTCGATGATTCTTTTGAACATATCTGGATGGAGCTTTTTCAGATAAATCATCTTCGGGTTCTTCATTGGGTTCACTGTCTATATCATTTCTATTTGATGTAGAAGGATATATGTCATCATCATCTTCATCTGTTGTTTGTTTTTCTTCTTTTGGAGCTGCAGGAGACTCATCAATAACAACATCAATACATTCAACAATCTTCTGAAGTCTTTTATTGTAACATTTATATGCTCTACTCCTAGAGGAGTAACCAAGAAGTATTCCTTCATCTACTTTGGGTTCAAACTTGCCAAGTTTTTCATCATTATTTTTGATAAAGCATTTGCTTCCAAAAATTCTAAAATGCTTTACAATGGGAGGATTACCATACCAGAGTTCATATGGAGTTTTATCACTATTTACATGAACATGTGCCTTGTTGAGAATGTTTACTGCTATATGTGTTGCTTCTCCCCAAAATGTGTCAGGTGTTCCCGAATCATCAAGCATAGCTCTAGCCATTTGTTGAGTTGTTCTATTCATTCTTTCTGCAACACCATTTTGTTGTGGAGTGCCAACTACAGAAAACTGTCTTTTTATGCCATGTTGTTCACAAAATTCAAGTAATTCATCAGATGTATACTCTCCTCCTCCATCAGATCTGAGACACTTGATTTTTAAATCTAATTCATTCTCAACTAGTGCTTTTAAGATCTGAAATTTCTCAAATGATTCATCTTTGTGTTTGAGCAGCCCAATCCAACACATTCTAGAGAAATCATCAATAAATAAGATATAGTATTGTTCACCACGTGGTGACTTTTTCCTCACAGGTCCACATATGTCAGTATGAATGAGTTCAAGAGGCTTACTTGATGATCCTTCCTTGGCATTAAATTGTACTCTGGTTTGCTTACCAAATTGGCAAGATTTGCATATGATGTTTTCAAGTAGAGTAATATTGAGAAGATCACGAACAGCTTTAAGTCTGCTTGATTTGTTGATTTGAGAGAAGCTTAGATGCCCCAACCTTCTATGCCATAGCCAGTTTTCTGAAGATTTACTCAAGTAACATTTTTCTTTGCAGTTCTTCAATACATACAGGTTGCTTGGAGTCCTTTTTCCTTTTATAATTGTTTTACCTGTATCAAGATCACGTACCACACATTCTTTTGAACTAAAGACAACTTCAGTTCCTTGATCACACATTTGACTTACACTTAACAGGTTATGCTTTAATCCATCCACATACATGACATCAAAACTTTCACCTTTTCTTTTAGATAAACAGACCGTTTTCACTTAATGACCGCAGGAGTATCATTTCCAAATGTAACATTCTTTTCTTTTTCTAGAGCACTATATGCAAGAAGTTTATTTTTTTCACCTGTCATGTGTCTTGAGCATCCACTATCAACGTACCATTGATTTTCTTCACCTTCTTCAAATAACGCTATGCCACAATTTTCAACCTGTAATTCCTTCTTTTTCCATACTTTGGAGCTTGAAGGACATTGCTCTTTTGGCTGGATTTTTCTTCTGCATTCAGATTCTTCATGGCCAAAGTTATTGCAATAAGCACATTCAATTTCATTTTGAAGAGGAGAAAAATTGTTATATGTATTCTTCTTTGTTCCAATATCAATCCTTTTCTTTATTGCTTCTCTTGTCATGATGGTTTTATATGCTACACATTGAGCAGCTTTATGACCAAAATTGTGACATGAGAAACATTGTCCATTGAAGAAGAAATTTTTGTGATTATGAAATATTCTACTCGAATTTACCTGTTGATTAGAGTTTCCTTGAAATGTATTCCTATTAGTGTTCTTTGAATTGAGATGGTCATCCTTTACCTGTAAAGATTCTTTATTCCCTTGTTGAGTGGCAGAATGTTGTATGCTGGTTGTAGCTACTTTTAGATAATTTGGTGCTGAGGTCTGAGAAGATTCTTCGATATATCCAAGACCTGTCTTTATAAGAGGAGAACGTTGTACCTTGATAATTTCATCTAAGGTTTCAGATCCTTTAGCAAATCTAAGATTCAAAATCTTCATTTTCTCAATTTCTTTTCTTAGACTTACTATTTCACATTCTAATTTCTCATTGTGTTTCTCCTTTCCTTCAAGCTAATTTTTCAGAGTTTCTATGGATATTTTACTTTCTTCTAAGCATATTTTAGTTTCTTCTAAGCATATCTTGAGTTGATTGAATTCATCAAGAAAATCATTATCCTCTAAAGCATCCATAAAGGTATCTTTTTCTTCTTTAGATTCTTTTTCAAATGCCATGAGAAGTCTAAGATCTTGTTCACATTCTTCCTCACTGTCTGATAACCCATCACTGTATTCATGAGTATAGTAACTTTTTCTAGTGCTAAACCGACTCTTATTCCTTCTTGCTACTTCTTTTCCTTTTTCATGTGCTTCTTTGTGAGGACACTTAGCAACATAATGACCCACTCTTCCACAAGAAAAACATTTGAAAGGAAGCTTACCTTTGAACTGTCATGTACCAAGTTGGAGTTTCTTTACAAAATTTACCTCATCTTATTCTGAGATATACCCTGATCCTTCTGTCTCTTGTACTTCTTTCCCTTTTGTAGAAGCTCTAAAGACCACTTCTTTGACTTCAGATGGTCCTCCTCTTCTCATTTCATATGCAGTTAGTATGCCATGAAGTTGTACCACAGTAAGATTTTGAAGATCCTGTTTTTCTTCAAGAGCAGAAAATTTTGACTCAAATTTTGTCGTTAGTGATCTTAAAACTTTCTCAACCAAAGTAGATTCGGTTATTGTTTCTCCCATATTTCTCATACGATTTACAATATCATCAAGATGTAAAAAGAAATTGGCAATGCTCTCCTCATTATGCATTTTTAGATTCTCATATTGAATTCTGAGAGTTTGGAGTTTAGCACTTTTTACCTTTGCATCACCTTCATAACTTAGAATGATTTTGTCCCATATTGCCTTTGTTGTATTCAGCTGCATGACTTTGACAAATTCTAATTCAGTTAGACTTCCCAATAGAGCATTGACCACCTTTGCATTTGTTTCATAATTCTTTCTTTCCGTCGGATTTGTTGGTACTGCAGCTGGATATTGATATCCTCCTTCAACAATTTCCCATACATATGCTCCCAGAGACTGAAGATAGGATCTCATCCTTGTTTTCCAGAAGATTAAATTGTTTCCATTAAAGAGCGGAGGCCTGATAGATGTTGTTCCATCTTGATTTCTCATCTTGCTTGATATTCCTTCTAGCAGCTAAGCTTTTTCAGAAGGACCTGCTCTGATACCAATTGTTGGGAAAAATACTGAGAGGGGGGGGTGAATCAGTATTTTGAGCTGACTAAAAACTTTTTACTTGTATGCCTTTAATTCTTTACTTAGATCATTGCATCATTTATTCATCATATATTTAATAAGCAGTAATCATGAGCAGTAACAACATAATCAACCATCACACATAAACAACACATATGAACACCAGTATTTAAGTTGGAAACCCAATTCGGGAGAAAACCACTACTGCCGTCGTCTCAGTCTTCAATATTTATTATAAAGAAAACTTCTTACAATTTTTTACTCACGCAGGCACCAACCTGCAGAAGGCTACAACCTTCTCTCGTTCTCTAGTCAATAATAGAAGGGAGCTCCAACCCCCTGATTTTAACACCAGCTTCTACTGGCAGAAAACTTCCATGCTCATATTGAAGGCATCAACCCTCAGATCCACCAAATTTCTTCAATTTGTACATCAGACTAACGTCAGGTCTTCATTATTTCTTTGCAGATCTTCCTAGGCATTCGTCATTTCTAGATCTAGAGATCTTGATCCTTCGTCAACTTCATAGGCGCATCATAGATTCAGCTTTTCAGAAACAGAGTTCAATCACACAGATATCTCTAAAAGAGATTTATTCATTAAGAAACCCTCCGCCTTCACCTTGTATTATGATCCTCTTCTCCTTATATAGTTTAGCCTTTATCAATACCATGAGTCAAAACCACTCAACCACTAATGGTATCCTTTCTTTTATTGGAATTTTATTTATCAAATTCGTGGAATTTGATAAATAAACATTATTCACAACCTTTGGCAATTAAATATATAATATAACTTTATATTAATAACCAGCGCTTTTATCAAATGAATTTTAAATAGACCTTTGGTTCCAGCCCCACATACATAATCGATGGCCTAATCAGTATAATTTAAAACTGGGGCCCATTGCTAACGATCGTTTCCATCCGACGGCGGAGAGCACATCGCTCGGCTTCAGATGATCCGACGGATATTGTTTGTTGATGATGCACGGATGATAACTCGCGATGGTGTGCCGCACCTTGGGTAACCTTCACGCAACTATAGCAAATGAACACCGTCCGATGACCCCTTCCCAGATCAATGACGTTCAATAATATCACTTGGCTTCTTTGGTCGAACATTAGCGTGTGATGGCGTGCTTTGATAGCGGTTTTCGTGGGTCCACCTTTGCTATGTGTCAACGTTTCTATGGAATCACTCCCCAACTAGGAAATACCGCCTATCACCGAAGGGTGGTGCGATGAAACCCGGAAACCGTCTTCACTATTCACTCGGTCACGGTTTCGCTCTTCCACACAGGGTTCCATTGCGCATCCTTTTGTTATGTTCCACCTCTTTCCTTCCAGGTTCCGTTCATGATTCCAAAGGGTTAGTCCATGTTCCACCAAAAGTTCAATGCCAAATACTCTGTTTTAGTTCTTCCACATTATAACTTATTTTCTCTCGCTCCTCGTTCCTTTCTCCATGAAATCCAGTCAGCTCCTTACTAATAGCGTAGACCCTTCCATGTGGAGCTTAAAACCATAACTTTGTTCATATCATATATTCAACGAATATATAACTCCACTGTCTACCCGTTTGGATACACTGTCGACCATATTAACATCGGTCCCTCAAACAACATACAGAGCACCATTAATCCCCTCACATGGTTTCTTACTTATCACGGATTCCATCAAGATGCATACATATGTTCACACATGAATTACCATTTACCATAACATTCACTTATTCTTTTCTATTCGATGGCCTGTTTCTCCTACTCTGTCTCTGGACAATTTTGCTTCAATTATGCACTCTTCTTCTGCTGCTACTTTTCTTTTCTCTTTTCATATTTACTGTTTCAGATGCTCCTTCTTTGCCAATTCCTTTGCCATCAATGACAACATTTCCAACAGCCAAGGAATTAAATTGTTTCCTATACCTAGCACCATAATGTCAAGTGATGGTTGCAAATGGAGGAACTATAAATTGTTCTATAAAATGCCATAATATCAAGCTAACCATGGCGGAATATGTATTGAATATTCCAATGCTTTCCATTCCTATGGGAGGTGCTAATATTGTACTAAGAATACAATGGTTATAGTCTTTGGGGACGGTAGCTTTTAATTTTCAAGAACTTTTCTTGAAATCTTTTTCAGAAGGAAAGGAAGTCGAATTACGGGGTATTGCAGGGAAGCCGGGAAGGATAATAAGCTCTAATGTCATGACAAAGCTTCTAAAAAAAGAACAATGAGGCATAATTGCACAATTATGCTCACTAGAAGTTCCAACATAAAAGTCATCTATTTCTGCAGATCTCCAACAAGTCTTGGACAATCATTCCAAGGTGTTTGAAAATCCCAAAGGACTCCCACCTATTCGTGATCATGATCATGATCATGCTATTAATTTGATTCCAGGAAGTGTTCCTCCAAACATCAAGCATTATAGATATGATTACGTCCAAAAGAGAAAAATTGAACGTATGATTGCAGAAATGTTAGAGGCGGGTATAATTCAACCTAGTCAAAGCTCTTTCTTTGCTCCTGTAGTATTGGTACACAAGAAGGATGGATCATGGTGAATGTGTCCGGATTATAGGGAGCTCAATAAGCTCACCATTAAAGACAAATTTCCCATTCCTTTGATTGATGAATTATTGGATGAATTACATGGAGAAATTTATTTTACCAAGTTGGATCTTCATTCAGGATATCATCAAATTAGAAGGAAGACTGAAGATATTCCAAAAACAACATTTTGAACTCATGAGGGTCATTATGAATTTTAGTTCATGCCTTTTGACCTTACCAATGCACCTTCTACATTTCAAGGGTTGATGAATTCCATTTTCAAACCTTTCCTTAGAAAATTTGTGCTAGTATTTTTTGATGATATACTAATCTACAGCAAGTCTTGGAAGGATCATGTTGAACATGTTGACAAGGTGCTCAAACTATTGCAGGAGAAACAATTATATGCAAAAAAATCCAAATGTTTCTTTGGAGTACAAGAGGTGGAATATCTGGGTCATATTGTATCTCACGAGGGTGTTAAAGTAGACCCCAACAAAATTAAAGCCATTAAGGAATGGAAAGTCCCCACAACCATAAAGAAGTTGCGAGGATTTCTCGGGTTAACAGGGTATTATCGCAAGTTTGTTAAGAATTATGGGAGAATAGCGGCACCTCTAACAACATTATTGAAGAAAGATGCATTTTCATGGACTCCTGAAGCAACTAAGGCCTTTGAACATCTTAAAGAGGCAATGTGCCTAGCACCGGTCTTAGCTACGCCAGACTTCACAAAAACCTTTATTGTGGAATGTGATGCCTTAGGAAATGGAATTGGTGCTATTTTAATGTAGGAAGGAAGACCCATTTCTTTTGAAAGTCGTCCAATCAAAGGAAAGTATTTACAGAAAACTATTTATGAGAAGGAAATGTTAGCAATACTGCATGCACTAAAGAAATGGAGAACTTACCTAATGGGAAGACACTTCAAGGTAAAAAATGACCATGATAGTCTTAAACACTTTTTGGAACAAAGACTATCTTCAGAAGAGCAGCAAAAATGGGTCACAAAGATGTTGGGTTATGACTTTGAAATAATCTACAAAAAAGAGAAGCTAAATGTTGTTGCAGATGCACTCTCAAGAAAGAATGAAGAGGTGGAAGCATTGCTTTGTGCCATTTCTATTATCCAACCAGATTGGATAACCGAAGCAAGGGATGAATGGAAGAGGGACAAAGAAGTGTGGACACTCATTCAAAATTTGCAACAAGATCCTAGTACATATGATACATTTATTTGGAAAAATGATTCCTTATGGTACAAAGATCGCTTATATCTTTGTAAGAATTCCCAACTAAAACAAAATATTCTTTTGGAATTGCACACTTCTCCTTTAGGAGGACACTCAGGATTTTTAAAAACTTACCACGAGGTGAAGAAAGAATTTTTTTGGGATGGCCTTAAATCTGATATTCAAAATTTTGTGGCGGAATGTTTGGTTTGCCAGCAGAATAAAGTTGAGACAATTAAGACCTCGAGACTTCTACAACCTTTATCCATTCCAAGTCAATGTTGGGAGGAGATTCCAATGGATTTTATCACAGGTTTACCTAAGTCTGAAGGAGAGAGTGTCATCATGGTGATAGTTGATAGACTTACCAAGTATGCACACTTTTGTGCATTATCTCATCCATTTAAAGCAAGTACAGTTGCTACTACATTTATGGACAAAATTCAAAAGCTACATGGAAGCCCAAGGGTTATTGTGAGAGACAGAGATCCCATTTTTACTAGAAATTTTTGGATGGAGTTATTTTCTTGTTTGTGTACTCAATTAGTTCACAGCTCATCTTATCATCCTAAATCTGATGGTCAAACTGGGATAGTAAATAAATGTTTGGAAGGTTATCTTCGTTGTTTTGTATCTGATAAACAAAGACAATGGGTCAAGTGGTTACCTCTTGCTGAATGGTGGTATAACACTTCCTTCCATACTGCAGCAAAAATGACCCCATTTATGGCACTTTATGGATATCATCCACCATCCATCACATCATCTTTAAGGGAAAATTCGAAGGTTCAAGCAATGGAAGTTCACATCGAGCATCAGCAAGAAGTTCTCCAACTCTTAAAGGATAACCTAAATTTGGCACAATATTGAATGAAACAACAGGCAGATCAACATCGCAGCAAGAGAAGTTTTGATGTAGGAGATTGGGTATTTTTAGGGCTACAACCATACAAAAAAATGTCCCTCAAGCAAGCTAAGAAGGATAATAAATTATCGCCGAAGAACTATGGTCCTTACAAGGTGTTGCAAAATATTGGTACTATGGCATACAAGTTGGAGCTTCCTGCTTCTTCGCGAGTACATCCAGTTTTCCATGTTTCATGCTTAAAGAAGGTTATAGGTGAAAATCTTCCAGTTCAAACAATATTTCCAGAACTTGATGAGGAAGGAAAAATCATATTGGAACTGGAAGCGGTCACGGAAACAAGAACTCGACAACTACGAAATCGATCAATTTCAGAGTATCTCATCAAGTGGAAGAACTTACCCACTGAAGATTCTACATGGGAGGATGAGAATTTTATACAGAAGCACCCAGAGCTACTAAAGTGTTGAGGACAACACTTTTTTGAAGGAGAGGGGCATGCTAGGTCCCTATATTACTAGTATAGTCCCTTATTGTTGTTAGTGTAACCCCCTTATTGTTATTATTGTACCCTTGTAACTCCCATTTTGTTATTATTGTGCCCTAAAATTATTATTGTTAGGTTGGCTAGGATTACATTGTGGCCCACTAGGATTACATTATGGCCCCATGGACTCCTATATATAGAAAGGAGGTTTCGTAAATTGTATCATCCAAGAATTCTTCATTTATGTAATGTATTGGAGGTTACCCCCTCGAAGTGGCTTATTTCTAAGGCGTTGATATCTCTTTTCTTCTATTTTTGGAGCTGGTTACACAACACCATTTAGAAATGTTGATTTAACATCAATTTGAAAAATTTTAAAATTATGGAATCTTGAAAATGCAAGGAACATTCTTATGTCTTTAGGTCTAGATAAGGGTGGGAATGTTTCTTTGAAGTCAATTCCTTCTTGTTGAGCTTACCCTTTCCATACGAGTCTTGCTTTCTTTCCAATTAACTGTTCTTTTTCATTTAGTTGAATATACATTTCATTACAATAATACCTTGCACGAGGAGATTTTTTTAGCCCATATAATTCCTACTTGAGTTTGTAAAAAATGTTTTTATCATTTCCTAAGACGAACCCTTTAGGTTGTTCAATATAAACTTCTTCTTCTAGGTCCCCATTTAGAAATGTTGATTTAACATCGATTTGAAAAAATTTAAAATTATGAAATCCTGAAAATGCAAGGAACATTCTTATGTCTTCAGGTTTGGATACGGGTGGGAATGTTTCTTCCAATTCAATTCCTTCTTGTTGAGCGTAGCCTTTCCATACGAGTCATGCTAGGTCCCTATATTACAAGTATAGCCCCTTATTGTTGTTAGTGTAACCCCCTTATTGTTATTATTGTACCCTTATAACCATCATTTTTTTATTATTGTGCCCTTAAATTATTATTGTTAGGTCGGCTAGGATTACATTGTGGCCCACTAGGATTACATTATGGCCCCATGGACTCCTATATATAGAAAGGAGGTTTTGTAAATTGTATCATCCAAGAATTGTTCATTTATGTAATGTATTGGAGATTGCCCCCTCAAAGTGGCTTATTTCTAACGCGTTGATATCTCTTTTCTTCTATTTTTGGAGCTGGTTACACAACATTTGGTATCAGAGCTTTGGATTCTAGGGTTTCGCTGCTCTAAATAGGTCATCATGGAATTTTCACTATAAATTTTTTTCTACGAAGGTTAAAAATCTGAAATTTTTAGGGTGCGAAGCTGAAATCCTGAGGAAACTCGTCAAACAATTTCAAATCTTGGTTCACAATATTTTCGGAGATATGATCTGTGGAAGGTAGTTCTTTTTTAGGCACCCGAATTTCATCTCAAAGAGGTGATCGTGGGAAAATATTCATAACTCTCTCTCTGAGCATAGGATTCGAGTGCCGTAAAAATTGGTCGCAAGTACACGGACTATAGTTTCTTGGCTATCAATTTTAGAGCCGAAGGATGAAACAATGACACGTGGAAAGTCATACAAGTTCTCTCTATTGACTTTAGTTTCCTTGCTATCAATTTCAGAGCCGAAGGACAAAACAGTGACACGTGGAAAGTCGTACAAGTTCGCTCTACTGAACCAGTCCATAACTAGGTCATTGTGGGAGATTAGACACAACTTTATCTTGGAGAATCCAAATCAGGTCATACCTGTGGCATTCAAAAGAGAATTCATAGGGCTACATTGGTGCTAAAATTCAACTATTGAAGTGCTGCAATCACAGAGATAATCCAATTTAAATATCGAGCTCCTCAAAACCAAGAAAAATGTGTGTATTTTTTTTCCGAATTGCAAAAGTCTTGTTTGAAGAATCAATTTGAATTGATTCCAAGGGACTATTGTAGAATAGATATCAGTATTGGGTTCTAAAATATGCCCCATAAAAAGAATTCAACACCCATTAAGCCTTCATAAGGCTCTACGACGAGTCATGAAGATGAAGAATTGCAACATGATCTATCAAAATTACAAGAGCAAGTGCACCAAATTTTTCTCTTGCAAAGAGCAACAAAAAATGAAATGGAAGTTTTGAAGAAAGGCATGGAAGCGAAGATGGACGGTTTGAAGAAAGGCGTGGACGCTAAGATGGATTGCATGGAATCTGGCATGGAAGCTAAGATGGATGACATGAAATACAAGATGGAAACCATGAAGAATGATCTAAAATCAGACATGGAAGGTTTGACAAAGTTGATACAAGAAATGTTTCCTTATGGTGAAAAGATAGTAGAAGAACCTCATGATGAGAACAAAATAAATGTTAATCGTGATTTCATAAACTATAATGTTGGCAGGAAGAACCACCATATTCAAAAAATGGATATGAGGAAGTTTGATGTAAGGGATCATGTAACATGGATACTACAGATGCAGAAATATTTTGATCTCCACAATGTGCAAAACACACAAAAGGTACACATTGCAACTTTACATTTATAACAAAATACATTTGGATGGTATCGATGGCTTTGCTCCCGTAAAAAAACTGTCACTTGGTAAATTTTTACGGAGGAAATGATAGCACATTATGAGGATACAAAGAGAAACACCTTCTTTAGCCAATTGATAAATCTCAAACAAAAGGGTTTAGTGGGGCAGCACATTAAGGACTTCCAAAAATTGAATATAAGGGTAACTGATATTCCAAAGGAACACAGGACTGATCTCTTCATATACACTTTAAAGGATAACATCCAACATGAAATTCACGTTTTGGAACCTGATTCATTGGAGAATGCATTCAGGTTGGCAAGAAAATTTGAATGTAAAATTATGGCGACAAGGAAGCCTACCACTCAATTCTATAAAGAAGGAAGTGTTGCTACGCCTAGATTTCCACAACCTAGAAGGTTGAAACCACAACAATTGGAAGAGAAAAGAGAGAAAGGGCTTTGCTACAGTTGTGATAGAAAATACACTAAAGGTCATAAGTGTGCTGAGAAGAAATTATTTTACATAGATTGTGAAGAGGAAGAAGAAAATGAACAAGAAGAGGATATACACAAGGAACCAGCCCTAGAAGCGAAAGAAATGAATCCGACGATATCGTGTAATGCACTAGCAGGAATTACCACTCCTCAAACTCTCAAGATAGAAGGACATATCAAGAAGAAAATGGTAATAGTGTTGATTGATTCAGGTAGCACCCATAATTTTATTCATTGTAAGGTAGCCAAGGAATTAAATTGTTTCCTATACCCAACACCAGAATTTCAAGCGATGGTTGCAAATGGAGGAACTATAAATTTCTCTGGAAAATGCGATAATATCAAGCTAACCATTGGGGAATATGTAATGACTAGTCTAATGCTTTCCATTCCTATGGGAGGAGCTGATGTTGTACTAGGAGTACAATGGTTATAATCTTTGGGGACGGTAGCTTTTAATTTTCAAGAATTTTTCTTTAAATTTTTTTCAGAAGGAAAGGAAGTCGAATTACGGGGTATTGTGGGGAAGCTAGGAAGGATAATAAACTCTAATGTCATGACAAAGCTTCTAAACAAAGAACAACGAGGCGTAATTGCATAATTATGCTCACTAGAAGTTCCAACATCAAAGTCATCTATTTCTGCAGATCTCCAACAAGTCTTGGACAATCATTCCAAGGTGTTTTGAAACTCCCAAAGGACTCTCACCTATTTGTGATTATGATCATGCTATTAATTTGATTCCAGGAATTTTTCCTCCAAATATCAGGCGTTATAGATAAGCTTACACCCAAAACATAAAAATTGAACGTATGATTGCAGAAATGTTAGAGGTGGGTATAATTCAACCTAGTCAAATTTCTTTCTCTGCTCCTATAGTATTGATACATAAGAAGGATGGATCATGGCGAATGTGTCTAGATTATAGGGAGCTCAATAAGCTCACCATTAAAGACAAATTACCCATTCCTGTGATTGATGAATTATTGGATGAATTACGTGGAGCAATTTATTTTACCAAGTTGGATCTTCGTTCAGGATATCATCAAATTAGAATGAAGGCTGAAGATATTCCAAAAATAGCACTTCAAACTCATGAGGGTGATTATGAATTTTTGGTCATGCCTTTTGGCCTTACCAATGCACCTTCTACATTTCAAGGGTTGATGAATTCCATTTTCAAACCCTTCCTTAGAAAATTTGTGCTAGTATTTTTTGATTATATACTAATCTACAGTAGGTCTTGGAAGGATCATGTTGAAAATGTTGATAGGGTGCTCAAACTATTGCAGGAGAAACAATTATATGCAAAAACATCCAAATTTTTATTTGGAGTACAAGAGGTGGAATATCTGGGTCATATTGTATCTCACGAGGGTGTTAAAGTAGACCCTAACAAAATTAAAGCCATTAAGGAATGGAAAGTCCCCACAACCATAAAGCAGTTGTGAGGATTTCTTGGGTTAACAGGGTATTATCGCAAGTTTGTTGAGAATTATGGGAGAATAGCAGCACCTCTAAAAAAATTATTGAAGAAAGATGCATTTTCATGGACTCCTGAAGCAACTAAGACCTTTGAACATCTTAAAGAGGCAATGTGCCTAGCACTGGTCTTAGCTATGCTAGACTTCACAAAAAACTTTATTGTGGAATGTGATGCCTCAAGAAATGAAATTGGTCCTATTTTAATGCAGGAAGGAAGACCCATTAAATTTGAAAGTCGTCCAATCAAAGGAAAGTATTTACAGAAACCTATCTATGAGAAGTAAATGTTAGCAATACTGCATGCACTAAATAAATGGCGAACTTACCTAATGGTAAAACACTTCAAGGTAAAAAGTGGTCATGATAGTCTTAAACACTTTTTGGAACAAAGACTATCTTCAGAAGAGTAGAAAAAATGGGTCACAAAGATGTTGGGTTATGACTTTGAAATAATCTACAAAAAAGGAAAGCTTAATGTTGTTGCAGATGCACTCTCAAGAAAGAATGAAGAGGTGGAAGCATTGCTTTGTGCCATTTCTATTATCCAACCATATTGGATAACCGAATCAAGAGATGAATGGAAGAAGGAAAAAGATGTATGGACACTCATTCAAAAGTTGCAGCAAGATCCTAGTACATCTAATACATATTAGTTGGAAAAATGATTCCTTATAGTACAAAGATCGCTTATATCTTTGTAAGAATTCCCAACTAAAACAAAAGATACTTCTGGAATTGCACACTTCTCCTTTAGGAGGACACTCAGGATTTTTAAAAAATTACCACAGGGTGAAGAAATAATTTTTTTCAGATGGCCTTAAATCTGATATTCAAAATTTTGTGGCAGAATTTTTAGTTTTCTAGCAAAATAAAGTTGAGACAATTAAGACACCGAGACTTCTAAAACCTTTATCCATTCTGTTATCACTCAGGCCTTCCTTGAAGTTGTAATAAAAGGAAAGAAACCCGAGGTAACCACAAACCAACCTTCAGATGCAGAATCTAGCCAATCTGCATCCAGAGAGGGCTCTCTCTTTATAATTTATCGTTGTTCTTAGAAAGTATTAGGCTAGTTATAAGTCCAAGAAATTTGTTTTGAATTTGAATGGTGGAATTCGCCCACTGAGGGCAAGATTTAATGTTTCAGGCCATTGGGCTATGGAGTCTAAATGATGGCTTTACTGGATTAATCTTCTACACACAAGATGGCTTTGCAGGGCAAGATAGCCAAACAAAGAATAATTTTAGATATTAAAGTGAATGGAATGAATTTTGAAGGGATGAAAGGAAATTAAGAATCTTTCAACATGTTCAAAGAAAGAAAGTGAATTATTACAAATAAATAGCAGCTAAGAATTCTTTACTATAGTAATCAAAATGTTTAAACCAGTGAAACAAGAGAAATTAAGAATTCATTGTTTATAACCAGTTTAGAAGAAAACATTTAGAATAATCACAATTGAAATCAAAGTACAATTAAGAAATTTCTGATCTATTCTTTTTTGTCAATTATTCAGAAATGGAACGCAATGATATTATAAACAGATATAAAACTTTTAAAACATGAGATAGATAAGACTTATTGATCTGTAGTTAGACACATGAATCCTGCAAAAATTCTTGAGCTTCAATTCGTCATCCAGCAAGCCATAAAGAAATTTCTCCAAAGCACTTTATTCCAAAAGATCAATGTTACAAGAAAGTAGTAGAATCCACCCAAAATACTTCCAAGAGTGAAGTATTTATACAAATTTCAAACTAAAATATCTTGAAAAAATATCAAAATTGGTTCACAAATCTCTCCAACTATTTTACATAAATTAGAACTTAAGTAAAGGACACTCAAACTAATGCATCTATTTGGAAGTATTTTTGCGGATAGGTGATGAAAAAGAGGATAATTCTAATTTGATCCAACTCTTAGTTGATGATGAGGCATCCAAGTCACTAACTGCTTCCTTTCTTTGTGCATTCTGCTCCAACAATTCTGCAAACTTAGGGTCCAATGATATATTTTTCTTTCTCAATCCGTAATATATATGTAAAAAGTGAAAGAGGTTATTGTGGATTAATATGTTGGTGAGATAAACCTCTTTCAGTTTCCTAAAATTCCTCTCCCGCTGTGCACAATATGCTCTTCAAAACTATGTGTAAAACAGAGTTTTACAGAGTCTGAAAAATAGCCTGTAAAGATGTGCATGTATCTCTCATTCGGAAATCACTGTGAAAAAAGTGAGATAGGTTTTTGTATATGGGTCCCTTAGGAACCAAAAAATCCTTTAGTTTTGTAAGATGTATTTCTAATTGGCCACAATATTCTCTGAAAAATGATGACTTAACAGGAATTTTCTGCAAAAAGGTCTTTTCAACATTGTTTAATATTTCCACAACCATAATAGCTGTTAGAAAAGTGAGAGAGGTTTTTTTGGATGGGAATATTATGAACATAAACCTCCCTCAGTTTTTCAAAATTCATCTTGGATTGGTCACAATAGTTTCTGCAAAACAATGACTTAAACATGAAATTTCTGCAAAAATGTTCCTTCTTGTTATGTTTTTCCATCTTTTTACTTTTTTGCTCTTTTGATTGTTTTACTTTCACTTTAGACAAACTTCACTATTGGTGAAAGTATTCTCATATCTTTTTACCATTTTACTACCTTTTGTATTTACTTTTACTGTTTACCTTTGACTTCTCTGTAACTTCATTTTAACTTTCACTTTGACTTTTACCTGATACATTTTAACCACTGATACTCTTAGTCACATTCTTTCTAACCTCTGCTTGAATAGATTTGATAACAATATTGGAGTAAACAAGTCATATGAATAGTATTGACTAGTATTAAGATCGTTTATCCAAGGATGTGGTCTTCTGATCACCTGTAAAAGAAAACAAATTGTTAAGAAAGCATTGGTTTGCAGGGGAGGTCGAAAATGTTTCATTTGATTTTGAGATGTCTGTGGAGTGAATCTAGAATGATTTTTGGGAGGTAAACCATGCTCTAATTGGTTAACAGAGGCTTCAGGTGGCGCAACTGGGTTACAAAGGGTTTTACTGCACAATCAGGTGAAAATGAGCAACACTAGGGTGTTTGTGTTTAAACGGGTAAATGGTTGATATTGGCAGGTAAGCTTTGAATGAATAGTGATTTGAACAGGTACTGGTTGAGGTGGAAGAACACTGGAATCCTTGAATTTCGATTCTTTAGCGTAAAAACTAATAAGTAAGTTTCAATAGTTGATGGAATTTCAAGAAGGATCGTGGTCGTTCACCGTACACTTCCAGATAATGAAAAAGACGTTGTTCTTTGTTTATTCACAAAGTCAATGGGTGGGATTTTTTATTGTTTTGAGAATGATGTCATCGTTGTATGGAGTGACACGTCACTGTTTTCTGCCAGTAAGCGGCCTCGCACCGTCGAGCAGGCCAAGCCTGGAGGCAGCGATTCCACTGGTTAAATGACACGTAGCCATTGCACTGTTTGAAAACCGTCGCGATTTTGCGCGTTAATCTTCGTACAAGGGATGGCTAGCAGAATGTTTGTGGACTGTAGATCTCCAGCGGAGTGATCCAACGGTTGGCGAAACATGGAATTGGCGGTGAGTTAACAAGCGGGGTTCAATGTGATTAATGTTAATTAATCATTTCGGGCGGGTTTTGAATGGAGGTTAAACGATTAATTAATCCAGATGATTAATTAATTTCGGTGGTTTAATAGGGGTCGGGGTTACGGATGGTGTATTTCGAAGTTTTGGTTTAAATTAAAACTTCGGGTTTTATTCATTTTTTCGTTTAAAACATAAAACATATGTTTAAAACCCTTTCAATATTTTTATTATATGGTAATAAATTAATGCAATTTATTAACCATAGAGGCGGGGATAGTATAAGGATATGTTTTTAACCAAAGGGTATTGTAATGAGGGATTTTATTTCAAACATATGGAATTAAATACTTTGGCTAAAAGAGGGTTTTGGGGATATTACATAGGAGGAGTTAAATACAATAGGATAAGGTATTTTTATTAAGGATTTAATAAATAAATCAGATGTTAATATGACAAAGGGACAAGGAAAACTCAAAATAATTTACACAACTAAGAAAGTGAATATTTCTGAAGCAAATTTACATTATATCAACTTCAACACTTAGATTTAAAATAGCAAGTAATTTTGAGGGGCTTTTATGAAATATGGCATTATTTTCCTAAGTAAAATGGGATTTTACTTAGGAAAGGATTAAAAGTGAATGAGTGCAATGATGGATAACTTCAAGTACTAGGGGCTTTTCAATTATTAGGCCGAGGGTCCGGTCCCTCCAAAAGTCAAGGAAATGCCTTGAGCCCCTTTAATCTTCAAACTCCTTACTACTTAAGGGAAATTAGTAAAACCTTTAGGGAAAAAGTGAGATGGGAAGTTAATGATTCTGACTTTGCCTTCTGTGAAATACTTCCAATGTAGTGTTCTCTGCACTTGGTGATGAAAATAAAGGATTAAACACATTTAGCACCATCATTCATCACATGAAACTTTGCAACACCATCTACCTACCCTATCTACTTTACTCTACCATTTTCTCTTCTTTATTAGGGTGCACTTAGGCTGGCAAACCCTTATCAATCTTTTTCTTTTACATGGAAAATCTATCTAATCCTACACTTATTGTATCCAAGGGCTAAGATTAAACTGTTGAGCACCTTTTATTAACTCTACCTATCTACTTATCTGCCAAGATTAAACTGTTTGGTCAGATATTTATTCTCTATTCTACAACATGAAATTGAAAAATGAATGAGTCAACTTTAAACAGTTTGACTCTTCATAAATTGTGGCAAAAGTTTGACAAGTTGCACACAATTTTGCTTATTTACAAAAAATGAAATAGTAGTGGCATTTAGACTTGCACACTTTCCTGGTCTATTTTTGTTTGGGGTTCATTTCTTTCACTTTTTTGACCATTTTATTCTTTTTACCCTTTGATTTTCTTTTAGGGTATACCCTCTTTACATTTTTTAAATTTTTTTGATTTTTTGATTTTTCAAGAATATGGAACACCTTTGCACAAGAAAAAGGTTTGAACATATTGCATAGTTCAATAAGACAATCATGAAAAATGACACCTATTGGTATAGGAGTCTAACACTGGCTCCACTTGGGGATGGCTTTTCCTGGCGAAAAGTCAAGAACAGCAGGTCATATGCCTCAAAATGCCTTTAACTGAACCATGAAATCTTCCTTTTCTGGTAGCTTTATTGTATATATGATAGTAAAACTTCTGAAGCTTAGGGCCTTCACTTTGGGCTTCAACTTCAGCAAGTCACCATCCAATCCAAACTGTGTTTCCCAGTTGGAAATCTTTTGTCTTGGTCCAATCTCAAACATGCATTTGCTGTGGCTGAAAATCTTGAATTGAATATAGTCCTTTTTCTGCAACCTGAAATTTGATCTGAAACTAAAACAACACATAAAAATTTTCAAACCAACTTAATGAAAAACTAGCTGAAAATTGACAACTAAAAAAAATGCTCAAAGTTCTGAGCTTATTGACACTCATATATCTACTCAATCTACTAAAAACCTTATTAAATCAGGTAATACAAAAATGCCAATGAAGCCAATCAAGTAGCTGTAAAAAAAAATGGATAACTTGATTGCTTGTGATCAAAATTGGAAGTATGTTATGATCATGTGCCTTTATAATAAATGATATGATGTGTAAAGGCCACTTTTGATGTATTTGATCCTTACAGAGAAAACATGTTTGCAGATTTGGGCTCAAAAGATTCTCCATTTAATCTGATATAGGATCAATAAAAGCATGATGTATGTTATTTACTTCTAGGCCTTCAATGACTAATTGTTCAATTTAATTATAAATATTAGACCATGAACTTATTTCTTCAGTCTTATGTTTGAAAGAATAATCATCTTCAATATGAAAGTCAAAAGATAGTACAATTTCCTCTTGCTTTGGATAAGGAAGATTTTCAAAGAATTCTTTAGGATTTCGGAAATGGTATGACTGAATTTGAGAATGCAAAAATTTGATTTCATTTTCATAATTTTCAAAAATTATATCAAGAAGCCATTTTTTAACTTGAGGAGAACATTTTCTTGATTTAAAAATAAGAAAGAAAGCTCTTAGAAAATCCTTATCAAGTTGAAGTTCTAATATCTCATCCCTCAAAATAGCTAGTGATTGTTTTGTGAAATTATCATAATTATCATCATACTGATCATATTTAGGAAAATCTTCAGAATAAGGAATGTCATTAATTATAAACATTGGATCAGCATATTTCTCTTCCAACAATCCCAATATATCTTGATTAGATTGGTTGCATTCTGTTTGAAAATCATTATTTTGCTCAATAGGAGTGCTATCAAGCAATGGGCCTTTTTGAGAAAGTAGAATAACATGAGCATCAACTTGTTCTTCTGTCCCTTTATGGATAAAAACTTTTGTACATTCATCAACATTAGAAGAAGTAGAAAAAATTTCTTCATTATGTAAATATTTTGAGGATGGTTGCATGTTTAGAAGCAAATTGATTTCTTCTTCGGTGAGGGGGGATGGGAATCTCTGAATTCTTAGATTGAAATGACAATTGTTTTTTCCCTTATCTAAAAGCTGATCATGAGGTTGATTATTTTCTTTAACTCCATTCAAAACATTAAATGAAACATCATTTGTTAATACAGAGGGGTTTTGTGGATCTCGATTTATCTCCTGATTTATTTCATCTTTGTTTAACTCCTCTTGATTATTATGACATTTAACTTGAGAATGAAAGTTTTGGACTTCTTTTAATAAATCTTCAAGAAACCAATTTCCAAAATCTTCATCAATATTTTTAAGGTAATGTATAAGATCTTCAGCTTGATCACAACAATTTTCAGCTAATGATAAATATGGAAAATCTTCTTTGTAATGCTCATAAAATACCTTATGAAAATCTTTTAGAGAAAACAAACTTGCAGGTTTGAGAGCTTCATACCATTCCCTTGCTTTTCCTTCTAAGGTTCCCATGAATATCTTCATGAGGCAATGCTCATGCCAATCACCCTTCAATCTTGATAAGTCTATATGAAATTTAATGAGATGTAATAAAGGATTATCAATATTCTCATCTTGAAACATGGGCAGATTTTCACCCCAATTTACCTTCGGTAGTTTATGTGGAAATCCGGATATGTGATCTCGGCTCATGGGAGCATATCTTCGTTTTATTCTTGGATAATTTTGAAAATCAGCCATAATGAAAGGCCACGATATCTGTAAAACCAAGTTAGATCCTTATATAAAATACAATACATATTGAAAAATGTTCTTAACAAGAAAGAACATAATGTCTTGGATTAAGATCCAAGTTGAAAGCCTGATCTTTCCATATTGTTCTTCCAGGTTCATTCCTCCAGTGGAGTCTTGATTGTGAAATGGATTTGGAGTCGCCAGGTGGATGATTTTAACCTCTGTGTGTCTGATCACTGTCCACCATCATAGATCAGATCTGAACCTGTAAAGTATTTCTGAAGAAAAAGGTTAGTCTTCCCCAGTCAGTTTTCTAGATAATTTTTTTTTTTTGGTTTTTAAATGGAATGAAAAATACAACTTCGACAATTTTCTTCAAGAAGTTTTAGATTTTTAATTAAAATTTTCTCAAATATTTATTGAACTAGAGAGTCTGATTGAATGTTTGAAACTAAAGTTCAGTTATTAAGCTAAACCAAAGATAGACTGAAGCAACATTTATTTACTATGCAATTGCAGAGCAAAAGCATTTCAAAGGCTACCTGGCTGATCTTCAGACTCTATCTGTAGCTTATAAGCAAACAATAATAACAATAAAATGATTCAGATCCCAAGTGTGGTCGCCACTATATTATCACTCAGGCCTTCCTTGAAGTTGTAAGAAAAGGAAAGAAACCCGAGGTAACCACAAACCAACCTTCAGATGCAGAATCTAGCCAATCTGCATCCAGAGAGGGTTCTCTCTTTATAATTTATCTTTGTTCTTAGAAAGTTTTAGGCTAGTTATAAGTCCAAGAAATTTTCTTTGAATTTGAATGGTGGAATTCGCCAACTGAGGGAAAGATTGAATGTTTCAGGCCATTGGGCTATGGAGTCGAAATGATGGCTTTACTGGATTAATCTTCTACACACAAGATGGCTTTGCAGGGCAAGATAGCCAAACATAGAACAATTTTAGATATTAAAGTGAATGGAATGGATTTTGAAGGGATGATAGGCAATTAAGAATCTTTCAACATGTTCAAAGAAAGAAAGTGAATAATTACAAATAAAGAGCAGCTAAGAATTATTTACTATAATAATCAAAATCTTTAAACTAGCGAAACAAGAGCAATTAAGAATTCATTTCTTATAACCAGTTCAGCAGAAAACATTTAGAATAATCACAATTGAAATCAGAGTACACTTAAGTAATTTCTGATTTATTATTTTATGTCAATTATTCAGAAATTGAACAAAGTGATATTATAAACAGATATAAAACTTAAAACATAGGATAGAAAATACTTATTGAACTGTAGTCGGACACATGAATCCTGCAAAAAGTCTTGAGCTTCAAATCATCATCCAGCAAGCCACAAAGAAGTTTCTCCAAAGAACTTTTATTCCAAAAGATTAATGTTACAGCAAAGTAGTATAATCCACCCAAAATACTTCCAAGAGTGAAGTATTTATACAAATTCAAAACTAAAATATCTTGAAAAAATATCAAAATTGGTTCACAAATCTCTCCAACTATTTTACATAAATAGAACTTAAGTAAAAGACACTCAAACTAATGCATCTATTTGGAACTATTTTTGATGGATAGGTGATGAAAAAGAGGAGAATTCGAATTTTATCCAACTCTTAGTTGATGATGAGGCATCCAAGTCACTAATTTCTTCCTTTCTTTGTGCATTCTGCTCCAACAATTCTGCAAACTTGAGGTCCAATGATATCTTTTTATTTATCAATCCGTAATAGATATGTAAAAAGTGAAAGATTTTATTATGGATTAATATTTTGGTGAGATAAACCTCTTTCAGTTTTCTAAAATTCCTCTCTAGATGTGCACAATAGGCTCTGCAAAAATATGTGTAAAACTGAGTTTTACAGAGTCTGAAACATAGCCTGTAAAGATGTGAATTTATCTCTAATTTGGAAATCATTGTACAAAAAGTGAGATAGGTTTTTGTATATGGGCCCCTTAGGAACAAAAACCTCCTTCAGTATTGTAAGATGTATTTTTAATTGGCCACAATATTCTCTTCAAAATGATGACTTAACAGGAATTTTCTATAAAAAGTGCTTTCCAACATTGTTTAATATTTCCAAAATCATAATAGTTGTTAGAAAAGTGAGCGAGGTTTTTGTGGATGGGAATCTTATGAACATAAACCTCCCTCAGTTGTTCAAAATTCATCTTGGATTGGTCACAATATTTTCTGCAAAACAATGACTTCAACATGAAATTTCTGCAAAAATGTTCCTTCTTGTTATGTTTTTCCATCTTTTTACTTTTTTGCTCTTTTGACTGTTTTACTTTTACTTTAGAAAAAATTCACTATTGGTGAAAGTATTCTCATCTATTTTTACCATTTTACTGCCTTTTGTATTTACTTTTACTGTTTACCTTTGACTGCTCTGTAACTTCATTTTAACTTTCACTCTGACTTTTATCTGATACACTTTAACCACTGATACTCTTTAGCTGTTATGCTTTCTAACCTCTGTTTGAATAGATTTGATAACACTCTTGGAGTAAAAAAGTATTATAACTAGTATTAAGACTGTTTATCTAAGGATGTGGTCTTCTGATCACCTGTAAAACAAAACAAATTGTTAAGAAAGCGTTGGTTTGCAGGGGAGGTCGAAAATGTTTCATTTGATTTTGAGATGTCTGTGGAGTGAATCTAGAATGGTTT
Organism: Pinus albicaulis; assembly: GCA_034641835.2. Taxonomy (NCBI): domain Eukaryota; kingdom Viridiplantae; phylum Streptophyta; class Pinopsida; order Pinales; family Pinaceae; genus Pinus; species Pinus albicaulis. Next base: position 1,079,401,782 of record CM076577.1, on the reverse strand, counting down.
TTGGGAGGTAAACCATGCTCAAATTGGTTAACAGAGGCTTCAGGTGGCGCAGCTGGGTTACAAAGGGTTTTACTGCACAATCAAGTGAAAATGAGCAACACTAGGGTGTTTGTGTTTAAACAGGTAAACGGTTGATATTGGCGGGTAAGCTTTGAATGAACAGTGATTTGAACAGGTACTGGTTGAGGCAGAGGAACACTGGAATCCTTGACTTTCGATTCTCTTTAGCAGAAAAACGGTCGGCAGGTTTCAACAGTTGGTTTTTGGAATTTCGTTACATGGGACTGTGGTCGTTCACTGTACACGAGATAATGAAAAAGACGCGGGTTCTTTTGTTTATTCGCAAATTCAATGGGTGGCGGTATTTTTTATTGTTTTTGAGAATGACATCATCAGTGTATGAGAGGACACGTCACCGGGATCGGGTGGTAAGCGGTAAATTCCGCACCGCTTTCGGGAGCAGGCGGTTTTCCGTGGGGAGGCAGTGATTCCACTGGTTGAATGACACGTAGCCATTGCACTGTTTGAAAACCATCGCGATTTCGCGCATTAATCTTCGTACAAGGGATGACTAGCGGAATTTTTGTGGACCGTAGATCTCCAGCAGAGTGATCCAACGGTGGACCGGACGGGAAATGACAGGGGATTTAACGCACGGTCCCGACACGATTTATTATAAGTTAATCATTCCGGGAGGCGTTTGATTGGCAGAGGGGGAGGTTATTAATTAATCCAGGTGATTAATTAATCTCGTTGGTTTATAAAGGGTCGAGTTACGAAGACTTGGGGTTTTATTTGTTTTTTCCGTTTAAAACATAAAACATATGTTTAAAACCTTTTTCAATATTTTTATTATATGGTAATAAATTAATGAAATTTATTAAGCATAGGGCGGGGATAGTTTATAAGGATATGTTTTTAACCAAAGGGTATTGTAATGAGGAATTTTATTTCAAACATATGGAATTAAATACTTTGTCTAAAAATCTATAATAAGAGGGTTTTGGGGATATTATCATAAATGGGAGTTAAATATAATAGGATAAGGTATTTTATTAAGGATTTAATAAATAAATCAGATGTTAATATGACAAAGGGACAAAGAAAACTCAAAATACTTTACACAACTAAGAAAGTGAAGATTTCTTAAGCAAATTTCATTATATCAACTTCAACACTTAGATTTAGAATAGTAAGTAATTTTGAGGGGACTTTTATGAAATATGGCATGATTTTCCTAAGTAAAATAGAATTTTACTTAGGAAAAGATTAAAAATGAGTATAATGATAAATAACTTCAAGTACTTAGGTCTTTTTGATTATTAGGCCGAGGGTCCGGTCCCTCCAAAAGTCAAGGAAATGCCTTGAGCCCCTTTAATCTTCAAACTCCTTAGTACTTAAGGGAAATTAGTAAAACCTTTAGGGAAAAAGTGAGATGGGAAGTTAATGATTCTGACTTTTCCTTCTGTGAAATACTTCCAATGTATTATCTGCTTCAGTACTTGTGATGAAAGTAAAACATTAAACATATTTGGAACCATCATTCATCACATGTAATTCCACCAAACCATCTACCTACCCTATCTACTTTACTCTACCATTTTCTCTTCTTTATTAGGGTGCATTTAGGCTGGAAAACCCTTATCAATCTTATTTTATTTTACATGGAAAATCTATCTAATTCTATACTTATTACATCCAAGGGCTCAGATTAAACTGTTAAGCACCTTTTATTAACTCTACATATCTACTTATCTGCCAAGATTAAACTGTTTGGTCATATATTTATTCTCTATTCTACACAATGAAATTTAAAAATGAATGAGTCAAGTTTAAACAATTTGACTCTTCATAAATTGTGGCAAAAGTTTTGACAAACTGCACACAATTTTGCTTATTTACAGAAAATGAAATAGTAGTGGCATTTGGATTTGCTCAATTTCCTGGTCTATTTTTGTTTGGGGTTAATTTCTTTCACTTTTTTTTTACCATTTTATTTTTCTTACCCTTTGATTTTCTTTTAGGGAATACCCTCTTTACATTTTTTAAAATTTTTTTATTTTTTGATTTTTCAAGAATATTGAACACCTTTTCACAAGAAAAAGGTTTGAACATATTGCATAGTTCAATAAGAAAATCATGAAAAATGACACCTATTGGTATAGGAGTCTAACACATTCCAAGTCAGCGTTGGGAGGAGAATTCAATGGATTTTATCACAGGTTTACCTAAGTCCAAAGGAAAGAATGTCATCATGGTGGTAGTTGATAGAATTACCAAGTATGCACACTTTTGTGCATTATCTCATCCATTTAAAGCAAGTACAGTTGCTACTACATTTATGGACAAAATTCAAAAGCTACATGGAAGCCCAAGAGTTATTGTGAGAGACAAAGATCCCATTTTTACTAGAAATTTTTGGATGGATTTATTTTCTTGTTTGGGTACTCAATTAACTCATAGCTCATCTTATCATCCTCAATATGATGGTCAAACTAAGATAGTAAATAAATTTTTGGAAGGTTATCTTCGTTGTTTTGTACCCGATAAACAAACACAATGGGTCAAGTGGTTACCTCTTGTTGAATGGTGGTATAACACTTCCTTCCATACTGCAGCAAGAATGACCCCATTTATGGCACTTTATGGATATCATCCACCATCCATCACATCATCTTTAAGGGAAAATTAGAAGATTCAAGCAGTGGAAGATCACATCGATCATCAGCAAGAAGTTCTCCAACTCTTAAAGGATAACCTGAATTTTGCACAAAATCAAATGAAACAACAGGAAGATCGACATCGCAGCGAGAGAAGTTTTGATGTAGGAGATTAGGTATTTTTACGGCTACAACCATACAAACAAATGCCCCTCAAGCAAGCTAAGAAGGATAATAAATTATCGCCAAACTACTATGGTCCTTACAAGGTGTTGCAAAAGATTGGTACTATGGCATACAAATTGGAGCTTCCTGCTTCTTCGCGAGTACATCCAGTTTTCCATGTTTCATGCTTAAAGAAGGTTATAGGTGAAAATCTTCCAGTTCAAATAATATTGCCAGAACTTGATGAGGAAGGAAAAATCATATTGGAACCTGAAGCGGTCATGGAAACAAGAACTCGATAACTACGAAATCGATCAATTTCAGAGTATCTCATCAAGTGGAAGAACTTACCCACTAAAGATTCTACATGGGAGGATGAGAATTTTATACAGAAGCACCCAGAGCTACTCAAGCGTTGAGGACAACATTTTTTTGAAGGAGAGGGGCATGCTAGGTCCCTATATTACTAGTATAGTCCCTTATTGTTGTTAGTGTAACCCCCTTATTGTTATTATTGTACCCTTGTAACCCCCATTTTGTTATTATTGTGCCCTTAAATTATTATTGTTAGGTTGGCTAGGATTACATTGTGGCCCACTAGGATTACCTTATGGCCCCATGGACTCCTATATATAGAAAGGAGGTTTCGTAAATTGTATCATCCAAGAATTTTTCATTTATGTAATGTATTGGAGGTTGCCCCATCGAAGTGGATTATTTCTAAGATGTTGATATCTCTTTTCTTATATTTTTGGAGCTAGTTACACAACACCATTTAGAAATGTTGATTTGACATCGATTTGAAAAAAATTAAAATTATGAAATCTTGAAAATGCAAGGAACATTCTTGTGTCTTCAGGTCTGGATAAGGGTGGGAATGTTTCTTCAAAGTCAATTCATTCTTGTTGAGCGTAGCCTTTCCATACGAGTCTTGCTTTATTTCCAATTAATTGTTCTTTTTCATTTAGTTTAATATACCTTTCATGACAATAATACCTTGCACCGGGAGATTTTTTTAGCCCATATAATTCCTGCTTGAGTTTGTAAAAAATGTTTTTATCATTTCCTAAGATGAACCCTTTAGGTTGTTCAATATAAACTTCTTCTTCTAGTTCCCCATTTAGAAATGTTGATTTAACATCGATTTGAAAAAATTTAAAGTTATGAAATCTTGAAAATGAAAGGAACATTCTTATGTCTTCAGGTCTAGATATGGGTGGGAATGTTTCTTCAAAGTCAATTCCTTCTTGTTGAGCATAACCTTTCCATACGAGTCATGCTAGGTCCCTATATTACTAGTATAGTCCCTTATTGTTGTTAGTGTAACCCCCTTATTTTTATTATTGTACCCTTGTAACCCCCATTATGTTATTATTGTGCCCTTAAATTATTATTGTTAGGTCGGCTAGGATTACATTGTGGCCCACTAGGATTACATTATGGCCCCATGGACTCCTATATATAGAAAGGAGGTTTTGTAAATTGTATCATCCAAGAATTGTTCATTTATGTAATGTATTGGAGGTTGTCCCCTCGAAGTGGCTTATTTATAACGCGTTGATATCTCTTTTCTTCTATTTTTGGAGCTGGTTACATAGCATTTGGCATCAGAGCTTTGGATTCTAGGGTTTCGCTGCTTTAAATAGGTCATCGTGGCATTTTTGCTATAACGTTTTTTCTACGAAGGTTCAGAATCTGAAATTTTTAGGGTACGAAGCTGAAATCCTAAGGAAACTCGTCAAAAAATTTCAAAGCTTGGTTCACAATATTTTCGGAGATATGATCTGTGGAAGGTAGTGCTTTTTTAGGCTCCCGAATTTCATTTAAAAGAGGTGATCGTGGGAAAATATTCATAACTCTCTCTCTAAGCATCGGATTGGAGTACCGTAAAAATTGGTCGCAAGTAAACGGACTATAGTTTCTTGGCTATCAATTTCAGAGCCGAAGGACAAAAAAATGATACGTGGAAAGTCGTACAAGTTCGCTCTACTGAATGTAGTTTCTTGGCTATAAATTTCAGAGCCGAAGGATGAAACAATGACACGTGGAAAGTCGTACAAGTTCGTTCTACTAAACCAGTGCATAAATAGGTCATTGTGGGAGATTGGACACAACTTTTTCGTGGAGAATCCAAATCAGGTTAGACCTGTGGCATTCGAAAGAGAATTCAGAGGGCTAAGTTGGTGCCGAAATTCAAATATTGAAGTGTTGCAATCACAGAGATAATCCAATTTCAATATCGAGCTCCTCAAAACCAAGAAAAATGTGTGTATTTTTTTTTCCCGAATTGCATAAGTCTTGTTTGAAGAATAAATTTGAATTGATTCCAAGGGCATATTGTAGAATAGATATCAGTATTGGGTTCTAAAATATGCCCCGTAAAAATAATTCAACACCCATTGAGCCTTTAGAAGGCTCTACGATGACTCATGAAGATGAAGAATTGCAACATGATCAATCAAACTTACAAGAGCAAGTGCACTAAATTTTTCTCTTACAAAGAGCAAAAAAAAATGAAATGGAGTTTTGAAGAAAGGCATGGAAGCGAAGATGGATGGTTTGAAGAAAGGCGTGGAAGCTAATATGGATGGCATGGAAGCTAGCATGGAAGCTAAGATGGATGACATGAAAGACAAGATGGAAACCATGAAGAATGATCTAAAAGAAGACATGGAAGGTTTGACAAGGTTGATACAATAAATGTTTCCTTATGGTGAAAAGATAGTATAAGAACCTCATGATGAGAACAAAATAAATGTTAATCGTGATTTCATAAACTCTAATGTTGGCAGGAAGAACCACCATATTCCAAAAATGGATATAAGGAAGTTTTATGGAAAGGCTCATGTAACATGGATACTATAGATGGAGCAATATTTTGATCTACATAACGTGCAAAACACAAAAAAGGTACACATTGCAACTTTACATTTAGAACAAAATAAATTTGTATGGTATCGATGGCTTTGCTCCCGTAAAAAAATTGTCACTTGGTCAATTTTTACGGAGGAAATGATAGCACATTATGAGGATACAAAGAGCAACACCTTCTTTAGTCAATTGATAAATCTCAAACAAAAGGGTTTAGTGGGGCAGCACATTAAGGACTTCCAAAAATTGAATATAAGGGTAACTGATATTCCAAAGGAACACAGGATTGATCTCTTCATAGGTACTCTAAAGGATAACATCCAACATGAAGTTCATGTTTTGGAACCTGATTCATTGGAGAAGGCATTCAAGTTGGCAAGAAAAGTTGAATGTAAAATTATGGCGACAAGGAAGCCTACCACTCAATTCTATAAAGAAGGAAGTGTTTCTACGCCTAGATTTCCACAACCTACAAGGTTGACACCACAACAATTGGAAGAAAAAAAGAGCAAAAGGGCTTTGCTACAGTTGTGATAGCAAATACACTAAAGGTCATAAGTGTGCTGAGAAGAAATTATTTTACATAGATTGTGAAGAGGAAGAAGAAAATGAACAAGAAGAGGATATACACAAGGAACCAACCCTAGAAGAGGAAGAAATGAATCTGACCATATCGTGTAATGCACTGGCAGGAATTACCACTCCTCAAACTCTCAAGATAGAAGGACATATCAAGAAGAAAAAGGTAATAGTGTTGATTGATTCAGGTAGCACCCATAATTTTATTCATTGTAAGCTAGCCAAGGAATTAAACTGTTTCCTATACCCAGCACCAGAATTTCAAGTGATGGTTGCAAATGGAGGAACTATAAATTGCTCTGGAAAATGCCATAATATCAAGCTAACCATGGTGGAATATGTATTGACTAGTCCAATGCTTTCCATTCCTATGGGACGTGCTGATGTTGTACTAGGAGTACAATGGTTACAATCTTTTGGGGACGGTAGCTTTTAATTTTCAACAACTTTTCTTGAAATTTTTTTCAGAAGGAAAGGAAGTCAAATTACGGGGTATTGCGGGGAAGACTGGAAGGATAATAAACTCTAATGTCATGACAAAGCTTCTAAATAAAGAAAAACAAGGCATAATTTCACAATTATGCTCACTAGAAGTTCCAACATCAAATTCATCTATTTTTGCAAATCTCCAACAAGTCTTGGACAATCATTCCAAGGTTTTTGAAACTCCCAAAGGACTCCCACCTATCCGTGATCATGATCATGCTATTAATTTGATTCCAGGAATTTTTCCTCCAAACATCAAGTGTTATAGATATGCTTACGTCCTAAAGAGAAAAAATGAGCATATGATTACAGAAATGTTAGAGGTGGGTATAATTCAACCTAGTCAAAGTTATTTCTTTGCTCCTGTAGTATTGATACACAAGAAGGATGGATCATGGTGAATGTGTCCAGATTATAGGGAGCTCAATAAGCTCACCATTAAACACAAATTTCCCATTCCTGTGATTGATGAATTATTGAATGAATTACATGGAACAATTTATTTTACCAAGTTGGATCTTCGTTCAGGATATCATCAAATTAGAATGAAGACTGAAGATATTCCAAAAACAACATTTCAAACTCATGAGGGTCATTATGAATTTTTGGTCATGCCTTTTGGCCTTACCGATGCACCTTCTACATTTCAAGGGTTGATGAATTCCATTTTCAAACCCTTCCTTAGAAAATCTGTGCTAGTATTTTTTGATGATATACTAATATACAGTAGGTCTTGGAAGGATCATGTTGAACATGTTGACAGGGTGCTCAAACTATTGCAGGAGAAACAATTATATGCAAAAACATCCAATGTTTCTTTGGAGTACAAGAGGTGGAATATCTGGGTCATATTGTATCTCACGAGGGTGTTAAAGTAGACCCTAACAAAATTAAAGCCACTAAGGAATGGAAAGTCCCCACAACCATAAAGCAGTTGTGAGGATTTCTCGGGTTAACAGGGTATTATCGCAAGTTTGTTAAGAATTATGGGAGAATAGCAGCACCTTTAACAACATTATTGAAGAAAGATGCATTTTCATGGACTCCTGAAGCAACTAAGGCCTTTGAACATCTTAAAGAGGCAATGTGCCTAGCACCGGTCTTAGCTACGCCAGACTTCACAAAAACCTTTATTGTGGAATGTGATGCCTCAGGAAATGAAATTGGTGTTGTTTTAATGCAAGAAGGAAGACCCATTGCTTTTGAAAGTCGTCCAATCAAAGGAAAGTATTTACAGAAACCTATTTATGAGAAGGAAATGTTAGTAATATTGCATGCACTAAAGAAATGGCGAACTTACCTAATGGGAAGACACTTCAAGGTAAAAACTGATCATGATAGTCTTAAACACTTTTTGGAACAAAGACTATCGTCAGAAGAGCAGCAAAAATGGGTCACAAAGATGTTGGATTATGACTTTGAAATAATCTACAAAAAAGGAAAGCTTAATGTTGTTGCAGATGCACTCTCAAGAAAGAATGAAGAGGTGGAAGCATTGCTTTGTGCCATTTCTATTATCCAACCAGATTGGATAACTGAAGCAAGAGATGAATGGAAGAAGGACAAAGATGTATGGATACTCATTCAAAAGTTGCAGCAAGATCCTAGTACATCTGATACATTTAGTTGGAAAAATGATCCCTTATGGTACAAAGATCGCTTATATCTTTGTAAGAATTCCCAACTAAAACAAAAGATTCTTCTGGAATTGCACACTTCTCCTTTAGGAGGACACTCGGGATTTTTAAAAACTTACCAAAGGGTGAAGAAAGAATTTTTTTGGGATGGCCTTAAATCTGATATTCGAAAGTTTGTGGCGGAATGTTTGGTTTGCCAGCAGAATAAAGTGGAAACAATTAAGACCCCAGGACTTCTACAACCTTTATCCATTCCAAGTCAACGTTGGGAGGAGATTTCAATGGATTTTATCACGGGTTTACCTAAGTCCGAAGGAAAGAGTGTCATCATGGTGGTAGTTGATAGACTTACCAAGTATGCACACTTTTGTGCATTATCTCATCCATTTAAAGCAAGTACAGTTGCTACTACATTTATGGAGAGAATTCAAAAGCTACATGGAAGCCCAAGGGTTATTGTGAGTGACAGAGATCCCATTTTTACTGGAAATTTTTGGATGGAGTTATTTTCTTGTTTGGGTACTCAATTAGCTCATAGCTCATCTTATCATCCTCAATCTGATGGTCAAATTGAGATAGTAAATAAATGTTTTGAAGGTTATCTTTGTTGTTTTGTATCTGATAAACAAACACAATGGATCAAGTGGTTACCTCTCGTTGGATGGTGGTATAACACTTCCTTCCATACTGCAGCAAAAATGACCCCATTTATGGCACTCTATCGATATCATCCACCATCCATCCCATCATCTTTAAGGGAAAATTTGAAGATTCAAGCAGTGGAAGATCACATTGAGCATCAGCAAGAAGTTCTCCAACTCTTAAAGGATAACCTGTATTTGGCACAAAATCGAATGAAACAACAAGCAGATCAAAATCGTACTGAGAGAAGTTTTGATGTAGGAGATTGGGTATTTTTATGGCTACAACCATACAAAAAAATGTCCCTCAAGCAAGCTAAGAAGGATAGTAAATTATCACCAAAGTACTTTGGTCCTTACAAGGTTTTGCAAAATATTGGTACTATGGCATACAAATTGGAGCTTCCTGCTTCTTCGCGAGTACATCCAGTTTTCCATGTTTCATGCTTAAAGAAGGTTATTGTTGAAAGTATTCCAGTTCAAACAATATTGCCAGAACTTTATGAGGAAGGAAAAATCATATTGGAACCTGAAGCAGTCATGGAAAAAAGAACTCGACAGCTATAGAATCGATCAATTTCAGAGTATCTCATCAAGTGGAAGAACTTACCCACTGAAGATTCTACATGGGAGGATGAGAATTTTATACAGAAGCACCCAGAGCTACTCAAGCGTTGAGGAAAACACTTTTTTGAAGGAGAGGGGCATGCTAGGTCCCTATATTACTAGTATAGTCCCTTATTGTTGTTAGTGTAACCCCCTTATTATTATTATTGTACCCTTGTAACCCCCATTTTGTTATTATTGTGCCCTTAAATTATTATTGTTAGGTCGGCTAGGATTACATGGTGGCCCACTAGGATTAAATTATGGCCCCATCACTACAAGAAAAAAGTAAATTGGCGATGGTCGTGCTTGTGACGGACCTTTAAGGTTCATCACCAATGTCACATATGGTGACGGTCCTTAAAAATCCGTCACTGTAAGTGTATATAGTGATGGTCCTTTATGGTCCGTCACCAAAGGCATTTTCAATGACACTTTTGGTGAGGTTCGTTAAAGGCCCATCACTAATTCTCTCTTTGGTGACACTTCTAGTGACGAACTTTTAATGACCCTCACCAATGCTCTTTTTGTTTCTTTTAGTGATGGTCAAAAAATGTCTGTCATCATTGATCATTAAAAAACCATCACTGTAAGTGTATATAGTGATGGTCCTTTATGGTCCGTCACCAAAGAAATTTTCAATGACACTTTTGATGATGGTCGTTAAAGGCCCATCACTAATTCTCTCTTTGGTGACACTTCTAGTGACGAACTTTTAATGACCCTCGCCAATACTCTTTTTGTTACTTTTGGTGACGGTCAAAAAATGTCCGTCATCATTGATCATTCCAATGAGTTTTTGATGACGCTATGTGCCTGTTAATATATTTTTTATCAAAAGATAACGATTTAATACCATTATTGAGGAGTATTTTTTATAATATGTCCAAGGCCATAGTGGTTGGGGTCAGTCAATTTTTTAAGAAGTAATTAGTGTGTATCATTTCCCTCAAGTAATGACTAGCCGAATAGAGATTTCATATGAGTCAACACATGATTCATATCTATTAAGTTTATTATCTAGCAAATTCCCTTTAGATAAAGTTCCACTATTGTGTGTAGGAAATATATTATTTAATACATAATCAAGCTCTGACAATTCTATTAATGAGAAAGACCTAAAAATCCTCAACAATCTGGGCACACCTTAAATTAATGCTTTGGCACACACTAACATTTCTTAGCACTCCACATGTCTTGGAACATCTTTGTACCTAGTGTTGAGCCCCAATATTGTTCTTTCTTTCATCTTACTTCACTCCATGTTCCTTTGTCCATTGTTATCCCAGGCCCAAATGATCAATGAAATTAGTTAAAATTACTTTTAGAATGAATAACATGCCTAACTTGCTAAGTTTTGTGATTTTGTCATTGTAATGCATTTTTAACTGAAACTAGCTACAGAATGCAGACATTCCGTAGCTAACTGCCAATTCTGCAGCTGTCTTCATGTTCAAGCATGTTCTAGGTGTCCTCTCAGGAAAAGCCACACATGGGTATATTCCACATCATGTCCTCATTGTTCGTTGCTCACCATGAAGAATGAACCGAATTCTGGACATGGTTTTGGTACATGGGAACTCATTCAAGGAGGCAGACTCCTAATAGGACTAGGACAGTCCAGATGTCCTTTGTCCCTCTACGCTTCCATATTTAGAGTTCTAGTACGATTTTGATATGAAAAGACAATGATCCTCGTATTGTTGCAAGTTCTGTTATGAAGATTTGATATAAATGCACTCGGGAAACCGAGAGGCTAGCTCTAGATTTTGATTAGATTTCATGGATTGACTGCTATATTTCTGAAGACCGAGAATACTCTGTTTCAAGTTATTTTCCTCTAATGAAGAAGACATCATTGCTTTGAACGCGTTGATTTGATTTTGTAGTGGTAGAGGGCCCCTGCCTCCTGAACGGCTTTACTTTCGTAATTTAGATAAGTATCTTAGTTTGTTTTCACGTTTTTGAAGTTTGAGTTCATAGTTAATTTCATTAGTCACTATAGCTATACTTTTTCTAAGAAACTCTTCCAAAAGATCATGATAATGAATGAGAAATGGTTGTAGTGTTATAGATTTTAATTGTCATTTCTTTTGTTCATTATCACAGTTGAACTTATTCTAAGAAAACTCTTCCAAAAAATCATTATGATGGTTAAGGCATGACTGTGATACTAAAGGTTTCATTTTCTTGTTTACACTAAGTAGCATAGCTGATCTTACTCTTAAAACTCTCTTCCAAAACATCATAACAATGGGTAGGAAATAGCTGTGATGTCTTAGTTTTTAATTGTAATTGCTTTCAGTTTTCATGTTTGCATTTGCATTGAATTGTACAACCATGATTGTTCTAAGAAGCTCTTCCAAAACACCATTCATGATGGACAAAATAGGCTGTAGAATCCCATAGATTAATTGCATGATAACTTAGTTAGGGCACTCCGGAGTCAAATTGCATTCAATTCATGCTCTGTTATTTCGTTTTAAGTTTGATAATGGCTTGTTAGTTCAGCACTGTTTATTGTAGACTAGTGACACCTTAGTTCAGTTCTAGCTTAGCTCATTGTATTTACATTCTACATTTAGTTGCCATCCGTTGCATATTAAATTACATTAGTTGTTAAACTTAAACACCACGGCCTTCATTATTTACAAAACTTCTTTTGTTCCAAACCTATATTAATTCATAACCATCTGGACAGAAGATAGTAATAGTCCAAGGCCTGGAGTACTTCTGTAACCTTTTTTTTATTTCACAAAAAAACCTTTCCTCAAAAGACTATTCTAAAAATCTATAACCTTTGAGTGAAGTTTAGTGGTGTTAAACTAAGTTGCAGAATAGAATTAGGAGCTAGTTTTAGAGTAGAGATCTTTTGATGTTACAAGTGTTCTTTTCCAGATATGTTTCATAAACCTTTAATCATGGATGAGATGTTGTATCATTACAAGTTGATTGTTTAATTGTTTAATTAGGAGAATTTTTACACTTAGCTACCCATTCCTCAAGCTCTTCCAAAATATCCTTAATGAATGGTTTGGACAAGTTAAATTCATGTTGTGATTCATTTTCTTGAAGTCATTATCAAGCTTTGTATTTTTTCTAAGTCATAGTTTAGGTTTGGTTTTGTCTCAGTATTTTAATTTTCCATTTGTCATCAACAAATTAGGCTTCACTCTGTTTTTAACCAGTAGCTTCTTTCCATCAGCATTTAGTTATTTTCCCTGTGAACATAAAACCACCAAAAGACCAAAAACATCATAAAAAACTAACACAACGCAGTAAGAAACAAACACCTAGGCACATACAGTGCACCTCACTTCAGCAGTTTACCAACCCTGGTTGACAATTAAATGAACTCAATTTAGGAGACTAGGTTGAGCACAAAAATTTTGGCGTCGTTTCCGGGGAAGTGAAAACTAGGTAACCTTTGTTTCTTAACTCCCAAAAAAAATTATATGCGTAGAGAGAGAGACTCAAGGGGTAGATTCATAAGCAACAGAAACAGAAGTTTGATTCCTAGAACACCACTTGTTTCACCTAGACCAAGAGCTAGTACACCTTCAACTCAGACCCACATTCCATCCTTTACTGATCCTGGACTTCTAGAAGACCTAAGATCAGATATTCCATTAGAGAAAACTTCCACTTCATCCACTGAACCTGCCTTAGAAGAAGATCCAAAGACTCCTGTTAGGGACACAAAATTTTCCACTTCCACAGGAGAATCAACCATGGCAGAAGAAGGGGGAGGAGGAGTCTTTAATGGAGAACACACATTATTTGGAGGGGGTAAAGGTAGAGGTAGAGGAGAAGGAGGTAGAGGTGCAGAAGGAGGAAGAGGTAGAAGATAAATGGGAAGCTCTTTTGGGTTTCCGATAATAGATGAAGAAACTAATACAACCATGAAAAAATTTCACCCTCTGTCCTTCCAAACTTCTATGGAATTAAAACTGAATATCCTGAAACATTCCTATTTGAATTTGAAATCCTGTGTAGAACTTATGACTACTTACAAGATGCTCAAAAACTTAAACTATTTCCTTCAACATTGAAAGGAGCAGCATTGAAGTGGTTTTGTTTATGCCTGATCAAATGTGCCTATTAGAATGCTGGAAGATATGAAACAAGCATTTCTAGAGAGGTATTTGGATTATTGTATGCCGGTCAATCATAAGCAAGAAGTGTTTAAGATGTTACAAAAAGAAGATGAAAACTTGGAAGATTTGTTGGAGAGATTTCATTACAACATCAAAAGAGAAAAAATGGAAAACCTAGATCAAGACACCTTAAAATCTCTTTTGTTGAAAACAATTAGGGATGAATGGTTGGATATCCTTAATATGATGGGAAAAGGGGATATATCACAGCTCACATTACCTGAAATATCTGAGTTATGTATCAACCTTTCAAGAGGGAAATCTAAAACTGTAAAAGGTCCAAGAGATCCTGCTCTTGCAAGGGCAAGTAAGTCTACTTTTGGGACAGTAAGTAGATCAGAAATAGGACATATGCTTGATGATTTCAAATCTGATATCTTAGGGAGTCTTAGTGAACAAATAGACACCCTTAAGATACAAAACAAGCAAAAAGCTGAATCTGATGCCTTGGCAATCTTTTGTCCCAAATGTAGAAAGAAACATGCCTTGAGAGAGTGTCCTTTAGATGTAAAAGTTGTAGAGACCTGTGTCATTTGTTCTAAAAAAAATGAGACCAAGAATTCTCCTTCTCTTCCTAGTCTCAAAGCTGTCTTTCAGGAGGAAACTCCTACAGATTCCACAGAATCTCTCAATTTTGTCTCTATAAAGCCTTGGCAAGGACCTCAAACACAAGGATTCCATGATCAAATGTATAACCAGCCTCCACCTTGGAATTCTTGGCAGCAACCTTGGCCTCAATTTCAAAATCAATCTTAAGCTTGGGCACAAGGAGCACAAAATCCCTATGGAAGATACTCTCAGTACTATCATTATCCACCATACCCACATTTTTATCCTCAAAATCCTAAACAAAATTTTCAACAAAATCCTCAACAACATCATCAGAACCTACCACATCAAAATTGACTACTTCCATTACCATTTCATCAAAAATAAAATCAGTTTCTTGCTCAACTCATACCAAACCCCAATAATAAAAATCCTCAGAACACATACATGATAGAAAGCCAACAGTTTCCAACTTATTTAATTTCTCCTTTAGACCTTAGTGATGTTCAACTTAGGTCTGGAAGAATACTTGAAAAGAGGAAAAATTCTGTGATCATACAAGAACAAGATAACTCTGAGGAAGACTCTCTACGGGTGAATAAAAGTCTTGAAGAAGATACATCTTTTCAAGACCCAAACACTGAAAAATTAAAGCAAAAAGATCCAATAATTTCAACTCCTGTATTAGAGCAACCATCCACATCTACTTATATACCTCCCTTTCCAGAAAGATTACAAATTGATAGAGGTGTAGAAAAAAAAATTATGGTGCCTAATTATGATTTCCTAGATGAGCTGAGAAATGTTTGCATTAAAATTCCACTATTACAAGCCATCAAGGAAATTCCAATTTTAGCCAAAACAATAAAGGAGTTGAGCATGAAGAAAACAAGAAAAAGAATAAGAGAAACAAAGAAAATTCAACTGGCAGGAAAAATAGCAGACATTATGATGGGTAAGATTTCTATTCCAAAGTATCTTGACCCAGGAAATCCAGTTGTTAAAATTCACATCAATGGAATTGAAATCCAAAACACACTCATTGATTTAGGAGTAGCAATCAATATCATGAGTAGACAAATCATGGATAAACTGAAACTTCCTAATCTTCTCTTTACACCCACATTATTACAATTAGCAGACAGATCTGTGATCAAACCAGATGGGGTAATAGAATACATTCCAGTGTCCCTAGATTCTTGGGAGTACCCTGTGGATTTCATGATCCTAACTCCTAAGAATAATCTAGGAGGCCATCCTGCTATATTAGGAAGACCTTGGTTGGCTACAGCTGATGCTTTTATTAGTTGTAGATCCGGTGATATGTATATCTCTGATGGTAGTTCAACTAAGAAATTCACTTTATATCCTCCAGCTAGGACAATTACAGACTTAGATGACACTCAATGGATAGAGGATGAAGAAGATTTACAACCTCTCTTCACAATTTCAGAAATTAGTGAAGATAATCAAATTCTGAATACTCTAGAAAACTTTGAATCCTCTTCAGAATACAAACATGAATCACTTCAAGAGGGATCCAACATTGAGTTTTTGTCATCAAGGCAGATGTCTCTTCATTCTATGGATAAATTTGGCAGCTCTACAAGTGAGATATTTCCAGGCAAAACTTTGAACATAAACAAGAACCTAGAAAAATCTCAACAAGAAGAGTTAGTCAAGATATTACAGAGACATTCTTCTGCATATGCATGGGAGTACACCGACATGAAAGGGATAAGCCCCAAGACTTGCACTCATCACATCTATATAGAGGAAAATTGTAAACCAATCAGACAACCTCAAAGACGGATGAATCCAAATCTTAGGGAGATTGTTAAAGAAGAATTGAAAAAATTGTTAAATGTCAACTTCATCTATCCTATTTCAGATAGTCAGTGGGTTTCTCCTTTGGTAATTGTGCCAAAGAAAAATGGTAAATGGAGGGTATGTGTTGACTACCGGGAACTAAACAAAGCTACTCTTAAAGACCATTTTCCCTTACCTTTCATAGATCAAGTGTTAGATACATTAGTTGGCAAAAAGTACTTCTCATTCCTAGATGGGTTTAGTGGTTACAACCAAATCCAAGTAGCACTTGAAGATCAAGACAAAACCACATTTACCTGTCCTTGGGGTACCTATGCTTACCAAGTATTGCCATTTGGATTATGCAATGCACCTGCAGCATTCCAAAGGGCAGTATGAGGAATTTTTTCAGATCTAATACATGATTGTGTAGAGGTATACATGGATGATTTCACAGTTTATGGAAACACATTTGAAGAAGCCTTAGCAAACTTGCAAAAAGTTTTAAAGAGATGTCAAGAAGAAAATCTTTCACTTAGTCATGAGAAATGTTTCATGATTTTTACTGAAGGTATTGTTTTAGGGCATCATATTTCAGGGGATGGGATTAGAGTTGATGAGTCAAAAGTTGAAGTCATCTCTAACTTATCTATTCCAAGTTGTCAAAAATATGTTAGGAGTTTTGTGAAGAACGTGTGATATTTCTCCTGAAGTTTATAGAAAACTTCACCAAGATAGCATCTCCACTTTCCAAATTACTTACCAAAGATTGTATGAATTTAGTCAATGAAATTATGATTGCCACAATAGTCCTCTTTGAAACCGAAAAAAAATTTCAAGCACTCCATTTAAGGGGCACCTACTCAGTAGTTACCTTTTCATATCTCAACGTATGCTTCATACAAAATTTTAGAGCAAGATGGACAAAGACTTGATCCCTTATGCTACCATTATACTTTAAAGAAAATTTGACTGTGAGAGTTAAATTATAATGAATCAAAGGAAAGCATTTGTTCATTCCAAAAAATTCGACACTGGTTTGGTTAACAAAGAAGTGAAACTTTGTCTGTCAATTTCATCATTCTGCAATTAGATACTTAATGAAAAAATTAATTACTAATGGCAGAGTCATAAGATGGTTATTGATTTTACAAGAATTCAACATTACCATTCTAGATAGGCCTGGAAAACAAAACACAGTAGATGATTTCCTATCTAGACTCCAAAACATCAAAGATGACACTCCAGTTGAAGATCAATTTCCTGATGAATATCTTTTTGCACTTTCTACTCAAACTCCTTGGTTTGCTGACATTGCTAATTATTTAGTTTCAAGAAAATTTCCTTCAATAATGAATGCAAGAGATAAAAGAAAAATCATTTGTGATAGTGCAAAATATTCATGGGTTGCTTATGAGTTGTACAAGACAAGTCCATATTTGATCATTAGGAGATGTGTTCGGGAAGATGAGATGCCTGAGATTCTCAAAGCATGTCATGATGAACCTTGTGGCGGACACTTTGCTGATAAGAGGATAGCTTATAAGATCCTTCATTTAGGATATTATTGGCCATCCTTGTTTAAGGATGCTAAAGAGTATGTAAAAAGGTGTGACAGTTGCCAAAGGGTAGGGAAACCTTCTCCTTCAGGTGAGATTCCATTACAACCTCAGGTACATATTGAACCTTTTGAAAAATGGGCTTTGGATTTTGTAGGACCTATTAGTCCTCCATCAAGACAAAAGAAATATATATTAGTTTTCACTAATTATGTTACTAAGTGGGTAGAAGCTAAACCATTACTTGTTGCTAATGAATCATCTGTAGTTACTTTTCTTTTTGAGGATATTTTTACTCGTTTTGGTGTCCCAAGGGAAATTGTTACAGATCAAGGAACTCAATTTACATCAAGGCTAGTGGAGCAAATGATGGAGAAGTACAAAATCAGACATAGAACATCTACTCCTTATCATCCACAAGCAAATGGTCAAGTGGAATCCACTAATAAGGTCATTGAAGGAATCCTAACAAAGACTGTTCATTTACATAGAAGAGATTGGGTAGATAGGCTTCTTGAAGCCTTGTGGGCCTATAGAACTACGTGGAGAAACACAACAGGTCATACTCCTTATGAACTTGTTTATGGAAAGCAAGTTTTGTTTCCCATAGAGTTCCAGATTCAAACTTTCAAAAGGGAAGTTCAACTAGGACTTGATTTAACGGAGGTACAAAAGCATATATTGGAGCAGATTAATGAATTGGATGAAATCAGACAAGATGCAGTTCAGAAAACAAGTCTAGTCCAACAGCAAAGGACTAGATGGCATGACAAGTATATCAAAGAGAAGAAATTCAAAGAAGGTGATTGGGCTCTCTTGTTTGATTCAAAATTCAAGGATTTTCAAGGTAAATTTCAAACACATTGGCTAGGGCCATATGAAATTGTTGAAATTTTTGACAATAGAGCAGTAAAAATCAGGACAATAGATGAAGAAGAGGTCACTTTTCTTGTGAATGGTCATAGATTGAAGCTGTATCACAAACCACTCTCAAGAGAAGAATTTGTCAAGAAGTTCCAGGAAAACAGTGATGTGAAGTTAATGAAGAAGAATCTTTCTTCATCATCAACTTGATTGAATTTTCTGAAGTCATTTCGTTGAAAATAAATAAATAAATAATAATAAAAAATAAAATAAAAGTATAAACATGAAAACCAATCACTGATTGGCATGTTTATACAGAAAAGATAGGGTGAAAATTAGAGTCTTTCTGACACTCTAACTTTTCCATTTTGTTTCTGCAAGCAGTTGTTACAGAATCATAAGTTCAAATCCATTGCACTTATGATCCATCTCATTTCATTCCATTTACTTATCCATCCATACTCCATTTCATTCATTCATTTATATTTCACTTCATTCCATATTTCATTCATCTCATTCCATACTTCATCCACCTCATTTCCATATCAAAATTTAAAGTTTGATGTTTTTCTGCAAATGAATAACACATGTCATGGATTGCAAGCCATTTCCTATATTCTTTCACTCCATTTCATAAATTATAATCCATCCCACTCCATCATTCACTTCATACATATCCCATTATACCATGTTTCATCATCTATCTTCACCCATTCCATATAATATTTCATGTATATTCCAAAACACTTCATTCCATGATTAAAACTCTCTACAGGTACATTCTGCAGCTAATCAGACTTTCCGCAGCCAGGCAGTCATTCCGCAGCTACAGATCCTGAAGGCACTGATCAACAGACATTGAATTGCAACAAGATAATCCAGTATATCCATGGATAAGCAAAATTAAGAAGGATTATGAGGACTCACAAAGTAATGGTTTCCAGAGGAGAACAAAGTATATAGAGACCACAAAAAGCAGATGAAAAGAAAAGGTAAAAAGTTCTGGTTATAATGGCATATCATAAACTTTAGTATAGTTTTAGTTATGAATCATTTGAAAAGTTGTTTTGATTATTTTTATTGATCATGCCAAATATACCCTCCACAAAACTTTAGATAAAAATATTTCATTTCAAATTCTATACCCGATCATCATTTAAGTGGTTAAAAGGCTGAAGTGTTTGATTTTCTCACATCACCCAGTGAAATCATTTAATGATGATTTTTGAATCCGTTGAAAAAAAATCTCCATAGTATTTTCACTCATTGATTTGTTTTCTTCACCTCACTTCATTAACTCGTTCCGTAACCACTTCCTATTACTCCATTTCGTAGCCAGCCCTTCATCATTTCATTCCGCAAAACAGAGGTATCTCTATCACCGTGAGCAGAGGTATATCAGTTTGAAATATTAAACCACTATCACCGTGAGCAGAGGTATATCAGTTTGAAATATTAAATCACTATCACCGTGAGCAGAGATTGAAGCACTATCACCGTGAAGCAGAGGTATATCAGTTTGGAATTTGAAGCCATTGTCACCGTGAAGAAGAGATATATCAGTTTGAAGATTGAAGCACTATCACCGTGAACCAGAGGTATATCAGTTTGAAGGTTGAAGTCATTGTTTCCGTGAGCAGAAAGAGTACTAATCTGAAGATTGAAGAAGAAATTATGGGCCTCATTGTAAGAACTGAACCAGTGGGCACAAAATACCTGGAAGGATACTCTCAAAGCAGAGAAATGTTGCAACAGGCAGGATGGCTACAATTCCTTGAGAAATTTAATGGCTTCCACAAAGAAGTTACTAAAACATTTGCAAGGTCATTCAAAGGAGCCGAGGTTGAAGTTGGAGATGTTAAATTCACTGTCACAGAGGTTTTTATTGCAGAAGCAATAGGATTGCTTAGACATGGAGAAAGATGGTTTAAGAACAGAGAATTTCATAATGAATCATGGAAGCAAATCCTAAAATCACTAGGTATGGATGTCACTGTCTTTAAAAAGGGAATTCCAAGCTCTGCATTAAAAAATAAATGGAGAAACATATTGCTTATTCTACAAAAATTTATCACTTGTGAAGGTAGATATGGTACATTTTATGTTTACATATTAGGTTGATAATGCATTTTCTGGAGGAAGAGCTAAATTTTCCCTATTTCTTTCATCAAAGTTTAAAAAAGATGGCTTCTAGTGTTCAAAGGAGAGTCCAATTCCTAGAGACAACTCTATACCATCATGGCTTGGTTAAGATTTTAATTGAACACCATTTAGCTAAAACAAAAGATACTTGGGATAATTTCTTGGTAAGAAATCACTTTGAGGAACCAAAAGAGCCTTCACTTGAACATCAGCCTACAAAGAGAAGCAGAAAATGGAGAGCCTCTAAAATTGAAATTGACAAAACAGTACAGGAAAGTAGTGAAGAAATAATCTCTGAGAAGTTGACTCAGATTAAGAGACAACTTAAGGAAGAGAGGGTAATCAGAAAATCTGCCATAGAAAAAGGAGAGGGATCATCCCAGCCAAGAAGAAGCCATAGACTCAGGGGGAAACTAAGGAAAACACAGATCAAACAAACTGGGGTGATAAACATAGAAGATGAGGAAACATCTATTGAAGAAGATTTTAATGAAGAAACCCCTGAAATTGACCCTGGACAGCAAGAATTTTATGACCATGTTGAAACATTGGAAGGGAAAGCTTCAGAGAGTAGAGATAGAACCCCTAGTCCTCCACTGTCCGAAATAGATGTGTTAAGAAGAGATAGGTACGAGCTGGAAGTACTTAATAGACATATCAGAACTGAGAATGATATTCTGAAGGAACAAGTCAAAATCAAAACCAGTATGAACTCAACCTTGTCTCTACAAATGGACAAAGTGGAAAAGGATAATGAAAAGTTGAAAAAGAGGAACAAGAAGCTAATCAGGGCACTTACCAATTTAAGGTTCAAGCTAGTCATCAGGAAGCCCAGAAGACCTTTAACTTCCAGGCAAAGAAAAAGAAGAGGGTTGGATGTTCTTGCAGAAGTCTCTGAGTTTATGGAATAAGTTGCATGAGGACATGCAATAAATCAGTAGTGGGGGTATGTTGAGCCCCAATATTGTTCTTTCTTTCATTTTACTTCACTCCATTTTCCTTTTTCCATTGTTATCCCAGGCCCAAATGATCAATGAAATTAGTTAAAATTACTTTTAGAATGAATAACATGGCTAACTTGCTAAGTTTTGTGATTTTGTCATTGTAATTCATTTTTAACTGAAACTAGCTACAGAATGCAAACATTCCATAGCTAACTGCCAATTCTGTAGCTATCTTCATGTTCAAGCATGTTCCAAGTGTCCTCTCAGGAAAAGCCACACATGGGTATATTCTACATCATGTCCTCATCGTTCGTTGCTCACCATGAAGAATGAACCGAATTCTGGACGTGGTTTTGGTACGTGGGAACTCATTCAAGGAGGTAGACTCCTAATAGGACTAGGACAGTCTAGATGTCCTTTTTTCCTCTACTCTGCCATCTTTAGAGTTCTAGTATGATTTTGTTATGAAAATACAATGATCCCCGTATTGTTGCAAGTTCTGTTATGAAGATTTGATATAAATGCACTCGGGAAACCAAGAGGCTAGCTCTAGATTTTGATTAGATTTCATGGATTGACTGCTATATTTCTGAAGACCGAGAATACTATGTTTCAAGTTATTTTCCTTTAATGAAGAAGACAACATTTCTTTGAACGCGTTGAGTTGATTTTGAGTTAGATTTCGTCTGGTGGTAGAGGGCCCCTGCCTCCTGAATGACTTTACTTTCGTAATTTAGATAAGTATCTTAGCTTGTTTTCACGTTTTTGAAGTTTGAGTTCATAGTTAATTTCATTAGTCACTATAGCTATACTTGTTCTAAGAAACTCTTCCAAAAGATCATGATAATGAATGAGAAATGGTTGTAGTGTTATAGATTTTAATTGCAATTTCTTTTGTTCATTATCACAGTTGAACTTATTCTAAGAAAACTCTTCCAAAAAATCATTATGATGGCTAAGGAATGACTGTGATACTAAAGGTTTCAGTTTTTTGTTTACACTAAGTAGCATAACTGATCTTACTCTTAAAACGCTCTTCCAAAACATCATAACAATGGGTAGGAAATAGCTTTGATGTCTTAGTTTTTAATTGTAATTTCTTTCAGTTTTCATGTTTTCATTTGCATTGAATTATACAGCCATGATTGCTCTAAGAAGCTCTTCCAAAACACCATTCATGATGGACAAAATAGGTTGTAGAATCCCATAGATTAATTTCATGATAACTTAGTTAGGGCACTCCGGAGTCAAATTGCATTCAATTCATGCTCTGTTATTTCGTTTTAAGTTTGATAATGGCTTGTTAGTTCAGCATTGTTTATTGTAGACTAGTGACACCTTAATTCAGTTCTAGCTTAGCTCATTGTATTTACATTCTACATTTAGTTGTCATCCATTGCATATTAAATTACATTAGTTGTTAAACTTAAACACCACGGCCTTCATTATTTACAAAACTTCTTTTGTTCCAAACCTATATTAATTCATAACCATCTGGACAGAAGATAGTAACAGTCCAAGGCCTGGAGTACTTCTACAACCTTTTTTTTATTTCACAAACAAACCTTTCCTCAAAAGACTATTCTAAAAATCTATAACCTTTGAGTGAAGTTTAGTGGTGTTAAACTAAGTTGCAGAATAGAATTAGGAGCTAGTTTAAGAGTAGAGATATTTTGATGTTACAAGTGTTCTTTTCCAAATATGTTTCATAAACCTTTAATCATGGATGAGATGTTGTATCATTACAAGTTGATTGTTTAATTGTTTAATTAGGAGAATTTTTACACTTAGCTGCCCATTCCTCAAGCTCTTCCAAAATATCCTTAATGAATGGTTTGGACAAGTTAAATTCATGTTGTGATTCATTTTCTTGAAGTCATTATCAAGCTTTGTATTTTTGCTAAGTCATAGTTTAGGTTTGGTTTTGTCTCAGTATTTGCATTTGTCATTTGTCATAAAAAAATTAGGCTTCACTCTGTTTTTAACCAGTAGCTTCTTTCCATCAACATTTATTTCTTTTCCCTGTGAACATAAAACCACCAAAATACCAAAAACATCATAAAACACTAACACAACACAGTAATAAACAAACACCTAGGCACATACAGTGAACCTCACTTCAGCAGTTTACCAACCCTAGTTGACAATTAAATGAACTCAATTTAGGAGACTAGGTTGAGCACAAACACCTAGAACATCTTATGATGACACTGACATCCAAGCACATGGTGGCATGCGCTAGCACAACACAGAACTCTCCTAGCATGTGTTGGCATGCTGCATATAGTCCCTAGCATTCCCTGGAACACCTTGGTTGAATGCATTGACATACATTAGCACTTGGCACACAATGCCACTTGGAATTTATTGGGACCTATTATTAGTGTGCCTAGCATGCTCCTTTTCAAAAAGATAAAGTCCTGAATTATTAACCCTCTTATTGGTTCTTCCTTTTGTCGCCTTGACACATATGGACATACCCTGGCACCCTGCGCCACATCCTTAACACCCAACATGTATTGGCATATCTTGGCACTATTAATTGGCACATGATATAGTTAGCATACCCTGGAACTCCCAAGCACACTTTGGGAAATCTTGACATGCCTTGATATTCCCTAGCATTCCTTACCAATTCTTAGCATACCTTGTCACTCCCTCCTTGGCATGACAACTAACACTCATTAACACTAGTCTCTGGCAGTACATGTTCCTCATATTCATTAACTTCCATTAATTTTTACCCAGTGCTCCCTTAATGTTTTTTCCTAGTACTATTTAACACTCATGAACATGCATTATCACTCTCTAGCACACCTTAGCACTCTTCAACATTCCCTTCCACTTTATAACATGCATAAAACTAGTCCCTAACACATATTGGCACCTGGCACGTGTTGGCGCTTGGAAAGTCTTAGCATGTATGGAATACATTGAGATGCGTTGGTATGATTTGACATGGTTTAATATTAAATTTATTTTTCATGATAAAATGTTGGAAAGTAGATGAGAAGCAACAAAGGAATACTTGGCACTTAGAATGCACTAAGACTTTGCACTTGGCACCTATTTCCGCCTAGTGTTGTTGTGCCTAGAATTCCCCTCTTGGAAAAGGTAAATTGATGATTTATTAACCCTCTTATGTGTTCATTTCCTTTTATTTTAATTTTTTTCTCCATTTTGTTGTCTTGACAGTCCTTGACACGCATTGACACACCCTTGCACATCTTGGCATGCCTTATCACTTGGCACATCTTAGCATGTTTGACATGTATTCCCACTATCTGGCACGTCAAGGGGGTGAAGAGAGATGAAGTCCTAAAGTAGGTCGAGTACGAGGGTCGAGTAAGGGTTGTTAAAGGGAGGTCATGATCATCCTCCAAGAGCAAGATCATCATGTGAGGGTTCAGAAGAATGTTGCATACCTTAATGGTCGGTTTGCACTAGGAAGTAGGATGGCATATTGTTGCTTCTCTTTTGGCAGATCGAGCTTAAGAGAGGTTTCTCATGAGAATCTAGGCATGTGATTTCAATGGTTTCTTTGTGTGAAGGCCGCATAAAATTCTGAAATGTTGAAATTTGCAACAAGAAACAGTGAGATTGGAAACTAGAAAGGATAAGAAAAAATGCACCCACACTGGTGAGGAATTTTGATGCACCAGGAGTGAGGAATGTAGGGCGTCTAAATTAATTTTCCCTTAAATAAATTGGACAATAAATTGTACTTTCATCTCATAGAAACTTGTGTTAGTTAATTAAGTCATGATGACCGAGTTAGCTCAAGAAATTTGAGTTGAGGGTCTAAGATGAGGCATATAGAGGGATTCTAATATTTTTGGGGTCCAGTTGAATTTGATGCATTAGTGGGGTGCAAGTGTAATTAACTCAATTAAATGAGTTAAAATCAGTTTAACTAGTTCTAACTGAGTGATGAGCTAGTGAGAGGTCCAATGAATTAAATTATATTTAATTCACAATGAGTGACCAATCATATAACTGATAATTCACTATTAATATTTGCATGCATGTCAATTTCGAGGAATACCTAGTTGAGACAGAGGTTAAAGGGAACATAACTATCAGTTGTATTCAGAGAAAATTTCCCATGTGCAGTTATAAATTCATTGGGATTCCATGATGTATTGTGAAATCAAGGAAGACTGATTTTCCTAATTAATAAGGAATTAATTCCCTAGGAATTGCATGAGCAAGGAAGGTTGAAGTAAGGATGAGAATTGGCTAAGTACTAGACCGAGTTTTCCTAGATCAACGGGAGACAATTGACAGAGTGCTGGAGAATCTCATGAGAGATTAAGCATTGTATTGTTTCATGATTCCTTGACTTAATACACAATAGAGATAGATGGGTTTTGAGTATTTGCTTTCCCCAAATACATCATGTTGCTATGCGATTGATAATTTATTTCTCTTACTTATATGTGATTATGTGATCATGTTTTTTTTTTGCAAATTGTAGGAAGGATTCAGTATCTTGTTTTAGTAGATTACAAGATCAGAATGAATCTCGTTGGTTAGATTATCTACATGGTATCAGAGCAGGAATTTTTTGGGCGTTGATTTTTCTGAGAATATTTGAATATTTTGGTGTAAAATTTTCAAAAACAAATAGAATATTTGGACTCCTTGCGAAAATCTACCCAAATGGAAAAAAAAACCGGTCGAATCAGAGCTCAGATAAAAGAGATATCATCGATTTAAAATCAACTCTTTTTTAGAAAATTTTTGTAACGTCAGGACAATTACACTGTGCGCGAGTCAATAACCTATATGCACTTGAGGTACCAGATGCATGCAAAGCTTTGAGGAGAAAGGCAGAAGTTAGAGACTTGGTTGTTTAGAGGGAGCATAAATTACCTCTCAACATGCATCCTCATGAGAAGTAGTCTCAGAAGGTTATGGAGTAGCTGCCACAATTGGAGAAGTAGAGAGGAGACTGAGTGGAAGCATCCACTCAAGCAGAGACCTCCATGACGGGGAAATTTTGAGCCAGATGGGAAGAGGGAGCAGCCATACCTCGAGGTGTAAGGTGGGGTGATGTGTAGACATAATTCCAAGATAAGAAATTTGGGCAAGGTCCATTGAGATGGCATGTCTCATAGATCGAACCTAGCTATGAGGAGCCCACAGTATAGCATTAGTAGGAAGGATCAGTTAGATTGATGTAGTTAGATGTCAGCAAGACATAAATTAGAGTGACAGATGTCAAATACTGAAGCACAAATCAGAGTTAGCAACAATTCAAGGGGCACGGATGCAGATGTCAGCAGCAGCGCAGAGAATCCAATACTAGACAGGTGCAGTAACTAGTAGTAGTCAGAAGACTCTGATGACATATGCATTATACTGATTCAGTTGTTTGGAGTCTATTTATTTTCAAGGTTTGCAGGTGAAAACAACACTAGAGAAGTGTAGCATGTAGAACATTCCAAAGGTACCGGATGGGGATAGATTGAATTCCTTTCCTGTTGAGAGGGAGTGTTGAAATTTACAGCAAGAAACAGTGAAATTAGTAGCTAGAAAGGACCAAAAAAATGCACCCACACTGGTGAGGAATTTTGATGTACCAGGAGTGAGGAATGTGAGGCTTCTAATTTATTTTTCCCTTAAATAAATTGGACAATAAATTTTCATTTCGTCTCATAACAACTTGTGTTAGTTAACTAAGTCATGATGATTGAGTTAGCTCAAGAAATTCAATTTAAGGTGATCGAGGTGGATATTGGTGGCCACCCGCCTATTCCACTTGGGCCCTCGCCATTGTCTCTTTCAGTTTTTCAGTTTCCTTAATTATAGCACAGATTACTATTTTTGCAGTTTTTCAGGTCCTGAACTTTCGGAGCCATTTTGAGGCCCCCAAAAACGTTTTTTTGGCCATGAAAGGTTTGGCGATTTCATTGAAATCGCATTAGCAGTTGTAGTCCTCGGAGAGATGTTTCTAACAAGGTATCATGTGCGTCAAATGAAGATCATATGAAAAAGTTACGACCCCGGGAAGTTGGTTGCCCAACTAACCCTAACGGGGCCCATAAACTCTTGGTTTTACATCTCCTCGAGTTAGGGTTTTTGTTTTTAGGGTTTTATCTTATTTTAAATAATAAAAAGACCCTTGATCATTATTGTAACACAGTTCAGAGGAACATAACTATCAATTGTATTTATAGAAAATTTCCCATGTGCAATTATAAAGTCATTGGGATGCCATGATGGATTGCACAATCAAGGAAGGTTGATTTTCCTAATTAATATGGAGATAATTCCATAGGAATTGCATGAGTAAGGCAGGCTGAAGGAAGGCTAAGAATTGGCTAAGTACTAGACCGATTTTGCGTAGATCAGTAGGAGACAATTGGCAGAGTGCTAGAGAATCTCAAGAGAGATTAAGCATTGTATTTTTTCATGATTCCTTGACTTAATAAAAAATAGAGATAGAGGGTTTTGAGCAGTTGCTTCCCCAGATACATCTTGTGTTGTGCGATTGATAACTTGTTTCTCTTACTTATATGTGATTGTGCGATCGTGTTTTGTTTCCACAGATTGTAGGAAGGATCCAGTGTCTTGTTTTAGTACATTACAAGATCATATTGAATCCCATTGGTTATATTTTCTACATGAAATAGAAGAGAGGGTAATACCATCTTGCCTTGTGGGGTTAGTAGGTCGCAAGGTCTGTGATAAATACCAACATAAATGGAGGAGGGCTTGCACTATAATTTAGAGCCATAATAGAAGTTGACACAGGCGTAATATTAACTGAGTTAACCCTAGTTTGAGGGTCGACATTGAGATCTGAAGTTCATGTCAAGATTCAGTCAAAGAAATGCCTAGAATCTATGGATCCATATGAGCTAGGTTGAGTCTCTTATGGAGGCAAGAGTCGTGTTTTTTTATGTGTGGATAGGGTTTGTTCTACAACAATTAGAAGTACATAAGTATAATGCCCTAGTTAGGACAGTTTCCTAGCATGTTTAGTTCATAAGGTATGCCCTTAAGACTGTGACAATTTTGCGTAGAAGAAGACGGGTTGTGACCCTTAGAGCAAGGTTTATTTCTGCAATAAAGAACACACATCTGGAAGATGGTTTACAAATTCAGTATGTGTGGAGACAACAGATCCAAAGTAGGGTGGAACCTGAGAAGAAGATTAAGCATGCAGAAGAAATGTGCCATATGAAGAATGGATTGAGATGCAGAGGAGTTGATTTTGGTGGAATTTCCATAGATTTTTAGAAAAATATCTGAAGAAACCTATAAAAAATTAGTAAATGGACTATTAGTGGCTGATTTGTGACCCTAGTTCAGTCATCTACAGATTGTTAGAAGTATGATAAGAGGAGTAGTTCATATTTGTTCATAGATTGGACAAAAAAGATCAAATTGTCAATACACAAGAACAATGATCTTGAGAGGACTCAAACCATTGTTAGGTGGTAGATTTGAAGAGCCCTAGATGAAGAAAATATTGTGGGCCCTATATCAGTAAAAGGAATTGATTGTGGTTGGGCAGATTGATGGTAGTCCAAGTATAGTTGGAGGGTTGTTAGGTTACTTTCAAAGAAGAGCCCTGACTCTTGTTCTGGTGAAGGACAACAAAATTGGTAGAAGGGTAGGTGTATAGGTCCTAAGGATGTGTAGACTTTGAAGGACTAAAGTAACAGTCGAGTGGGCCAACCAACTAGCTCTAGTTCACTATATTCTAGAGGATTGATTCAGTGAGAAGAAGGGAAACTTCCATAGCCCTGGACATCTCATCTTGGAGTTGTAGTATGGTAAAAGTGGGCATACCAAAGAGTTGTTCACAAATGGAATTGTAAAAAAATTGTTACCACTCAAACTAGTAGTGGACCTAAAAGGGGTTCCTAAGAGGGCAACTGCTAGGACAACGGAAAGGATGGAGGCTTATCCCATTGTCACCACAGTTAAGGCTCCTTGCTCTTCACGGACTTTCACCAATGGGTGGAGTCCCGATATTTTAGGAATTCACTTGTAGAGTATAGGTCAATGAATAGGTGGGAAGTGACCCTTGAAACCCTTTTCCTAAGATAAAATAAAGAGCGGGACTTGCTTTCCTTTTAAGTAAGGGAATTTATCTTCTAGGGAGAGAGGAGGGGGATTGAAGGGTTGAGGGAGAAGAATAAGACTTATGAAGGAAGTTCTCAATCCCTAAAATCCTTTGGGAACTTGGATTCCCAAATGTTCCTTGATGAAAAGCCTTTGGCACCAAATGGGACAACATAGGGCCAAGTGGACCCAACCCAGGTTCGGGGATGGAATTTAGCAACCAATGATGTTCCTATCCTAGACAAGGTGATGGGAAAGGATCAGAAAATAGTTTTTACTTCGATAGGTTAAATTTATCCTACTAGGTTCTATCCTTGGGAACACCTAGGAAAAACTTGATCCTAGAGCTAGGGCTCGAGGTATCCCGAGATTCCACCATTGGAATTGGCCCAAGTTCTGAGGAGAGTGAGGGCACCCAACAATGCAACTGCATCTAGGAGATAGAAGTTTTCCTCTAGCTAGATTCTTGGGAAATTGTTGCCCTAGGTGACCTAATGGGGCTAGACCTAGGGAATGTGAAAATTTCTTAATCCAAGAAACCCTGCTGCATTATCTTGATTTACTTCTCCTACTTGAATTAAGTCACAAGTTAATTTATGAAATATTAAATAAATTAGCGAAGCAAATAGTAAATAAAACTAGAAACCTACACGTACAGATCAAATACTGAATAACATGCTCATAGACAAAGTGACACACAGATTTTCTGGACAACTGTCCCCAGAAAAAACCCAATGCGGGAAAACCAGTGCAGCTAGCTCTGGAGGGTTTTCATTATTATTCAGTTTCTAAGTACAACAATCCTGGGCACCAAAACTGGTTCACCCAACAAAGAAATAAAAAAGGCAGTAATACATCACTCTGAATCCCTCTACGTCATCCTGACTGGCTTGCGTCGGCCTCTGCGCTTCTCAGTAAGGGCCGACATCACACCTGAAGGGCTTACACTACCCCTGCGCTGCCCTGACTGGGCCTATGTCAGCCCTGCGTGGCTCCTGCTACCTCTGCGCTGCCCCTGCTGGGCTCTGGCTGGACTATGTGGCTCCTACTGCCCCTTCTTCTCTGGCTGGCTGGAATGCTTAAGTAGAAAAAGCATAGGTAAGAAAGAAGGCACTGGCCAAAGGTAACATATAACAGTTAGAAAAACTGAAGAAATGAAATGAAAATAGATCAATGTCCACAAATAGCTGAAATAGCTCAATGGGACTAGAGAGTAAAAGCTTTGGCAACAACAATAAGTGCTTATAGCATCAGCTAAGAGAATAGAGGAGACTAGTTCATGAGGTTAAAATGTTGTATAATTGTTGGCACAGGAAAACTGTATAATTGTTAGAGTAAATCTCTGTAGGTACCATTAGTTGGTGATCATCGATAATCATTTCATTTCATCAAATACCTTGATGAATGGGCCTTAGAAGCTATTTGCGTAGACAAACCCCACAGAAGTTGTGTGATGGAAAAATTTTCGCACTATATTGAAGAAAACACCTACCAAATAAGGATGACATTTCAAATGGGGCAAGAAAAAATAGAGAGATAGACATCGAAAAAGTTAAAATGCTAGGGCAACAGGAAAGCAACTAGGTAGCATGGTAGAAAGCACAACAAAGAACATTTTAAAAATAGAAAACACTACAAATTAACACCCATAAAAACATCACCACAATTTTTTCTTTAACTCTAAATCTCCAAATCCATCAAATTATATCCTGTATTCAAACATGATCCTCTCCATTAGCCATTCTGAAGATAAGGCTCAGAACTTACTACAGAACCATCACCTACATGTAGTGATCTTATTTTATGACCAGACAACCTACTTTTGTGAAGACACAGAAAGGTAAACACTATCTACCAAGATTTTCCATATAGCCCAGGTTGAGCAACGACATATACATCCCCAATTTTTTCTCTTCAGGTTTGTAACTTAGAAGAGCTTTGTCTGACCATCTCCGGGTTTCTCCCAGAGTCACCCAAGCAAGCCCTCTCAGCATCATCTTCTTTCTGTAGTACCTAATTAGTAATTTAATTAGCCATCATAGTTTCTTGATCATGTAGGTATTTCAAATATATTGCCAATAAGCATAAAGCTTTCATGTTAAACAATCGGGTCAAAAGACTTTAGACTATGATGCAAAAAATACAAAGAAACCTCACCAACACTCAAAGGACAAACAAAGTCAAACCTCTACAAAGTATAAATAGATATCTGATAAACTTCATTCCACCACAAAAATGTGCTTAACTAAAGAAAATTCTAATTAATGTGCTTTCAAGACAAAGCTTTCAACAGCAGTGATGTTATAAACATACCCCTACACCTCGTGAACAATCAATGTGTATAAGTAGACTATCATAAGGCTCATTTTAAACATCACTATTATCATTTTATAAATCATTATTATTAAATCAACAAGAAGCAAGCAACAATTTCATTCAGTTCCATTGAAGCAAAGTATATGGCAGTTTCATATACTTATTATGAAGCTATCTAGATTTGCAACTTGATTGTAGAGTCAACCAATCAGTTTTTGAAGCCCTGTATTGTCTCCTGTGAGAATCAAAGTTACATCAAGCTCTATGGTGGATAGGGTTTGTTCTAAAGCAATTAGAAAAAAATTAAAATTCCCTAGTTACGGTGGTTTCCTAGCATGTTTAGTCCATAAGGTATGCCCTTAAGACTGTGACAAATATGCATAGAAGAAGCAGGGTTGTGACCCTTAGAGTGAGGTTTATCTTTGCAATATAAAACACAGATCTGGAATATGGTTTGCAGAACTATTTGTGGAGATAACAGATCCAAAGGAGGGTGGAACCTGAGAAAAATAAATGTGGCATATGAAGCATGGATTGACATGAAGATGATTTTATTTTGGTGGACTGTCCATAGAGTTTTGGACAGAGATATGAAGCAACCTATAAAAATTATTCAATGGATAATTAGTGGATTATTTGTGACCCAAGTTCAGTCATCTACAAATTGTTAGAAGGAAGATAAGAGGAGTAGTTCAGATCTATTCATAGACTGGACAACAAATAAATTGGTACATAAGAACAATGATTTTGGGAGGAATCAGATCATTGTTAGGTGGAAAATTTTAAGAGCCCTAGATGAGGGCAGTGTCGTGGGCCCTATATCAATAAAAGGATTGATTGTGGTTGGGAAAATTTATGGAAGTCTAAGTATAGTTGGAGGGTTGTTATGTGACTTTCAAAGAAGAGCCATACGTTCCATACTTGTGAAGGAAAACAAGATTGGTAGAAGGGAAGGTGTATTGCATATAACGATGTGCAAACTTTGAAGGACTAAAGTAGCAATCAAGTGGGCCAACCAACTATACCTAGTTCACTGTATTGCAGAGGATTGATTCACTGAGAAGAAGGGAAAACTCCATAACCCTATACTTGTCATCATGGAGCAGTAGTATGGAAAAAGTGGGCAGACCAAAGAGATGTTCACAAGCGGAGTTGTGAACAACTGATCAAAGACCCTAAGTGTTGCTGAACTTAGCACACCTGCAACTCATAGATATTCCCAATCACACACTCTTATTCGTTCATTTCCATGCATTTGGAACTATTTCTCCCTTGTGTTTCCATGGCACTCACTAACACTCCCTGGCATGCATTGACACACCCTAGCACTTGGCACATCTTGGGATTTTGCCATGGAATTCTAGCATTCCTTGGAACTACCTAGCATACATTGTCACTCCCTCATTATCACACCTAAATCTCACTAACACTCCCTGACACACTTTCTTATTCATTAATTTCCATGCATTTGAAACTAGTGCTCCCTTGTGTTTCCCTAACACTCCCAAACACTCCCTGGCATGCATTGACATGAAACCCTGACACCTGACACATCTTGGCATGTTTCCCTGGACTCTAGCATGCCTTAGCACTACCTAACATACCTTTTCACTCCCTCCTTAATACACCTGTAACTCACTGACACTTCCTATCACAAACTGTTATTCATTCATTTCCATGCATTAATTTTACCTAGTTCTCCCTTTTGTCTCCCTAACACTTCCTAGCATACGTTGGCACACCCTGTAACCTAGCTATTGGATTTATGTCTTACACTAACATGCCAACTCAATTATGTGCCTTACCCCTTTGAATAGACTCCAATAGTAACCAAAGGATTATGTCTTAGGAGTCTTCAATGCCTAAAAAAAATGCTCAACACAATACTTAATAATTTGTTGTTATTCACTAAAGAAGGAGGCTAGTTGTGTTTGTGTCCCTTCCTTTAACAAATATTCCCATTGACCATGTGGCACGACCTATTATCATCACATTAAGAATAGTTTTAATAGGTGGCGAAAGGGCTAAGGTGCTCCTTACTCATGTTGCAAGGGGAAACACCCTATAATTCTAGTAGTTGCAATAAATACCCCCCTTTTATCTAAATCCTTTCCACTTGCGTTATAATATACAAGGGTAGGTTCATACAAATTAGTGTGCTATCATACCACGAGAAAGTTTATGAAGGCTCTTTAACATAAAATAATATTTCATTGCATTTCTTTCACAAAAAGAAAAGCACTTCAACATGAAAAACAATCAAAGAAGAATGAAACTCTGTGGCCCATAGAAGATGTTTTCCTAACAAGATTGCATTCCATATAATACCAACAAGGGTCACTAGCAACACAAAGACGTTGCCTAGGGCCATCTAGATTTGGCTAGGGAAAAAACTAGAACACACGTTTTAGGGTTCTAACTCATCTACAATGGGAGCACCATGAGTTCTAAACTCTCAAGTATATTAATATTATGCTTAAAAGTATACCCCCCATCATTAGTGATTATACAAAAAAGACTCTCTATGGCCTTACCATCAACTTTCATAGGGTTCACCACAGAGAGATGTTGGTTTGTTTTGACAAAATAGTTTGTTCAAATAACCATCAAGATAATGTTAAAATAAAGCCACGTGGAATATATATTAGGCTCATGTTTCATGAACATTATAGAAAAACCCCATTTTCAATCTCACCACTAATATTTAGGTGATTGAGTTATTAACATAAAAATGAGATCAATTGAATCAATTTATAAACTTGTTACAAGATAATATTATTAGAGTTAGCTAACATGTATGTAAGCTTGAACTACTACCATGGAAACTAAACCCTTGGATGCTTATTTAGGTACACAAAAACATTTATTTTAAATGAACAATGCTCAACAATATTAGTGGAAATAAAATGATATTAGTTTATCTAAAATTAAGTGAAAGTCATAGTGGCAATTGATTTCTCCAAAATTCTAGTGGGAAGTGATAATATGAAAAAAATTCCAATAAAATTTTCACCAAAACATTAGTTTTGAGAGTCTCAAAATTAAATAAAAAAACAACCTAAAACCTACTAAGTGAATAGAAAGTATCTCATACTTCTATCAAGATATATCTCAATTTGTATAAGATATATTTATTTCCGATAATGAAATGCATTTTCTTCCATAATTTTTAATCAAAATGTAATTAAATTCAGTTTTACATTACTGGAATGATGAATTTTGTCTATATGTTTTATGGATTCATTATATGGCCAACATCATTTCGGGCTAACCCAACCTAAAAGGCTATGGTAACTAATACCTCCGAGTCACATAAAAAACCCAAGTGACCGAGGGAAAAGACAAAATGCTCAGGAAAAAGCATAAATCTTCATCTCAATTCGGCCATTTGAAGTCCATCCCTAAGAAAAACCCGCCATTGGAAAAAAGTCGACGGACGTTCCTCTAGTCGCAAGAGACTGGTGTGGAAACTACTTAGGGTTCTGTCACTATAATGCACCCAAAAACACTGGCTACTCATCCAAGGTTGAGCCAGCTTTGGCACGAGCTTCCTATTTAGATGTCAATCAGTCAAATCGGGTAACCTGGAAAATAAAGGGAGGGGAAAGATAGATTCGTGAGGGTTGTTGATGGGTAAGCTCAATAATATTCCTACGATTTCTAATGCTAATATTTTGTACCATCTCACATAAGAGCTCTCTCCGCCACCGCACATTGAAGCTAGCTCTTTACACAAAAATTTCTGGTAAAGTCCCACAATTCTTCTTTATTAAGGGGGTCGGGGCAATAAATGGTAAAGCGAAACTTCTTCGGTTGGTAATCTGTGAATGTTCATCACCAGAGCTCGACATCATCAAGCGAAGACTTATCATCGTCATATTCAATGGATCCCTTGCTTCTCATCTCGAATCTTCGTTACAGTTCTCTCAAAGTACCCCGCATGCACCTGAAGGTGCCCTCCTTTTCGCTGCGCTCAGCCATGGCTGTATTCTCTGTCGTCTTGGCCACCTATTTATTGGTGGTCTTCGGCTTCATCTACAATGTCATCGTTGAGCCACCGGGCTTTGGCAGCGCGCATGATCCTATCACAGGAACATAAAACCGGTGGTCTTCCTCTCCGGAAGAGTGAACGGGCAATATATTATCGAAGGGATCTCATCGAGGTTTATGTTCTTGCTTGGTGGGGCGAGGATAATTCTGCTGGACTTGGCCCTGGACAAACAGAGAGCGAGGATCAAGGTCTCTTTTGTGGTCGCCGAGGTTTCTTCTTTGGCGATCGCTTAAATCACGAGTACGCTAATCATTCGCATGAAAATTCCATATTGTTTACATTAATTGGGGCTATAAATAGTGAATCTAGACGTTTTAGGTCCATTGCTAGTTTAGTGCAAGCAAAAAAACGATTTGTCAATGGCCAAAGCCATGAGTAGTACAACCTCCAAAATAATCTGTCTGTGACAAAAACCACTTTGGGACCAAACATCAAAACTGTTATGTCTGCACAACCTAGAAGGAGAACTGATATATATACCGATCTGTTCATAATAAGTTCGATCTGGTAGTAAATAAAATTCAGCAGCTGACCTTCGTGACCTAAATATTTACATAAAAAGTCAAATATCTGACAAACTGTTCAAAAAATGATGGAGAAATATAATCTGTAGTCTGATATAGAGGAGAAAAATAGAGCATCGGATATCTATAAAAGAGTCACGTTGGAAAATTTGGACTATCCCATTCATATGTTCCGTGACCTACAGGAACCTCTATCATTCTAAAAATTCTCTTAGATTTATGGCTAAATTATGGGAAAAACTGATTGGAAAACATAAATGCAAAAGGGAATGCCGACATTGTGCAGATCCAGGTATTTCTTGGCCTAAAGGAATAACAGTTATGACAAAGCAAATACTAGGCAGACTTCCTGGAAAACAGTCTAAATATGACCACCACAATAACAGTAGTGATGTAGGAGTGGGGACTTATTCGAATTCCGTCCTTTACAATTGTGGGAATAAGTTTCCCCTTGCTTCTGTTTTGAGTAATGGAAGCTCGAAATATTTCAGTAACAACTATGAACCTTTGCCCTTTTTAAGGGATGTAACCAGGTCTGACATAGAAAATTTTCTCATAAAACATTTGAGCCTATGTTCTACTGTTTTTTGTTTCACCGACCCCTACAAAAATGAGAGAGAAGGAAATTAAACACCAAAACCTTCTGGACCTTGTGGATTTCACCATTTTAGGTAGTTGCAAGCTCAATGAAACAACAATGGAGGATATTTCTAAGATGGTTTCTGCCAATTTGTTTAGGACTCTGACATCAAGAACTACACCAGCACCAACTTATATTGAGCGCCTTGATCAAGAAGAGGAGGTGACAACCTTGGAGCCTGCTTGTTCACATCTGCAGTTGGTCTATGATTTCCTCCTCAGGTTCGTAGCATCTCCTGAGACTGATACAAAAGGGGCCAAGAGATATATTTATCATTCATCTGTTCTGAGGACCCAAGAGAGAGAATGTCTGAAAACAATTTTGCACCATATTTATGGAAAATTCATGGTGCAGAGGCCCTTCATTTGTAAGGCAATCCTCAAATTTTTTTACAGATTTATATTTGATACTGATAAATTTAATATCGCGAACTTCAACTGGATTAAGTCCAGTCTTTTCAATCAATGCCTGAAGGAAGCAAGAGAAAATTTAGAGACAGATCTGTGCACTCATTTATGAGGGGGGATTTTTTCTAATGCCATCCTTTACATTTATGGGAATAAATTTCCCCTTGCTTCTGTTTGGAATAATGGAAGCTTGAAATATTTCAGTAACAACTATGAACCTATGCCCTTTTTCAGGGATGTGCCCAACTCTGACAGAAAATTTTTCTCATACTAGTGCACAAGCAGAGTAGTTGAGCATAGTGGTACAATCCTCCCAATTTTCCCTTAAGCCATTTCAGTGAAATCTAGTTGTGCTCGAGAAAAGTAGGTGATAAAAATGCTACAATCCTCCCAATTGTTTCCTAACATGGCTATATTAATTGTTGTTGGTCTCTCGCACCCTAATTGTCCGAACAAAATTATGACACAACAAACGAATAAATCTAAAAGCCACTGCAAACAAATAAATATGAAAGCAACTGTATACATTTATGATCTAGATTTTTATAACTAAGTACACTAAAAAAATTAGTTCCATTATATGGTATATTTATTTCTAGAACTAAATACAAAGTTGGCATTTTCCTTCATGATAAATATGAAGAAGGTAAATTTCACAGGGTTGGAGAATTCTCTTGGAATTTTTCTGTAAGTTTTTAAACCTTTTGTTTTGAGAACTCCAAAATTGATATTTGGTTATGAAGAGAGATTCCTTTGTTTCTTATCTATAAAATGTTTTATGCCCATTTAGTAGATATATTTTTAGTCCCTGCCTATGACAGTGACTATTGTTTTTGGATTGCACCATTAATCTTGTCCATACAAAAAATTGAACACATAAAAATTTGATGTGTGTGAAGTTTCTGCAATTTTTATATTTTTTAAGATTGAAATGAGAATTTTCTATATTATTATTGGATCATAGCCCTAGAAATTACTCATTTAAGAGAACCCAAAAAATACAAATTTCTTGGGCACGTGACATTTTTTAGCCTTCTTCTGCGACTATTGGTTGCAAAACGAACTATTCAGCTGTGGGTTGCAAAACAAACTATGGAGATAGAGGAGTGCAATTATTGGGAGGGAAAACTAGGAGCATAAAGAATCTGAGCATATTATTTGACGGTCCATTGGAGGATTCCTTAGCTTAAGCATGGTTAAGCTAATCATTCTGCATTTTCCTCCCTGCAGGTCAGCAAAAACCAGGATGAACATTTACAAATACATAAGTTTCATTCTCACATCTCAGTTTCTTTGCCAACAGTGTTGTAGGACAATATTTGCCTTTAATATTAATATTTCTTATTTTATTTCATAAAGGTTCTAGCTTTAAGAGACTGTATAAGCTAATAATTCTGTGTTTTCCTCCTAGTCCTTGAGATAATACTGACTGGTATTCCATCTCCATTCTTGGTGTTTGCTAGTTCTTTAAAATATTACATTAACATTATGATATATTGGGGATTTACAATTGTAATTCATATCTTCTTATGCTTATTTATGTATTTTCCATTTGTGCAGTGGTTGTTTTTATCCAACTAATAAATTGTTTCTTCCAATAGTTAAAAAAAAGAAAATATGACTGTAAACTTTCCATTCAAGTATAATTGTTTATTTCCTTGGAAACTATGTAGGTGCTTGATAAGGATGGTAGCTTTATTTCAAAAGGTAACCTGGAAAGTGGTGCAAGCTGGTCAGTGGAATTCGGTCGTCAAACTATGGGGTGCCCTATCATAGTGGAAAATATGAGTTAGCCCCAAGAATTGATTATAGAGGTCAGTTAAATTGTTAGATTAACAGGGTTTTTATATGCGCTCAATAATTCAATTTTGCTATTTTGAGACATGGTTTAAAGTTGTCATGTTATCTTATGTTGTTTTTCACCAATTTTTTAGATTCTTTGTGAGGAGCAGGGGCTCTTCCTTGAAATGGCTAACATCATTTGAGGCTTTGGGTTTATGATTTTAAAGGGATTCATGGAAGCTCACAGTGACAAGATCTCAGATCGCTTTGTTGTTGAGGTAATGCCATGGTTGCAAAGACCTTTCATTATATGTAAAGCTTCCTCTTTTGTTTGTGTTTGGTTGCTTGAACAGACCATAGACTTCAAGAATTGGAATTGTGATTTATAATGAGAACAGGGTATGCAATTTATTTGAAGGTTGTGTGTGTTTCTAGAGACCAAACAAATTGCATGGTTGATGCTTAATAACTATCACTTGGAGAGTGTTCTTGGGAATTTGATTGTGTAGGGTTGTCGACCATAATATATTCTAGATATAAACCTCTATATTTCACCATATGTGCTCTATGTTCTGGCATATAAAATTCTGAAGGCACCATAGCCTGATTTGTCATGTTGTGAAATTTGGCAGTTTCACAATATTTTTGCACAGTAGTGGCTTCCTGGATTGGAAGTGAAACTATAACAATGTAAAACTATCAATAATGTTATAATAACCGCACAGAAATTTGAAAATCAAAATTTTGATCTTTAGTGAGCCCTGGACATGCATGATATTAAAGACTACTTGCACTTATCAAGAGACAGGTAAATCAGTGAAACTATTTTGATAGACTTAGTACTCTCACTTGAATTTGTACATTAGAATTATGGAAGTGTAGGAAGATGCACAGGGAGAAGTACTGTAGCAATGTATTTTATGACTTTTCCATCGGTACATCTGCAAGAGGCTGTGTGCAATCAGGTCAGGCTGTAAGTTGTAACACAAATTTTAACCTGAGAAATGCAAGTTTGCCACTTGGAGTGCATTTTTGACACCTTGGGGTGCATTCTAAGTATGTAATATGATGTTCCATGGCATATAGGATATCCCCTTTTCCTTATCATCCATCAGGTTTTCTATTTATGTACATGGCATGCAGTTTTTAATGCAAGTGGACATTTTGGCACTGAAAATAATAGATAGAAAGCACAGTAGTAATAAGGAGACACATGACCTTGGAGATGCATTGGAGCTTAGGGCCTTTGGAGGATTGTTGGACCTTAGGGAGCAGTGCTCATGCCATGGAGGGCTTGCTTGTTAATCATTGTCACCTTTGATGCTGACACATGTCACTTGACTGGTTTGAACTTTGTACCTTCTAAACTCAGACTATGAGCGAGCCCTAGACTTCAGTTTGGTGAGTCATGGCGCTATCATGCAAGACTTTGCTCCCACATCAAACTTGAGCTGGAAAACGTTTTAAATGAATATTGAATGCCTGTGAATTGTCCATGGCCACGTATACCCCCATATTCACATAGTTGGTAAGGTATACCTCTCTGGAAAAGGGGGAGGTGGGGTTCATTTTCTCATATAATAGCATGCCACCAACGTGAATTCAAATAAAAGAAAAAGTGCTCAGTGAGAGTACATTGGTTGGAAAAATCCACTGATAACATATATGATAATGAATTTCTTCTGGCTGAAACAAAATTTTAGAAAATTGAGCTCAAATAGTGTGCAACTTTGGTTTTCTTGACATTCATCAAAAGTCGTAACAACCCAGTGGACATTTAAAATAGTGAGTAGACTGCTATCAAGTGGACTCCAGTAGTATAGCTTCACTGTCCAGTTAAATTGTTAATGCATGTAGAATCCCAAACTAACTGCCATTGATTTGTTGAACATATTTCTCAATAAAAAAACATTTTGATCAAAAGCCAGTTCCAGATGAACCATAGTATGGGTAGCCTGGACTAGGACCTACTCCAGCACCTGTTGTGTGCAATCCTGATGGAACCAGTCATGGATCTTGGAGTGATGTTGCATATTTTGCATACTGGTTTGAGCTGTATGGTGTTGTGGAGCTTAGAACACCATATTGAGAAGCAGATGAAATTCCTCCGTATGTAGGTTGTGTTGCATATGGAGGAGGCTGAGATCCATATGATGTAAGGCCCGACGGATATGCCGAGTAACCAATTGGTGGTGGTGCAGATGCTGGTACCTATGGCCCTGGCCTATGATATGATTTTAGACTTGGATAGTCTGTTCCATAAGCTGTCTGCATCTGTGGAATTGACTGCATTTGTGGAGATACTGCAGGCTGTGATGATAGCTTCTCCTTCTAGCCATCAGCTGCAAGTTTCACAGTAACAGTCCTTCCATCAATGGTTTTGTTTGGTTCTTTAAGAGCCTGCTTTGTAGCCTCCATAGTCTTGAAAGTCACAAATGCAAATCCCTTGGATTTGTTGGTATTCTTATCATATGCAACCGAACCTTCTTCTATCTCTCCATATTTGGAAAAACCTTCTAAAAGCTTATCATTGGACGTGTCATATGGAAGACCACCAATGTAAAGTTTCCTTTGAGCCTGATATGTACTTTGACCAGGACCTGTGCTTGCCACTAAAATATTTCTTACAGTAATCCTCCCATCAATAGTCTTGCTAGGGTCTTTCAATGCCCTTTGAGCAGAATCCATATGCTGAAATGTGACAAAGCCAAATCCTCGTGACTTTCCTGATGTATTATCCATAATAACAACGCCTTCTTCAATCTCCACATACTGTTCAAATGCATCACATAGGGTCTGTGAAGAAGTCTCCTAAGCCAATCCACGCACAAACAACTTCTGATGAGCAGGGTCCTTGCTTGCAACATCTTTAATTTCTTCTGCAATTGCAAGGTATGAAGAACCTGCATTGACCATCAAAGAGATCAACTGCTCTTTGCTCAGTGGCTCCAACAGTGAGTGCAGATCATCCTTCGAGAGTTGCACAGCAGTGACATTGGCTTCCTCGTCCAGCTTTCTCTTCTTACCATCGCCCTTGACCTCCATGATTTTTTCTCCGGTTTGAGAAGAGGGGGGTTCATACTAGCTTCAATTCCCCAAATTGACTCATGCCAAGTCCTTTAAATATTGAATGATTACAAAAGCTTCCCTCTATCTCTATTAGCTTCCTGTGCAATCTTGAGTGGCAGCCAAGTAACTTCTAATGAATAAAGATGTATCTTTTTAATGTCATCAAAGTTTATCCTCCTTGACAGCTTACCCAGGTTGTCTTGTGGTCAACCTCTTGGTTGGTACAATATTTCACAGACCTTGGAGTACCATGAAGTAGAAACTCTAGTACTTATCATGACAATTTTCCTTGGGCCTCTCTTGTGCTTGGTGTATTGTTTGAAGGGTATTCCAAAAGAGCAGTGGCTCACAGATTTAGGAGTATCCTGATGGACTGGAAGGATTGCCTCTTAATGATCTATTTTT
Organism: Pinus albicaulis; assembly: GCA_034641835.2. Taxonomy (NCBI): domain Eukaryota; kingdom Viridiplantae; phylum Streptophyta; class Pinopsida; order Pinales; family Pinaceae; genus Pinus; species Pinus albicaulis. The sequence continues at coordinate 1,079,358,840 of CM076577.1, read as the reverse complement.
TTATAGCTTTCATGAAAGGGCAATGTCCCATAGACAAGTATCCCCATTTTTTTATTTTTCTCTTTGGTAGAAGGCAGTAATAAAACGATCTTCAGGTATCTTCTATTTATCCCTTCACAATTTTTATTTTGGGTCTAGATAGCTCCTAATGCCCAAATCAAGTGCATTAGTTTATCATATAAAAGGAATGCGGAGAATAGAATGTCGCGACATATTTAGAACATCTATCAAGCTAAAATAATAGAAGGGACTTGGCTTTTCTGTTTGTGATTGGACTTTGTGTTTCTGACTGGGCTTTTCTGTTTCTCATTGGGTTTTTTGTTTATTTGAATTTTCCTCTGTTACAGAAGGTTCTAATTTGTAGATGGTGTCGGTTGAGAGAAGTTGTTATTGATCTTGTTACTTGCAGCTTTTTCCTTTTATAATTTGAGCTTGCAAGCTCTATATGCTTATTAGGCATCCTTGTTCTTTCCATAGGTTTGAAGATCTGGAATGACCAATTCAAATCTTCAATCCATTTTTTTTAAAGTCATGCTTTCACTTGCTATAAATACACTTCCATAATGGGATCCAAGTGGGTAGAAAGATCAAGGGACTAAAAGTGGAGGGTAGAAGCTCGTTATTCCAAGCTTAGATCCTTATATATAGGACATTGGAGCGGTGGATGTTCTTTCTGTTTAACTATATATTGGTTATGTATTTTTCCCAATTGCTGTTCCATTGAGGTTTGGATGTGACTAGTCAGCTCAAGCTAGGACCCTTCTGTTTCAATCCACTACTAATTCCATAGCAATAGGATTTTGCACTGTAAATTCACTACTTTCCATGGGGATTAGAGTTTGTCATTGAGGTTATTTGAGCTGTGATCTTGATGTTGTTCCTTTTTAAACATACAAATTTGGTTGATTTTGGTTCTTGTTGAACATGCCTTTTTTAGCTTACACTGCCTGTAAAGGCTAATCTGTTAAATTTGGGGTTTTTCTAGTGTAATATGGGCATTACATAAATGTGTGCGAGTTTTCTATATCTCTCAAAAATGAATTCTTTAATGTCCCAAATCTATAAATGACTGCCCTTCCATGTCTTAGGACTAATACTTGGATATGTCTCTTTGCTTGATATGGCAACCTTCAATCTCAAAATGAATCATCTCATTTTTATTTGTGGGTATGGACTGTCATATGGACAGGGGTTTTCTTCTGTCATATTTTTATAGTTTTCTTTCATATTTATGCCCATGTCATGTTCCTACAATGCGAAATGCTTGTTTTTAATTCCTATTTTCTTTTAGTTATTATAAATTGTATTTGCTCTGGTCTGATACATGGTTCCAATTCTTGCATAAAAGGCACTGTTTGGAGAAAATAAGTGGTATTTCTTCACTCCCAGGGACAGGAAGTATCCAAATGGTTCTCGCCCCAAGAGGGCTGCTAGCTCAGGATACTGGAAAGCCATAGGTGCAGATAAAACCATCACTACTAAGGGAAACAATAGGCATGTTGGAATCAATAAGGCTCTGGTTTTCTATGTTGGAAAAGCACCTAAAGGAAACAAGACTAATTGGATTATGCATGAATACCACCTTGCTGATGTCAATAGATCTGCAAAGAAGAAGGGCAGCTTAGGGGTAAGCAATTGTTCCTGTGTATAGTCTTCTGTGCATATTCCTGTGTGTCAATAGACAATGTAGGTGTTGTTTGGTTTAAAACACCTATTAGGCTGGATGCCATTGTGGCCTAGTCGTGACAGGGCCCAACTCATCCAGACTCGTCACTCTAGGGAATAAATCTATTTGGGAAATAGGGGTTTATCATTTAAGTTATAAATCAAGGGTTTTCTCACGATTAGATCACGATGAATTGATGCTACACTGATATAATAATGAGATTTTGGATATTCGTTTGATCAATGTATTATTGATTAATATGATTATGTCCAACCATATTATTGAAGAGCTTCAAGGGCTTTCCTCATTTGATGACAAATACACTTCAAAACTTTATACATTCATCATTTGTATACATGAGTTTAGATCATAAATATAGCATCATATAGCATTCAATTCTTTGTAATCATAATAACAGAGCTTAAGGATTAGAGGAATCCTAGTGATGCATTGAAATTCTTTGAATATATATACAATAAAATTCTTACTCCTTTTTGTTGATACGTATTTCTTGCATAGGTTTTGATTTCAATGCAACAACATAGTTAGATCAATTTCTCGCTTTCTGAACATAGAACCAATTTGATGGTTTTCTTCATATAAGTTGACTCAACATTTTCTTTGGATTTATCTATAACTTCGATTTATTTCTCTGTGATAGTTTAGATGTTGGAAAGAGGCTACATGTCTTCCTAATGCCCAAATCAAGTGCATTAGTTTCTCATATGGATGTTTGGTCCTGAATGTCATCAGACCATCCCCCGCTGGCAGTTGCATTTGTCACTTTCTCTGGTGCAAAATGGGTTGATTCTTCACCAATAACATAATCCTCTGAGTTTAATTTAGGAAATGAACTTGAGGATTTCCCTGTAGCCTCCACATGTTCATCTCTTTTATCCTTCTCTTTGAGTCCATCAGCTGACTCAATTGGTACTGACTTTGTTTTAGTTTTGGAAGTCTTTGTGAATTTTAGATATGCATAATATATCCAAGTTTTACCATCAGTTGAAATACACCGGTCCAATTTTAAAATGTTTGGCATTGCAAGCAAAAAACGTGAGAATTTTTTGTACCCAAAAAAATCTTTATCAACTTCAATATCATTTCTTACAATTTCTGACTGCAGTTCTGCAATTTTGATACCCTTTGGATATGAATACAAGATATTTGCTATCCATGCCATCACTATTTTAGGAATTTGACGAGGCCTACAAACTGATTCTTGATTAGATTTAGTTTCAAATCCTTCAGAACATCGAGGTACTGTATTACTATTGGCTTCAAACTCTATATCTCGAAAGGCATCTCCAACAAGGCCAATAGGTTCACCGTAATAGGAACCTGGAATACCATCAGGAGGATGATTGAATTGCTTGCCTCGAAGCCCTCTTCCTCTAACAAGTGAATTCCACTACCACATAATGCTTGCAGCATCACAAAGTGCAGTTGAGAATTTTCTCTGTTTGCAACTAAAATATTGTAGTTCTTCATCCGCAAGCGGTGTACGATGTTAGAGAAACCTCCATCTCCAGATATCAGGAATAAATGTGCAGGTGGAGAGTATTGTGAAGTCCAGAGAACCAAATCAACTAACAGAGCTCTGTCAGCACTCTCCTTTCCACCTGTTGTAATAAGCAGTTTACCCAGCAATATTTTAACTAACAAAGTTCTGTCAGCACTGTCCTTTAGCACCAATTGCATAAGCAGTTTACCCAGCAAGAGTTTAACTAGGCATGGGACGAGGACAGAGATTCGTGCACTTAGGTTCGGACCACACATCCCCTTTGCATGCTCGCGGATCAACCCCGAGGGCGAGCTACGGGAAAATACCATGTGCCTAATACTAATAGGCTTTACTTATGGGAATGACCGGAGAGTGCTCTTTACCAAAGGTATCACCCACAGCAGAGGAAACACTGGTTTAAGCTCCTTTAGTTGCAGAGGCCCTAGCAACAGGAGGTTTAGCTTCATCACCAACATCAGTAGCAAGGGAAAACCAAAACCCCAAAGAGGTAGAGGTGGAAAAGAAAAACCATTTGCACTAATTGAACCATCCTCAGATCGAGACCGAGTAGGCTAAAAAGCAAAGGCATAGACAGAAGGGGTAGAAGGAATAATTACAGAGCGAACGATATATATATAGGTCATGTAGTTAGGCAGATCAAACATGTTATCCTGATTTATTCAGTTGAGCGACAGTGATATGAATATTCAGTTAGGTCATCATGTTGGATAAAATATGAATATTCTTGAAATAATAATAGCATTTATTTTACATTGATGGACTTGGACATTGGAGGTGGTTTACCGTTTGCTGCTAGACCTTGTTTGGATGTTTGAATGACATTCTTCCTCGAAGTGTTGGATTAGTATGGAGCTTGGTGACTTCATGTTGTTGATGCATGAAGGGAGTTTGTGTTCTTGGAGTAGAGTTGGGTATTTCACCATGATAAAAACATTCCAAAATCAACATGAGCACACAAAATCTCATGACATGTGAACTCTTGGGTTGAGGGAGTGGATATGTAGGTGTGGGAGTCCTTAAGGTGACACATTACCTTGGATATGCATTGTCCTCAAGGAGACACATGACCTTGGAGTTGCATTGGAGCTTAGGACCTTTGGAGGATTGTTGGACCTTGGGGAGCAGTGCTCATGCCATGGAGGGCTTGATTTTTAATCACTGTCACCTTCAATGCTAACACATGTCACGTAGAGTAGAGTGCTTCACATGGGTGGACCTACTTGTGTCTTGCAATTTTTCTTGTAGTGGACTAGGTCCACTAAATCCCCTTTACCTCTCATATAAAAAGTGGAAGGAGTGAGTTGTTATTATAGTCGATCATGCACTTCTGCATTTTCCTTTCAAGCTTGGGTTTGGGATGTAAGAGCAGTGCTACTCTCTCTCTCTCTCGGTGACAATATATCTGAGTTGATGTGTATGTTGGTGACAATATATCTGACTTGTGCTTTGCTCTATCTTCCTTACAAGGATTCCTTGAAAGATAAACAGATTGGTGAGCATAAGTAACTAATCTGAACTGTAGCGAAAAATCTGATATGAAACTGCTATTAATTGATGTTCTAATACTAATTATGTGAGCAAACCTAGAAGTCTGCTATTATAACTGAAATTTGAAATCCAAAAATTCCAGAACTAGATCTGAAATATAAAAAATAAAGCAAACAAAAAAACGAAACAATTACAAGTCGAGCGATAGTCATGAAACTACTTAAGTCCTCCACTTGAATCTTGTATCTTTATCTGCATATGTTTTAGAGAGAAACCATCAACATTTTTCTCGAGGGAATTTATTGGCTCAAAAACCTATGAGTGTTTACATTCAAGCTCAACGATAGTGGAACAAGCCATTCTCCACGAACATTTTCTGTTGTTTGGGACTAGGTGCTCCTTTATGAAACAAATCTAATGGTGTTTTCAATAACATTGTCAGATTATAACTACTGAAACTATGTGTCTATAGTCATGTTTCATGATGGTTTCCTACTTTCTTTAAGCAATAGGCACTTGTTTAGGAAACAACTGGATGGACGACACTAATGGAATCCTAGTTAGTTGGTCCAATTTTCTTGATGACAGGAAAGAGAAATGAAACTTGGAAAGAACTTTAGAAGAGTTCCTTGAATAAATAGAGTTGTTGACCAATGCACATAGTGGATCAACACGTTGAAGCAAAAAAATCCAGAAGATTCCATACAAATAGTGCATATAGTGGGTCATCATGTTGGATAAAATATAAATATTATTGAAATAATAATAGCATGAATTTTAGATTGATGGACTTGGACATTGGAGGTGGTTTATCGTTTGCTGCTAGACCTTGTTTGGATGTTTGAAAGACATTCTTCCTTGAATTTTTGGATTAGTATGGAGCTCGGTGATTTCATGTTATTGATGCATGAAGGGAGTTTGTGTGCTTGGAGTAGATTTGGGTATTTCACCATGATAAAAACATCCCAAAATCAACACGAGCACACAAAATCCTTTGACATGTGAACTCTTGGGTTGAGGGAGTGGATATGTAGGTGTGGGAGTCCTTAAGGTGACACATTACCTTAGATATGCATTGTCCTTAAGGAGACACATGACCTAGGAGATGTATTGGAGCTTAGGACCTTTGGAGGATTGTTGGACCTTGGGGAGTAGTGCTCATGCCATGGAGGGATTTCTTGTTAATCACTGTCACCTTTGATGCTAACACATGTCACATAGAGTAGACTGCTTCGCACGGGTGGACCTAAATGTGTCTTTCAAGTTTTCTTGTAGTGGACTAAGTCCACTTGTTATTGCAAAGCCTCTTTACCTCTCATATAAATAGAGGAAGGAGTGAGTTGTTATTATAGTTGATCATGCACTTGTGCATATCCCTTTTCATACTTGGGTTAGGGATGTAAGAGCAGTGCTACTCTCTCTCTCTCTCTCTCTCTCTCTCTCTCTCTCTCTCATTCAATCTTCTTTTTACTTTATGTGTTTTTGTCTTAAGGTGTTAGGATTTGTTGGAACATTGACTCGAAAACTTCATATATATAAAGAATAAATGAAACCCATGAACACAATCACAACTTATCATCTAATTCTACATGCTTTCGAAAACCCTAGATAGGGAAAACCAAGAGAAACCATAGCTCCACCAAAGATTCTCCAACAATCTAAAATAACCATGAGAAAAACCTCCAATTTCAGAGTATCTTTGGTGGAGCCACTGTAAACCCTAAGTTATTTTGGAATTGTGTTATTTCATATTTGACTTCTAGCTTACCACTCCCTTGCATACCTCGTCACTCCCATAAATTATGTAATTTTAAATATTTGAATTCCAGATTTTCACAAATACAATGTCCTCAATAAGATAGTTAAACACTTCCATATTCATAGTTGGATCATATTCCAAGAATATATACATTTTTTATACTGATCAAAAATTGTCTCACGAAGAGAAATCATGTCACAAGCGGCAATATATGCACATGGTTCATCACCTCCCGATGCCATAATTTAAATCCCTTCCTATCCCCCATGGGTGAAAACTGTGAGAACAAAATCTTGACCAAAGGTGTGAAACTCCTCGCTGGCAACTGCTAGTCCCAAGCCTGTTGGGCATTGGTGTATTCTTCCCATATCTGGATGTTGTTTTTACATTTTTGAGCAAACTTATTTAGCTATTTGGCCTTTTATACCAAGGGAGTCACTATGTTGCAGGGTGCTCAAGGTGATATGACATGGTAGGATGGCAGGGTGGTTAATGAATTGTATCCATTTAGCTTTAAAACATGTTTCTCTTAGAATAATTTGATAAGAATGGCTCTATGTTCATGAGGAGTCACATCTGGAATTTCATTGCAAGGGAGAATTTGTCCTAGCTTTGTTCTTGCCAGTTACATCCTCCATGTTCTATACTTCATGGATAATTGTGTTTGTAGGGTTTGTGGCTCCCATGATACATATTTGGTGCACTCATCACACACAAGAACTTATGGTCAGTTGTGGGCAAAAGTTGTGCAATTCAGCACAAAAAACTATTCAACTAAATCTTCTGTGGATTAGGTCATGTGGACAATTCAACCTAAAAATGTGGTGTGATGGGTGCAGCTGTAGTGGATGCAACTTGCAAAGCCTCGGGTGTGGAAAATTCAACCTAAAAACATAATGTGATGGGTGCAACTGCAGTGGTTGTAAAGCCTCAGGAGTTATCTACGGGTTGCCATGACTCATGAGGGATGAATTCACATTTTGTACCCATTTATTTCTAGAATTCCCTCATTAAGTACTAGTTTAAGACTCAATACTATGTTCTCTAGTGATAAACCTGAACTCAGAAAGTTGTATATGATATCTCCTTATCCTTGACGCAAGTATTTAACGCCGAACCTTGTACTTGTTCCCTGACTCAAAATTTGTCTAATATGATATAAAATGTTAAGTCATGTTGAATATGGGACTTATTACTATACTTTTTTAAATTTAGAACCATATCTTCATAGTTGCAATTTGATTTTCTGCAAGAATTTTGCAATAATATCTTCATAGTTGCAATCTGATTTTTTGCAAGGTATTTGTAATAATATCTTCATAGTTGCAATCAGATTTTCTGTAAGATTTTTGTAATAATAGCTTCATAGTTGCAATCTGATTTTATGCAAGATTTATGTTGAAATATGACCTTGGTAGTTTTAGTTTCTTTTCATATGTTTGAGAGAATAAGTAAAATGCTTTAAATTCTGAAACAACCAATCAAAATTTCTGCCATATCTATAAATATAATAGTTGGTTAACGAGAACCTTATCATTTTTTTTCTTGGATTCATGTTTTCGTCTTTTCAAGGATTAAATTAGTAAGACATTAATAATTTAATTATGGTTTTCATTGTTGGCTCATGTTATTTGGGACATGCAGGTCACATTGTACCATTATACTCACAATAAATCTTGAATGATGAAGTGGCTGAGCAAGCCTTTTAAAGGTTCAAGTCACAAAGTGTCAGATGGATACTACGTAGGGGTGCATTTGGAGATGACAATGAAATTTGGCATGTGCTCTCTAATGCCACGGTAATCCCTAATTCATCAGGGTGTATTGTATTTTAAACTTCAATATTCTATCTGTTAGCTCTAACAAAGTTAGCGTCATGCTAGTGTTTAATTTGAAACTGTATTTTAGTGGAAAAATTCATTGTTTTTTGGTGGAATAGTTCATAATTTATTCTGATATTTTTTTGCAAGTGTACTAGTCAGGATGATAAATGTGTGGTTTGCTTCAGAGGGTTCTCAGTTCTTTCTAGATACGCTTTTCATCATTTTCTTTGAATACTTCTCTAGTGCTTTACCTTCATATTTTATCCCCTACATAATTGCTCCTAAGTTTCATGTTGTTATGTTTATTCACTATTTTTGTGGCAACTTTTTCCTGAGGTTCTGCAAGGTAAATCTAAATGTAAAAAATAATATTTTACATATTGATATTTGTTCAAGACATTGTTGTGTGATACTTGAATTTCATAAATCTAGATTTCTATTTCATTATCTATATCAATATATAATAACACGTTCATGGATTGTTCATATTTCTCAAACTGTGGAGTTTTTCCTTTCCTATTGCATGTTCCTTTATATTGTTATGTTGTTATTCAAATTTCTAGTTGTGCTTTCCAGTTATTCTCCTACATAGTACATGCTTTGATAGATTATATCAAAATTCTTACCAATACGATAACATTGATTGTTGTATGTGGACATTTTTGTTCAGGGTGGTCCATTATAGAATCAATATGAGGAGTTGGATCATGCAATTGCACTTTCTCTTTCTAAAGAACTAACCAAACTAGATGGTATATGATGGGAATTTTATTTTTTACGGTTATTTTTTGTTTAATTATATCATTTAGCTCGATGCTTTTCATATATTCAACTAAACTTTTGTTGCTTAACAAGACTGTCATTTCCATGTTTTAGTGAAACTATTTATGGTTTGATACTATCATACAACCTTTATCAAGTTACATGCACCCTCATTAGAAAAAAAATAGAATTTTGCTTGCCATGACTATCTTTCTTTGTCATTGTTGACTTAAGAAAGTCTTATAGCTAAGAAACTAGTTTCAAGGTTATGGCATAACTTGTCATATAAATTGAATAGAAGTTATATCCAAAATGTTAACTTATAAATTACTTAGCTGGTTTTAGGCTTTCATTTAAAATCTACTTCAGTTTGAACTTTGAACGAGTTGTTCCATAGACTTGAATAAAGAGATTTTGGTGTAAGGATTAAAAATTAGCCCATAAGGCCTTCTCAGTTATTCATTTATTTTATCTGAATATAATATTTACTATTAAATTATAACCATTTGGCACAAATACGTCAAAGATCAAGATCATACATTGTAGAGTGTCGTAGAATAAAAATAGGAGCAAAGGCACTGAATTCTTTTAGTTTTCTTGGTTCTTATTCATTTGGTGTATCTTTGCACCTTTAGGGGCAATTGCTAGTTTAAAGTCTAATTCTTTAAAGGGTGCTAGCTCAATGGAAGAGCACCTGCTTTACAAGCAGGAGGCTGGTGGTTCGATTCCATCATGCCCTCATATTCAAGGGAATGACGAAGATTAGCTTTTGGTGATGGATGCTCTTTTGACCATCACCAATGAGCTTATGGTGACATTTTTCGACCCTCACCAAAATATGAAATGGTGATGGTCAACGAACGCCACCATATATACACATCAATAATGACGACCATTTAAGTTCCATCACCATAAATCGTTGTTGTTGATATGAAATGGTGAGGATCACTATTTGTCATTATAGTCATTATTCGTGATGAGCCTTGATGTCACCAATGAGTTTATGGTGACTGTCAATGAACGTCGCCATATATATACACCAATAGTGACGATCATGAAAGGTCCATCACAAAAAAACATTGTTGTTCATATGAAATGGTGATGGTCACTATTTGTCATTATAATTAATATTTGTGATGGACCTTGAATGTCACCACAACACATACTTTCAGTGACACCACCTTTGGTGACGTTCAATTTTTTGGTGACAAAGGCTATTGCTCGTCACCATTGCTCATATGAAATGGTGATGGTCACTATCCGTCACTATAAATCATTATTAGTGATGGGCCTTGAATGTCACCACAACGCCTATACTTTCAGCGACGCCACCTTTGGTGACGTCCAGTTTTTGGTGACAAAGACTCTTTTGACCCTCACCAATGAGCTTATGGTGACCATTTTTTCCCCTCACCAATGTGATTTTTTCTTGTAGTCCATGGACTCCTATATATAGAAAGGAGGTTTTGTAAATTGTATCATCCAATAATTGTTCATTTATGTAATGTATTCAAGGTTTCCCCCTCGAAGTGGCTTATTTATAAGGTGTTGATATCTCTTTTCTTCTATTTTTGGAGCTGGTTACACAACACCATTCAGAAATTTTGATTTAACATCGATTTGAAAAAAATTAAAATTATTAAGTGAAAATGCGAAACAACATTCTTAAATGTCTTGGTCTGGATACGGGTGGGAATGTTTCTTCAAAGTCAATTCCTTATTGTTGAGCATAGCCTTTCCATACGAGTCTTGCTTTCTTTCCAATTAATTGTTATTTTTCATTTAGTTTGTTTTTTAATACCAATTTTATCTCAATAACATTTTTATCTTCAGGGTCTTGGTACTACTTCCCTGGCAGGAAATGGGGGGGGGGGGTGAATCAATATTTCTTTAAATTAGAGCATTAGTTAATCTTCAATTATTATCATTGTTTGTATAATGATAGCAGCAAAAAAAAGGAACAAAAATGCACACAAATTTTAAGGTGGAAACCCACTCCGGGACAAAAACCACCTAATGCTTTTCTAATAATTCTTTAATATTCAACTCCAATTGAAAATAAAGCTCCAACTTCCTAGAATCTAGAAAAGAATTCTTCTCTAGCTCTCACTTGATGGAAGCTCCAATGCCCGAGATTCTTCGGTAGTCAACTGAACGGATGCCGCAATACCCAATGAGATACAACTCACTGTTTTCACCCCTAACACCTAAATTTTTCAGGCTTGAACTTTGTTGGTGACTTCATGCACCAACCTAGCACCACCCTACCACCCTATAAAAGAATAAAAGAAGAATGGACTCCCGTACTAGGGAAAATGGTCCACTTTACAGTGATATAGAATGATGTAGAAGAAGAAAACACACTAGACCATAACCCCAACTATGACACAACCACATAATGATGATCCTAGACCTCCTGACAATACCTCTTCAACTCTTGGTAGATAGACACTTGTACAACTTTTACAATTATTCTTGTACAATGACTCAGTACAATGATGCCTTTACAATGATTGTATGCAGTGCTGCCCACTTGAAGACTTCATGTGGTGAACTTCTTGTTGTTGTTTTGCACCTTGATTGTTGCTCTTGTCATGCTACCCCTCACACACCTTTCTTTGCTTTCTTTGCCCTACAATTTATAGTCCTTTATGACCCTTGACAACACATGATCTAGATTTTTCTTGCCTTTAATCTCAATATTGCATTAGGGGAATTTTGAGGTCTAAAATGAACCTTCTATGGAAAATGTATACAATCCAAAACACTTTTTGAGAACCGATCACATTTTAGGGGATGACATCATTCCTAATGGTTGAGGTGGCATTTTTTGAGTTAAAAGTACTTACTTGTCACATTCTCAATGGTGGATAAAAACTCATGGTTAACCATGGTAGTGCTCTAAGTACTTTTAAAGTCAAAGTAAAATACTCATAATAAATGTCATTTCACACTTTTTGAATAAAAATGTATTATTTTCATTTCATATTTCTTGAAAGAAACAATGCATATCCCTATACATTTATTATATTATATTATATTTATATAGTATATTAATTACATGTTATTATACAATTTAAATAATATAAATTTTAATTAATAGCATATAATATAATTATGAATTTATAAATTCATATTTATATTTTATTTTAAGCTATTTAAGTACAATGGACAAATGCATTAGTTGTTCAATGATAATGACTTTTTCTTGAAAATATCATTCTTATTTATAGTCACATCAATACAATTTTTTTATTAATTTTATTTTGATACAACTTTTGAATTTAATTTAACTATGGTTATATGGATTGTGGCGCAAAAAGTGAATTTAAAATTCATAAATATTATTTTATTGATTTAGCTATTATTTTATTATATCCTTAGGAGGCCCAATTTAGACCTCAAAATTCCCTAATGGAATCCGGTTTATCTACATTATTTCAGCTCCCCAATATGTGATTTTTTGGTTCTTGTGGTAGTACTGCGAGTATTCTTTCTAATGCCACATCATAAGTCCAATTGGATTCTTCAAGACAAAGTTATACCCAATCTCCCACAATGACCTAATTATGGATTGGTTCAGTAGAGCAAACTTGTAAGGCGTGCCACGTGTCATTGTTTCCTCCTTTGGCTCTAAAATTGATACATAGAAAACAAAATCTGTGCACTATATGTCATTTTACAATTCCAATTTGATACTCGGAGACAGAGTGAGACATATTTATGACGACTTTCCCAAGCTCACTTCTGCTTTGAGATGAATTTCAGGAGCCTGCACAAACCCTGACTTCCACAGATCATATCTCCAAAAATATTGTGCACCTTGATATGAAATGTTTATAGAAGCTTCCTCAGGATTTTAGCTTCGCCTCATAAAAATTTCAGCCTTTGAACCTTCGTAGAAAAAAATTTAGAGCACAAATTCCACAATGACCTATTTCAGGTAGCGAAATCCCTACATAAGGAGGATATGAGGATCACAATTTATATAAATACTTAGGTTGAGAGGGGCTTCAAAAAGTGAACATGGGAGGGATTTTAGGAGCTTAAAAATAATTATTTATTTATTTTTCAATGACCCATGCCACAACCCCATGGGGTTTTAGCCCACTAAATGGGGTTAAAAACTTCAAACATAAATGTCTCTCAAACCATGAAGAATTACGTGGCATGCCATATATCAACGGAAACATCTCGACAAGTAGAAACCATGAAAAGAATCTTGACCTAGAATATAGTAATTTGGTAGCTCAAAATTCCTATGCAATATTGGGTTAGCCACTAGTGCTACTTGGGTTGAAATCAATGACAACCACTGATCAACAATCTCCCCCTTTGGCATTGATGACAACACAAGTACTCCCCCTACGATTATGACACCTCTTCCTACAACATTATCTCCCCCTTTCACATCAACGATAAAGGGTAACTCCCCCTGACACACAACCATCCTGCGGACCTGTACACACTTCCACTCCCCTTGACACACAACCATCCCATGGACCTGTACACACTTCCACTCCCCCTTTATATTATGAATAAGGAAAATCTAATGAGAACTTGGGAGAATTGCAAGCTTCTAGCAAATATATTCAAATGATTCACGAGGTAAAGGTTTAGTGAAGATATCAACGATTTTTTCTTTTGTACCAACATACTCAAGTTTGATATTCTTTTCAGCGACATGTTCTCTAACAAATTGATATTTGATTGGAATGTGTTTTGTTTTTGAATGCATGACAGGATTCTTGGAGATGCTGATGGCACTGGTGTTGTCACAGAATATGGGAATAGGCTCATTGAACTGTACTTGAAGATCTTGCAAAGTTGGTTTCATCCAAGGGACTTGAGTACAACATGATGCCGCTGCAATGTATTCTGCTTCTACTGTAGATAACGATATTGAAGTTTGCTTTTTGCTCAACCATGATACGAGACAACCACCTAGATAGAATGCTGCTCCACTAGTACTCTTACAATCATCAATGCCTCCTGCCAAATATGCATCTGTAAAGGCTTGCATAATGATATTTTTACCCTTGGGATACCACAAGCCATATTCTTCTACGCCCTTTAGATATCAAAGAATTCTTTTGATGGCAATAATATGTGATTCTTTTGGTGTTGCTTGGAATCTTGCTACTTGTCCAACTTCTTGCATAACATCTGGCCGAGAGGCTGTTACATATAGAAGACTACCAATCATAGATCTATACAACTTCTGATCCACATCCTTAGATGAGTCATCTATGCTCAATTTGCAACCTGTTACCATCGGAGTAAGGACATGTTTGCAATCTTCCATTTTGAATTTATTGAGCATTTCCTTGATGTACTTGTCTTGACATATAAATATTCTTTTCTCTTGCTGAGATATTTGAAGCCCTAAGAAGTATATTAGCTCACCAAGTAAAGACATCTCAAACTCACTTTGCATCTTTGTAGAAAATTTCTTACTTATTCGATCATCATTACTACCAAATATTATATCATCCACATATACCTCAACTATTGTTAAATTATATTTATCTATTTGTACATAAAGATTGCTATCAATAGTACCTTTCTTGAACCCTTTTTGACATAGATATCCATAAAGATGAGCATACCATGCTCTGGGAGCCTACTTGAGACCATATAGAGCCTTCTTTAACCTACAGACATAGTCTTCTTTTTGTGATAGTAGAAAACCTTCAGGTTGTTCGATGTAAACTTCTTCTTCTAATTCGCCATTCAGAAATGTTGACTTAACATCCATTTGGTAGACTTTGATTTTTCTTGAACATGAATAGGTGAGAAACATTCAGATGGCTTCCATTATGGCAAATGGTGCAAATGTTTTGTCGAAATCAATTCCTCCACTTGTGCATAGCCTTTGCAAACCAATCTTTCTTTGTTTTTTCTAACATGTCCATCTTCATTCAATTTGTTCCTGAACACCCATTTAGTCCCAATGACATTTTTATCTTTTGGTCGTGGAACTAAATCCTAGGTGTTATTCTTCTTGATTTGATCCAATTCTTCATTCATAGCTACTACTTGATATTCCATTCTAGTTGGCTTCCTCAAAACTACGGAGCTCAAAAGTTGCTAGAAAAGCGATATGAGCTTGTTGATGAATAAACTATCGATATCATTTATGTCACCAATGATTTTATTTGATGGATGGTTATCTTGAATCCATTCTTTTGTTCTCTTTGGAGGCTCTTATTCTTGTTGTTCTGTTATATCTTGATGATCATTATTTACTTCTTCCTGGTTGACAGTTGCTTCTTGTTCTAGAATTTTCTTTGTGTCCTTTTCAACCTATGTCTCAAGTTTCAAAGATTCTAGATCCTCATCATTATTCGTTAGAACACCATCTTCATCAAATGTAACATTTATTCTCCCCACTATCTATTTTTGTCTTAGATAGTAGCATTTATAGGCCTTTCTTTTGCGTGAGTAACCAACAATGATACCTTCATCAACACGTGATTCAAACTTACCCAAATTTTGATCTTCTCTTTTGATATAACATTTTCTTCCGAAGATTCTGAAATATTTTACATTAGTTGGTTTTCCTTTCCATAATTCATATGGGGTCTTGTTGCAATTATTTCTGAGAAGACTTAGGTTGATAATGAAGACTCTCGTATCAATTGCTTGAACCCATAATTTTTCATCCAATTTTGAGTCCTTCAACATTTTTCTACCCATTTCCATTCAGTAAATCCATTTTGTTCTGATGTTTGTGCTGTTGAAAATTTCCTTTTTATTCCATTTTCTTCACAGTATTGCTGAAATAATTTGGAAGTGAATTATCCACCATTATCTGATTTTAGTCACTTTATTTGCAAATCAATTTAATTTTCTACCAACTCCTTGTATATCTTAAAGCACTCAAATGCTTCAAATTTTTTCTTTAGGAAACTAACGGCTGTCATCTTGGTATACTCAAGTATCATTAACATGAAATATAATTCTCCATATAAGCCTTTTGTTCTCATGGGACCACATAGATCAATATGTATCAATTCCAATGGATGTGATGCAAAGTGTTCTTTTGTTATAAATTTAACTTTTGTCTGCTTGTCATGCCAACATGCCTCACATAGTGTGTTGGAAGGTTTTGAGATTTTCGGCATTTCCTGTACTAATTCCTTTTTTCTTATCCTGACAAGATTGTCAAATTTTATGTGACCCATTCGTTTGTGCCATAACCAACTTTCATCTTCTTTAGCTAGTATACATGCTTTAGTTGCTTCATCCATGACATATGTCGTTTGGAGCTCAACTTGTTGTAGCCACAATTTTACCATACTTGCCTTTCCTGATTTCACATTTTGTGGAGTTGAATAGCATTGTGTGTCCTTGATCACACATTTTTCCAGCACTGAGTAGATTTTGATTCATGTTTTCAACCAATAGAACATTCACAAATTATAGATCTTTTCTTGGCTTGTGATGCACGATCTATAACATTTGATGTTAGGTCGCTATATTACTAGTATAGTCCTTATTGTTGTTAGTGTAACCCCCTTATTGTTATTTTTGTACCCCTGTAACCCCCATATTGTTATTATTGTGCCCTTAAATTATTATTGTTAGGTCGGCTAGGATTACATTGTGGCCCCACTGAGATTACATTGTGGCCCCATGGACTCCTATATATAGAAAGGAGGTTTTGTAATTTGAATCATCCAAGAATTATTTATTCATGTAATGTATTGCAGGTTTCCCCCTCGAAGTGGCTTATTTCTAAGGCGTTGATATCTCTTTTCTTCTATTTTTGGAGCTGGTTTCACAACACTTGGTATAAGAGCTTTGGATTCTAGGGTTTTTCTACTCCAAATAGGTCATCATGGAATTTTCTCTATAACGTTTTGTCTACGAAGGTTCAAAAGCTGAAATTTTTAGAGTACGAAGCCAAAATCCTGAGGAACATCGTTGCAAAATTTTAGAGCTTGGTTTGCAATATTTTTGGAGATATGATCTATGGAAGTTAGGTATTTTTGCAGGCTCTTGAATTTAACCTAAACAGGTCATCGTGGAATTTGCGCTATAACTTTTTTTCTACGAAGTTTCAAAAGCTGAAATTTTTATAGAGCGAAGCAGTAATCTGGAGTAACATTGTCACAACATTTCAGAGCTTGGTTCGAAACATTTCTTGAGATATGATCTATGGAAGTTAGGTCTTTTTCATGCTCCTGAATTTCATCTCAAATAGGTTATCGTGGGAAAATATTCATAACTCTCTCTCTCTGAGCATCAAATTGGAATGTTGTAAAAAGTGGCCACAATTACACTAACTTTAGTTTCTTGTCTATCAATTTTAGAGCCAAACGAGGAAACAGTGATAGGTGGAAAGTCGTACAATTTTGCTCTATTGAACCAGTCCATAACTGGGTCATTGTGGGAGATTGGACATTACTTTTCCTTGAAGAATCCAAATTAGGTTAGACCTATGACATTTTAAAGAAGCTTCAAAGGGCTACTACAAGGCTAAATTTCAGATATTGAGGATTTGCAATTACAAAGATAATTCAATTTCAATATACAGCTCCTCAAAAGAAAGTAAAAGGTGTATATTTTTTTCCTGAATTTCATGAGTCTTGTTTGAAGAATCAAGTTAAATTGATTCCAAGGGCATATTGTAGAATATATATCAGTATTGGATTCTAAAATGGCCCCTAAGAATATTTCAACACCCATTAAGCCTTTAGAAGGCTCTACTACAACTCATGAAGACGAAGAATGGCAACATGACATATCAAATTTACAAGAGCAAGTGCAAAAAATTTCGCTCTCGCAAAGAGCAACAAAAAATGACATGGACATTTTGAAGAAAGGCATGGAAACTAAGATGGATGGTTTGAAGAATGGCATGGAAGCTAAGATAGATGGCATGGAAGCTGGCATGGAATCTAATATGGATGACATGGAAGCTAAGATCGATGAAAAAATAGGAAACATGAAGAATGAACTAAAAGCAGACATGGAAGGTTTGACAAAGTTGATACAACAAATGTTTCCAAATGATGAAAAGATAGTGGAGGAAACTCATGATGATAACAAAATAAATATTAATCATGATTTCATAAACTCTAATGTTGGCAGGAAGAACCACCATATTCCAAAAATAGATATGAGGAATTTTGATGGAAATGATCATGTAACATGGATACTACATATGAAGCAATATTTTGATCTCAATAATGTGCAAAACACACAAAAGGTATGCATTGTAACTTTACATTTAGAACAAAATACATTTTTATGGTATCGATGCCTTTTCTCCAGTAAAAAAGTTGTCACTTGGTCAATTTTTACAGAGGAAATGATAGCACATTATGAAGATAAAAAGAGCAATACCTTCTTTAGCCAATTGATAAATCTCAAACAAAAGGGTTTAGTGGGGGAGCACATTGAGGGCTTCCAAAAATTGAATATAAGGGTAAGTGATATTCTAGAGGAACCTGGGATTGGATCTCTTCTTAGGTACTGAGATAACATCCAACATGAAGTTCACATTTTGGGTTTGATTCATTGGAGAAGGCATTCGAGGTTGGAAAAAATTTAATGTAAAATTAGCTGACAATCTACCTCATGGATTATGAAGAGGAAGAAAAAAATGAACAAGAAGAGTATATACACCAGGAACCAACCCAAGAAGAGGAAGAAATGAGTCCGACCATATCGTGTAATGCATTGGCAGGAATTACCACTCCTCAAACTCTCAAGATAGAAGGACATATCAAGAAGAAAAAGGTAATAGTGTTGATTGATTCAGGTAGTACCCATAATTTCATTCATTGTAAGGTAGCCAAGGAATTGAATTGTTTCCTATACCCAGCACCAAAATGTCAAGTGATGGTTGCAAATGGAGGAACTATAAATTTCTCTTGAAAATGCCATAATATCAAGCTAACCATGGGGGAATATGTATTGAATAGTCCAATTCTTTCCATTCCTATGGGAGGTGTTGATGTTGTACTAGGAGTACAATGGTTACAATCTTTGGGGACGGTAGCTTTTAATTTTCAAGAACTTTTCTTGAATTTTTTTTTTCAGAAGGAAAGGAAGTCGAATTACGGGGTATTGAAGGGAAGCCGGGAAGGATAATAAGCTCTAATGTCATGACAAAGCTTCTAAAGAAATAACAATGAGGCATAATTGCACAATTATGCTCACTAGAAGTTCCAACATCAAAATCATCTATTTCTGCAGATCTCCAAAAAGTCTTGGACAATCATTCCAAGGTTTTTGAAACTCCCAAAGGACTCCCACCTATTTGTGGTCATGATCATGTTATTAATTTGATTCCAGGAAGTTTTCATCCAAAAATCAGGCCTTATATATATCCTTATGTCCAAAAGAGCGAAATTAAACATATGATTACAGAAATGTTAGAGGATGGTATAATTCAACCTAGTCAAAGTTCTTTCTCTGCTCCTGTAGTATTGGTACACAAGAAGGATGGATCATGGTGCATGTGTCCATATTATAGGGAGCTCAATAAGCTCACCATTAAAGATAAATTTCCCATTCCTGTGATTGATGAATTATTGGATGAATTACATGGAGCAATTTATTTTACCAAGTTGGATCTTAGTTCAGGATATCATCAAATTAGAATGAAGACTGAAGATATTCCAAAAACAGCATTTCGAACTCATGAGGGTCATTATGAATTTTTGGTCATGCCTTTTGGCCTAACCAATGCACCTTCTACATTTCAAGGGTTGATGAATTCCATTTTCAAACCCTTCCTTAGAAAATTTGTGCTAGTATTTTTTGATGATATACTAATCTACAGTAGGTCTTGGAAGGATAATGTTCAACATGTTGACAGGGTGCTCCAACTATTGCAAGAAAAACAATTATATGCAAAAACATCCAAATGTTTCTTTGGAGTACAAGAGGTGGAATATCTGGGTCATATTGTATCTCACCAGGGTGTTAAGGTAGACCCTAACAAAGTTAAAGCCATTAAGGAATGGAAAGTCCCCACAACCATAAAGCAGTTGCAAGGATTTCTCAGGTTAACAGGGTATTATCGCAAGTTTGTTAAGAATTATGGGAGAATAGCAACACCTCTAACAAAATTATTAAAGAAAGATGCATTTTCATGGACTCCTGAAGCAACTAAGGCCTTTGAACATCTTAAAGAGGCAATGTGCCTAGTACCGGTCTTAGCTATGCCAGACTTCACAAAAACCTTTATTGTGGAATGTGATGCCTCAGGAAATGGAATTGGTGCAGTTTTAATGCAGGAAGGAAGACCCATTTCTTTTGAAAGTCGTCCAATCAAAGGAAAGTATTTACAAAAACCTATTTATCAGAAGGAAATGTTAGCAATACCGCATGCACTAAAGAAATGGCGAACTTACCTAATGGGAAGACACTTCAAGGTAAAAACTGATCATGATAGTCTTAAACACTTTTTGGAACAAAGACTATCTTCAGAAGAGCAGCAAAAATGGGTCACAAAGATGTTGGGTTATGAATTTTAAATAATCTACAAAAAAGGAAAGCTTAATGTTGTTGCAGATGCACTCTCAAGAAAGAATGAAGAGGTGGAAGCATTGCTTTGTGCCATTTCTATTATCCAACCAGATTGGATAACCGAAGCAAGAGATGAATGGAAGAAGGAATAAGATGTATGGACACTCATTCAAAAGTTGCAGCAAGATCCTAGTACATCTGATACATTTAGTTGGAAAAATGATTCCTTATGGTACAAAGATCGTTTATATCTTTGTAAGAATTCCCAACTAAAACAAAAGATTCTTCTGGAATTGCACACTTCTCCTTTAGGAGGACACTCTGGATTTTTAAAAACTTACCACAGGGTGAAGAAAGAATTTTTTTGGGATGGCCTTAAATCTGATATTCAAAATTTTGTGGCGGAATGTTTGGTTTGCCAGCAGAATAAAGTTGAGACAATTAAGACCCCGGGACTTCTACAACCTTTATACATTCCAAGTCAACGTTGGGAGGAGATTTCAATGGATTTTATCACAGGTTTACCTAAGTCCGAAGGAAAGAGTGTCATCATGGTGGTAGTTGATAAAATTACCAAGTATGCACACTTTTGTGCATTATCTCATCCATTTAAAGCAAGTACAGTTGCTACTACATTTATGGACACAATTCAAAAGATACATGGAAACCCAAGGGTTATTGTGAGCGACAGAGATCCCATTTTTACTGGAAATTTTTGGACGGAGTTATTTTCTTGTTTGGGTACTCAATTAGCTCATAGCTCATCTTATCATCCTCAATCTGATGGTCAAACTGAGATAGTAAATAAATGTTTGGAAGGATATCTTCGTTATTTTGTATCTGATAAACAAACACAATGGGTCAAGTGGTTACCTCTCGTTGAATGGTGGTATAACACTTCCTTCCATACTATAGAAAAAATGACCCCATTTATGGCACCTTATGGATATCATCCACCATCCATCACATCATCTTTAAGAGAAAATTCGAAGGTTCAAGCAGTGGAAGATCACATAGAGCATCAACAAGAAGTTCTCCAATTCTTAAAGGACAACCTGAATTTGGCACAAAATCGAATGAAACAACAGGCAGATCAACATTACAGCAAGAGAAGTTTTGATGTAGGAGACTGGGTATTTTTATGGCTACAACCATACAAACAAATGTCCCTCAAGCAAGCTAAGAAGGATAGTAAATTATCGCCAAAGTACTATGGTCCTTACAAGGTGTTGCAAAAGATTTGTACTATGGCATACAAATTGGAGCTTCTTGCTTCTTCATGAGTGCATCCAATTTTCCATGCTTCATGCTTAAAGAAGGTTATATGTGAAAATCTTCCAGTTCAAACAATATTTCCAGAACTTGATGAGGAAGGAAAAATCATATTGGAACATAAAGAGGTCACAAAAACAAGAACTTGATAGCTATGGAATCGATCAATTTCAGAGTATCTCATCAAGTGGAAGAACTTACCCACTGAATATTCTACATGGGAGGATGATAATTTTATACAGAAGCACCCAGAGCTACTCAAGCATTGTGGACAACACTTTTTTGAAGGAGAGGAGAATGTTAGGTCCCTATATTACTAGTATAATCCCTTATTGTTGTTAGTGTAACCCCCTTATTTTTATTATTGTACCCTTGTAACCCAAATATTGTTATTATTGTTCCCTTAAATTATTATTGTTGGGTCGGCTAGGATTACATTGTGGCCCCACTAATATTACATTGTGGCCCCATGGAATCCTATATATAGAAAGGAGGTTTTGTAATTTGAATCATCCAAGAATTGTTCATTCATGTAATGTATTGGAGGTTGCCCCCTCAAAGTGGCTTATTTCTAAGGCATTTATATCTCTTTTCTTCTATTTCTGGAGTTGGTTTCACAACATTTGAAGGTCCATCATTTCCAAAGGATATGGCCCCATCCTTATTCTCTTTCAGAGATACAAATTTCCTTCTATCTCTAGTTGACATATGCATTGAGCAACCACTATCAACATCCCACACATCTTCGTTGTTTTGAGCCTTAAGAGGGAGAGCACAATTATCAATCTTCTTCTTCTTCCATGTTCCTTCGTTCTGTGGCTTCAAAGATTCTTTTGGAGGATTTTCAAGTCCGCAGTCTCTGGCTATGTGTCCAAAGTTCTGACATTTGTAACATTCCATTTTTTTCTTAAATGTTCAAATCTATTAATGTTTCATTGAGCCCTGGGAGGTTTATATTTGAAGGATCTCCTAGAATTGCATTGGTTCCTAGGGTACATGTGCCATTCTATAGCTTTATGACCAAATTTTCCACATGAATAACAATAGCCATAAAAAATATGTTGGTACCTGGATGGAAATATTCCTCGAGGAATCGTCTTCCAAGGATGTTCTTACAAATATTGTCTAATGAAGTGTACATGCATGTCAAATCTCATAGGTTCATTTTATTTTGTTGTAGAAGGTCCTGCTTTTTCTTCTTTGTAACCGAGGCAAGTTCTATCGTTGTAATATCGTTGATTTTTGATGAGTTCTTCCAACTCCCTTGAGCTAATGGCATATTTTTTGACATTTTTTCCCTTCTTCACTTCCTTACGCAACGAGACTACTTTGGCTTCTAATTCTTCCCTTTCTTGGTTACTTTATTCCAACTTCTTTTGAAGGACTCTTCAATACATTTGTGTTCTTCAACTTCAATTTTGAGACGTTGAACTTGTTCTTCAAGAGTATTGGAACGAATCTTCTCAGCCTTGAGCTCTTTTATAAGCCTGATTTCCTCCTTAGAAAATTCTTCTATGGTCAACCCTTCTTCCTCATTATTTGATACCTTTTGTTTGTTGTGCTTGGCCATAAACAATACTCTCTCATTTTCTTCCTCTTTGTTTTCACTGTCTTCATCAGATGATGAGCTATCTTCTTTAGAGAGAAAGTTCCTTTTGGATCCTTTCTTTTTTACTTGATTGTTGAATTTATTAAAGCCTTTCTTTCCTTTTGAGTTTTCATCACTTTTGTTCATACATTTTACTGCTAAATTCCCAACCTCACCACAACCGAAACATATCAATGGAAGTTTACCTTTGAATTTTACTTTACAAATTTTTATTTTTCTCATAAAGTAAGCATATTCTTCATCTAAAATACCTTCTTCATCATCTCCCTTTTCTTCACACTTGCAGGTGCATGTATTTTCAATTGAAGGTTGTTTGTCCTTATTGGTTTTCTTAGATACAATAACGCAGTTTCTAGATGCGAAGTACCCTCTTCTTCATCAAATCTCATTTCATATGTTATGAGAACTCCATGTAATTCCTCTTTGTTGAGTTTTTCTAGATTTTCATTGTATTCTAAGACGGATACCTTTGGGTTAAATCTCCCTAGTAACGTTCTAAGAATATTTCTTATAATAGTCTTCTCATCAACTATCTCTCCCAATCCTTCCAGAGTATTGGTTATTTCATCGACGTATTGGAAGTATTCAACAATGTTGCCA
The DNA here is from genome assembly GCA_034641835.2 of Pinus albicaulis. Lineage (NCBI taxonomy): Eukaryota > Viridiplantae > Streptophyta > Pinopsida > Pinales > Pinaceae > Pinus > Pinus albicaulis. The sequence goes on along the minus strand of CM076577.1, from coordinate 1,079,334,849 downwards.
TATTCCTTCATTTTGAGTTGCTCAAATTTTTCTCTATAGATTTGAAGCTTTGCTTCTTTGACATTTGAGTCACCTACATATATATTCTCAAGCTTGTCTCATACATTTTTGGCAGTTTTACAACCCAACACCTTATGACAAGAAGATTAAATAAGTCCACTGATAACAATATGCTTTTCTTTTGCATCATTTACCAAATTCTTCTTACCTTGTTCATCCACGATTTATGTAAATCCATTTTGAATAGTGTTCCATACTTCGTAACCTTGCACCAAGAGAGAGACCTCCATTCTTCCTTTCCATAGTGCATAATTATTTTCATTGAACGGAGGTGCACCATTCTTGGTAGCTCCATGACCTCCTTCCAGCTGTTAAACTATTATTGACGGAACCAAGCTCTGATACCAATTGTTGGAAATAATGAGAGGGGGGTGAATAAGTATTCCTATCAATTAGAGCATTATTTAATCTTCAATTATTATCAGTGTTTGTACAATGATAGTAGTAAACAAAAGGAACACAAATGCACACAGTTTTTAAGGTGGAAACCCTCTCCGGGACAAAAACCACCTGAATTCTTTTATAATAATTCTTTAATATTCAACTGCAATTGAAAATAAAGCTCCAACTTCCTATAATCTAGAAAATCATTCTTCTCTAGCTCCCATTGGATGGATTCTCCAATGCCTGAGATTCTTTAGTAGTCAACTGAACGGATGCCCCAACACCCAATGAGCTACAAATCACCCTAGTGCCACCATAGCACCCTAAATTTATCACTGGCTTGAACCTGTTGGTGACTTCATGGAACAGCCTAGCACCACCCTACCACCCTATAGAAGAATAAAACAAGAATGGACTCTCGTATCAGGTAAAATGGTCCACTTTACAATGATATAGAATGATGTAGAAGAAGAAGACACACTAGGCCATAACCCCAACTATGACACAACCACCTAATGATGATCCTAAACCTCTCGAAACTGCCTCTTACCCCCTTGGTAGATAGACACTTGTACAATTTTTACAATGATGCATTTACAATGACTTAATACAATGATACCTTTACAATGACTGTATGCAGTGCTTCCCACTTGAAAACTCCATGTGATGAACTTCTTGCTTTTGTTTTGCACCTTGATTGTTTCTCTTGTCATGCTACCCTCTACTGCACCTTGCTTTTCTTTGCTGCCTTATAAAATCTGGTCCTTTGCAGCCCTTGAAAACACATGATCTAGATTTTTCTTTCCTTCTAGGATCTCGATATTGAATCTAGTATATCTTTGTTATTTCAGCTCCCCAATATGTGATTTTTGGTTCTATAGTAGTACTCTGAGTATTATTTCCAATGCCACAGGTCTGATCCAATTTGGATTCAAGAGAGAGCTATGCCCAATCTCTCACAATGACCCAATTATGGATTGTTTCAGTAGAGTGAATTTGTACAGAGTGCCACATGTCATTGTTTCTTTATTCGACTCTGAAATTTATACAGTGAAAACTAAAGTTCGTGCACTATCTGCCAATGTTTACAGAATTCCAATCCGATACTCAGAAGAGAGTTATGACTATTTTCCCAATATCACTTCTTTGAGATGAAGTTCAGGAGCCTGCAAAATCACTAACTTCCCTAGATCATATCTCCGAAAATATTGCGCACCTTGATCTGAAATTTTTACAGGATCTTCCTCAGGATTTGGGCTTCGCCTCATAAATTTTTTTGCTTCTGAACCTTCGTAGAAAAAAAGGTTAGAGTGAAAATTCCACGATGACCTGTTTCAGGTAGCGAAATCCCTACATAAGGAGGATATGAGGAACACAATTTATATAAATGGTTAGGTTGAGAGGGGCTTCAACAAGTGAACATGGGAGGGATTTTAGGAGCTTGAAAATTATTAATTATTGATTTTTCAATGACACATGCCACAACCCCATGGGGTTTTAGCCCATTAACCGAGGTTACAAACTTCAAACATGAATATCTCTCAAACCGTGAAGAATTACGTGGCGTGACATATATCAATGGAAACATCTCGACAAGTTGAAACCATCAAAAGCATTCTTGACCTAGAATATAGTAATTTGGTAGGTCAAAATTCCCATGCAATATTGGGGTAGCCCCTGGTGCTGCTTGGGTTGACATCAATGACAACCGTTGATCAATAGTTCCCATGTATGTTTCTTTTCTATTTGATCAAGTTCTTCATCCATTGCCTTAACCCAATTTTCGTCTTTGCTAGCTTGATTCACATTTTTAGGTTCAATTGTGGATAGTAAAGCTAGATAAATAGAAGTTCCAAGAATATTTCTTATTAAAATTGTATAGAATTCTTTCGGTAATAATCACATTCAAATGAATTTGGTCGACGCGTTTCGAACCAACCAGTGTGGTTCATCATCGGGACTAGGTGATGAACCACACTGGTTGGTTCAAAACACATCGAAAAAGTTCATTTGAATGTGATTATTATCGAAAGAATTCTATACAATTTTAAGATGGATCATAGAAGCCAAAATTCGAAAAATATTTCTTCTAGTTTGTACTTCTTAGGTCCCTATATTACTAGTGTAGTTCCTTATTGTTATTAGTGTATCCCCCTTATTGTTATTGTTGTGCCCCTGGAACCCCCATATTGTTATTATCGTGCCCTTACATTATGATTGTTAGGTCGACTAGGATTATATTGTGACCCCATTGGAATCCTATATATAGAAAGGAGGTTTTGTCATTTGCAACATCCAAGCACTTTTCATTTATGTAATGTAAAGGAGGTTTCTCCCTCGAAGTGGTTGATTTATAAGGCATTTATCTCTCTTTTCTTCTATTTTTGGAGATGGTTTTATAACATTTGGTATCCGAGCTTTGGATTCTAGGGTTTCGCTACTTCAAACAAGTCATCATGGAATTTTCACTATAATTTTTTTTCTACGAAGGTTCAGATGCTAAAAATAAAAACCCATTTTGAAGAATTCCTGAGGAACTTCATGTAACATTTTCAGATCTTGGTTCACAATAATTTCGAAGATATGATCTGTGGAAGTTAGGGTTTTTGTAGGCTCCCAAATTTCATCTAAAAGAGGTGAACTTGGGAAAATCGTCATAAATATCACTCTGAGCATTAGATTTGAATTCTTTAAAAATTGGTTGAAATTACATGGACTTTAGTTTTCTATGTATTAATTTTAGAGTCGAAGTAGGAAACAGTGACATGTGGCACACCGTACAAGTTCACTCTACTAAACAAGTCCATAATTAGGTCATTGTGGAAGATTGGGTGAAACTTTGCCTTGAAGAATCCAAATCAGGCCAGACCTCTGGAATTCGAAAGAATATTTCGAGGGCCTAATTTTAGATATTGAAGATATGAAGGCATAGAGAGAATCCAGTTTCAATATCGAGCTCCTCATGTGACGCAACAAAACTGAATTCGGACCCCTAAGGAGAGATGGTTAACTGTAGATGTGGCTCTGTCAGCATTTCCCTTGGAATTTCGTTCTCTACTCCACGTGGTTTACTTCTTTTTTTTTTTTAGGAAGTTATTATCAAATTCGAGGAATTTGATAAATAAATATCATTTGATAAATAAATATCATCGAATACCTTTGAAAAGTTAAATAAATCTCTCGGCTTTATATTATACTGCCAACCTTATAACCAATGTTTAAATCTTCGAAACTTTATATTAATGCCGACACCCTCGTTATCTCCCGCGCATCTATAGTAAGCGACCACCGTCCGATGGCTCTTTCCCAGATCAACAGTATGTACGCATATCGCTCGGCATCCTGGTACGAACGTTAACGCGCGATGGCACGCTTGAACGGCGGTTTTTGTGGGTCCACCCTTGCCACGCGTCGATGGTTCTATGGAATCGCTTCAATTCTGGGAATATCACTCAACCCGCAAAAGTGGTGCGATATGGGCGATCCGCTTCTGCAAATCCGCTCGTGGTTTCAATATAGGGCTTGACCAAGGTTCACGTCAGGTTTGCGTTCTCCTTTGTATGCCTCAACTTAGGTTTGCTACTCGGGTTGGGAATTCTAATTACCAACAAAAAAATGTAATTCTCTTCATTGAGCGAGATTTATATTATCATAAAACAGAGCTTGACGACAATGGCTTTCCTACTCTGACCTCGCTTGCGAGTGGGGTGAATTCATAGGGTTCATCCAACCAATTTACGGGAAATCAAAGACAGAGAAATGGAATTACCAATACACAATCGCCCCACAGTTAAACAATTCTTCACAATTATAAATTCAGACAGTTTGGAAATCAACGGGACTTGAAGTTTATTCAACTGGAAGAAATTTCTCAATACACAAAGTTTTATTGCAGAAATCTCTTCCTTTTCTCTTCTCCCCCCTTTAATACATCTGAGGGATTACATTTATATACATAAACATTTGTCTGTTTGGTTCCTCTGCGAGGACCGTTTTAGGAAGCCAAAAGCCTAATTACAATTATTCAACTAATTAAAATGTGACAGATGGATCGAACTGAAATATTCGACTTCTAACTAATCTAAATGATATAGTCAGCTGAGGTATTGACACCTAATCATTATAATTCAAATTTTTTGAACCCTCCCAGCCACAACATGTGGACAAAACCTCCTACATTGCGGGCTAGTGTCTAATGCCCCTGCATCAGACTCCCGAGGGAAATTTCCTTCATGGGCTCCTGTCCATGAGCTCTTCCACTGATCTGCCTATCTTCTGAAACATCCCTCAGTCATCGAAGTGGCATCTTCCTCTGGCTTTTCCTTCCATTTGATCAAGTACTGAAATTACTCTTTTCCTCTGGTCCTTCTGAATGGTCTTTTATCCAATATCTTCTCTGGTTGCAATGGTTGCGCTGGAGGTAGCTGCTCCTTGCACTCAATCTGTTCCTTGTCTGCTGATCTTTCTTCTACACCACCATCCTCATACTTGTACAAATCTGCAACATTAAAAATGGGAGATATTCCAACATCAAGTGGCAATTCAATCTCATAAGCACTTGTAGAAAACTTTCTAAGTATCTTGCATGGCCCAATCTTTTTGAACTTCAATTTGTTGTACTACTTCTTTGGGAATATCTCCTTTCTCAAGTGTGCTAAGACCAGATCTCCTACTTCAAAATGAACTTCCTTTCTGCTCAAGTCTACTCTGCTTTTATATTTGATGTTGTTGCCTTGTAGTTGCTGTTTCACTTGTTCATGTATGGCCTAGATCTCTGAAGCAAATTCCTCACCATTTTCACTCCTTAGCTATGCCTTTCCCAGATTTCTTAACTTTGATATTCCTCTGGGGTGTATTCCATAAACAATATGGAATGGACTCTGCCCTGTGCTCCTGTTTTGTGAGTCATTATATGCATATTCTGCCTGAGGAAAAATATGATCCCACTGCTTGGGATGCTCTCCTGCAAGACGTCTCAACAAATTTCCCAGACTCCTATTCACCACTTCGGTTTTTCCATCAGTCTGGGGATGATAAGCTGAGCTGAAACTCAGTTTGGTACCAAGTTTCTTCCATAGTGTCCTCCAAAAATGACCCACAAATCTGGTGTCTCTTTCTGAAACAATACTCTTGGGCAACCCATGCAATCTAACAACTCTTTGAAAAAAAAAAGACTGCATCATTCCCTCTCTGATTCTTGGGTAATCCTAGAACAAAATCCATACTCACCATGTCCCAAGGCCTGTCTGGAATAGGTAAGGGAGTGTACAATCTTGCATTCTGGCTCCTTCCCTTAGCGTATTGACATATCTTGCAATTCTTCACAAACTTACCTACTTCTGTTCTCATCCTGGGCCAGAAATAGAAGTGGCTTAGCTTCTCATAAGTCTTATCAGTACCAAAGTGTCCAGCAAGTCCACCACTATGCTTCTCTTTGATCAAATTTTCCCTCATGGAACATCTTGGTACACACAGTTGGCTTCTTCTGAATAACAAGTCCTCCTGCAGGAAATAATCCAGCCACTGGCTTCTATCTGTTAAAACAGGGTTACTACATGCCTCAAATGCTTCTTTAAAATCAGGATCTGTTTTATACAATTCCTTGAGAAAATCAAATCCTACAACTTCAAAATTTGTTTCTTGAACAAGCATGTGCCTCCTACTCAAAGCATCAGCTACTTTATTGGCTTGACCACTTATATGTTTCAAAAAAAAATTAAAACCTTGGAGATACTCAACCCATTTAGCATGCTTATGTTTCAACTTGGGCTGCTGTACAATATACTGCAAAGCATGATTGTCAGAATATAATACAAATTCCCTAGACATCAAGTAATGTCTCCACTTCTTCAGTGCCTGAACAATTGCATAGAATTCCTTCTCATAAGAGGAACACTTTCTTCTGGTGTCATTCATATTTTCATTGAAATATGCCACAAGCCTATCATCTTGTCTCAACACAGCTCCAATGGCCTCTCCACTGGCATCACACTTTACTTGAAATGGTTTAGTAAAATCAGGCAGAATCAAAACAGGCTTCTCCGTTATCTTTTGCTTCAAAACTTTAAAATTTATTTCTGCTTCAACAGTCCACTTAAATGGTTGTTTTCTCTTCTTTATTGTTTCAATTATGGGTGCATTGATCTTACTGAAGGTCCTTATAAACTTTCTGTAAAAACTAGCAAGTACATGAAAACTCCTTACCTCAAAGACATTCCTGGGTGAAGGTCACTCCATAATTGCCTTAACCTTTTCTGGGTCCATCTTCAATCCTTCTGCAGAAACAACAAAACCCAAATACACCAACTCTTCTTTCATGAATGAGAATTTCTTTAAATTTATCAAAAGTTTATCTTGGTGCAGCTTTTTCAAGACATGATTAAGATGCCTTAAATGTTCTTCTTTAGTTCTGCTGAAAACTAATATATCATCCAAATATACTATGAAAAATTTACCAATGAATTCTTTCAATACTTCATTCATAAGTCTCATAAAAGTGCTAGGTGCATTTGACAACCCAAAAGGCATTACCATCCATTCATACAGTCCTTCATTTGTTTTAAAGGCAATTTTCCACTCATCACCCTCTCTTATTCTAATCTGATGGTATCCAATTTTCAAATCTATCTTTGAAAAATATTTAGCACCACTCAAACAGTCCATCAAATCCTCAACTCTAGGCAAAGGGAATCTGTACCTGATTGTGATCTTATTGATTGCTCTGGAATTAGTACACATCCTCCAGCCTCCATCTTTCTTTGGGCTCAATACTGATGGTACTGCACATGGACTCAAACTTTCTCTAATCAGCCCCTTGTCCACCAATTCCTATACTTGTCTCCTGATTTCCTCATTTTCTTTAGGAGTCATTTTGTAGGCTGCCTTATTTGGTAGATTTGAACCAGGGATAAAATCTATCTGATGGCTTATCTTTCTCACAGGTGGCAGCTCATCAGGTAAATCATCCACAATAATCATCTAACATCTCTTGGATTTATACTGTCAAATCAGAAATATTTGTAGAAGTATGAACTACTTTAGGTTTGCAAACTAAAGCAAAGCTTACCTCTTCTTCTTCTATCTGTTGCAGATATTCCTTCCCGCTCAATAACAAGGTCTTTGGATCAAGCACTCTGCTGGATGGCTCTCCTTCTTCCATGGGTATCAATGTATGGTGTATCCCATCTTTGAAGAACTTGTAAGTGTTCTTCTTGCCATCATGCACTGCTGCTATGTCAAACTGCCAAGGTCTACCCAGCAGTATATGACACACATCCATGGGCATTACATCACACAGGACCTTATCTTTGTATTTGCCCATTTGCAGCTCTATCTCACACTATTCTTTCACAACCAGCTGGTGCCCTTTATGCAGCCAGGACACCCTATAGGGAGTTGGATGCTCCCTTGTCTTCAACTTCAACTTTTCTATTACCTCAGTGGAAACCAAATTTTCTGTGCTGCCACTATCAATGACTAGCTGGCAACATTTCCCTTGGAATTTTCATATGCTCCTAAACAAATTCTTCCTTTGTGTAGGCTCAGTGACTTCTTTAGCTTTCTTCAACATGACCTTATTTACCACCAAGGATTCTCCCCTCTCTAGAAGAATTTCTTCTTCAACTTCTGCCTCTTCTCCAGCCTGGGAAACAACAACATTCCTTGGACCAGCACCCACATTCTCTGGACACTCATAGTGCTTATGTCCCACATACTGACATATATAGCACCTCAACTCTCTACCCATGCCTATGTCTCTACCTCCTCTTCCTTTTCCTCTGTAAGAGCCCCTTCTTCCCCTTGCATCATCCTCTATAGATGCATTCTGAGGTGAGCTGCTGTCAGCTCCATCCCTGGGTGTAGCAGGCTTTCCTCTACCACCCTGACTTCCCTTTCCATGGAAAGTACCTCTCTTCTTGGCAAATTGTTTCCTTAGGAGTTTCTCCCCTGCTTTCAAGGCCATCTGATAGGCCTCTTCCACTGTCTTAGGAGATAGGAGACCAATCTCATCTTGGATCTCCAGCTTGAGACCATTCACATATCTGGGAGTCTTCTCTGGTTTGTCTTGAAATTTCCCAGCTCTTATGCTCACTCTGTAGAATTCCTCTGTGTATTCCTTTACTGTCAGCAACCTCTGTCTCAGGTTCTGCATTTTCTTATACAATGTCAACTGGTAATCACTAGGCAAGAATTTACCTTTTAATTTAGCCATCATTCTGGTCCAGCTCTTGATAGGTTGCTTGCCAACTCTCCTCCTTTCTGCCTGCACTCCATCCCACCAAAGTGTAGCATGTCCCTTCAGCTTTTTCACCGCAAACTTTACCTTTTTTATCTTCACTTATTTCCTCATAATCAAAGCACTTATTCATTTCGTTTATCCAGTCCACCAGTTCCTCTGGATTCAGTCCCCCTGCATAACTCGACACTTCAATTCTGGGCTTAACTGCAGACCCCAAAACAGTTCTGAGGAGCCTCATGTCAGGAGGAATTTCAACATTTTCTTCAGCTTCTTCTATTTCAGGTTCGTTGATGTCTTCAGGATCTACGGGTTGTCTTTGCTCCATGGCATCCATTCTGGCCTTCACCCTCTACAACATCCCCAACACCTCTGCATTGGCAACATGTCTCCTTCTACCAGCACCTCTACCAACTCGGATTGCCATGTCAACAAAAAAAACTTCAAACAATAGCTTTGATACCACAAATCATGCAACAAAACTGAATTCGGACCCCTAAGGAGAGATGGTTAACTATAGACATGGCTCTGTCAGCATTTCCCTTGGAATTTCGTTCTCTACTCCACATGGTTTACTTTTTTTTTTTTTTAGGAATTTATTTATCAAATTCGAGGAATTTGATAAATAAATATCATCGAATACCTTTGAAAATTTAAATAAATCTCTTGGCTTTATATTATACCGCCAACCTTATAACCAATGTTTAAATCTTTGAAACTTTATATTAATGCCGACACCCTCATTATCTCCCACGCATCTATAGTAAGCGACCACCGTCCGATGGCTCTTTCCCAGATCAACGACATGTACGCATATCGCTCGACATCCTAGTACAAACGTTAATGCGCGATGGCGCGCTTGAACGACGGTTTTCATGGGTCCACCCTTGCCACACGTCGACGGTCCTATGGAATCGCTTCAATTCTGGGAATACCACTCAACCCGCAAAAGCGGTGCGATATGGGCAATCCGCTTCCACAAATCCGCTCATGGTTTCGGTACAGGGCTTGACCAATGTTCACGTCGGGTTTGTGTTCTCCTTTGTATGCCTCAACTCAGGTTTTCTACTCGGGTTGGGAATTCTAATTACCAACAAACAAATGTAATTCTCTTCATTGAGCGGGATTTCTATTATCATAAAATAGAGCTCGGCGAAAATGGCTTTCCTACTCTGACCTCGTTTGCGAGTGGGGTGAATTCACAGGGTTCATCCAACCAATTTATGAGAAATCAAAGACAGAGAAATGGAATTACCAGTACACAATCACCCCACAGTTAAACAATTCTTCACAATTATAAATTCAGACAGTTTTGAAATCAACGGGACTTGAAGTTTATTCAACTAGAAGCAATTGCTCAATATACAGAGTTTTATTGCAGAAATCTCTTCCTTTTCTCTTCTCCCCCCTTTAATACATCTGAGGGATTACATTTATATACATAAACATTTGTCTGTTCGGTTCCTCTGTGAGGACCGTTTTAGGAAGCCAAAAGCCTAATTACAATTATTCAACTAATTGAAATGTGATAGATGGATAGAACTGAACTATTCGACTTCTAACTAATCTAAATGATATAGTCAGCTGAGGTATTGACACCTAACCGTTATAATTAAAATGTTTTGAACCCTCCTAGCCACAACATGTGGACAAAACTTCCTACATTGTGGGCTAGTGTCTAATGCCCCTGCATCATCATGAAAAGCAAGAAAAAGGTTTCTATTGTTTTTCAAATTGCATAAGTGTTGTTTGAAAAAGAAGTTTGAAGTGATTCCAAGGGCATATTGAAGCATAGATATCAGTATTGGGTTCTAAAATTCCCCTTAAAAATAATTTAACACCCATTAAGCCCTCATAAGGATCTAATATGACTCATGAAGAGGAATAAGTGAAACATGATATATCAAAATTACAATAGCAGGTGCATCAAATTTCACTCTCGTAAAGAGCAACAAAAAATGAAACGGTAATTTTGAAGAAAGGTGTGGAAGCTAAGATGGATGGTTTGAAGAAAGGCATGGAAGCTAATATGGATGGTTTGAAGAAAGTTGTGGAAGCTAAGATGGTTTGTTCGAAGAATGGCATGGAGGCTAAGATGGATGACATGGAAGCTAACATGGAAGACAAGAAGAATGATCTAAAAGTAGACATGTAAGGTTCAAAGGAATGTTTGAAAAACTTGATATAAGAAATTATTCCTAATGGTGAAAAGCTAGTACAGGAAACTCATGATGTGAACAAAATAAATTCTAATCGCAATTTCATAAACTCTAATGTTGGATGTTAGACCCACCATATCCCAAATATGGATATGATTAAGTTTTATGACAAATATCATGTAACATGGATACTAGATATGGGGCAATATTTTTCTCTCCATAATGTGAAAAACACACAAAAGGTATGCATTTCAACTTTACATTTAGAACAAAATACATTTTTATGGTATCGATGCCTTTGTTCTCGTAAAAAAAATGTTACTTGGTCAATTTTTACAGCACAAATGATAGCACAATATGAGGATACAACGAGCAACACCTTCTTTAGCCAATTGATAAATCTCAAACAAAAGGGTGCAATGGTGGAGCACATTGAGAACTTCCAAAAATTGAATATAATGGTCACTGATATTCTAGAGGAACACAGGACTGATGTCTTCATAGGGACTTTTAAGGATAACATTGAACATGAGGTTCACCTTTGGGAACCTGATTCATTGGAGAAGGCATTCAAGTTGGCAAGAAAAATTGAAAGTAAAATTATGGCAACAAGGAATCCTACCACTGACATCTATAAATATGGAATTGTTTCTACTCCTTGACTTCCACAACCTACAAGGTTGGCACCACAACAATTGGAAGAAAAAATATAAAAAGGGATTTGTTATAGTTTTGATAGCAAATACACTAAAGGTCATAAGTCTATTGAGAAGAAATTATTTTACATAGATTGTGAAGAGGAGGAATAAAATGAATAAGAAACTTCAAAAGAAGAGGATATACACCAGCAACCAACACTAGAGAAAGAAGAAATGAGTCCAACCATATCTTGTAATGCATTGGTAGGAATTACCACTCCTCAAACTCTCAATATAGAAGGACATATCAAGAAGAAAAATGTAATAGTGTTGATTGACTTGGGTAGTACCCATAGTTTTATTCATTGTAAGGTAGCCAAGGAATTGAATTGCTTCCTATACCTAGCACCAGAATGTCAAGTGATGGTTGAAAATGGAGGAACTATAAATTCCTATGGAAAATGCCATAATATCAAGGTAACCATGGGGGAATATGTATTGAATAGTCCAATGCTTTCCATTCCAATGGGAGGTGTTGATGTTGTACTAGGAGTAAAATGGTTACAATCTTTGGAGATGGTAGCTTTTAATTTTCAAGAACTTTTCTTGAAAAAAAATTGGAAGGAAAGGAATTTGAATTAAGGGGTATCACGGGGAAGATGGAAAAGATAATAAGCTCTAACGTCATGGAAAAGCTTCTAAAGAAATAAAATCGATGCATAATTGCACAATTATGTTCACTAGAAGTTCCAACATCAAAATAATCTATTTCTCCACATCTCAAAAAATTCTTCGACAATCATTCCAAGGTGTTTGAAACTCCCAAAGGACTCCTACCTATTCATGATCATGATCATGCTATTCATTTTATTCCAGAAATTTCTCCTCCAAACATCAGGCCTTACACATATCCTTATGTCCAAAAGATAAAAATTGAGCGTATGATTGCAGAAATGTTAGAGGTTGTTATAATTCAACTAATTCAAAGTTCTTTCTCTGCTCCAGTAGTATAGGTGCACAAGAAGGATGGATCATGGCGCATGTGTTCGAATTATAGGGAGCTCAATAAGCTCACTATTAAAGATAAATTTTCCATTCCTATAATTGATGAATTATTAGATGAATTACATGGATCAATTTATTTTACCAAGTTTGATCTTCATTCAAGATACCATCAAATTAGAATGAAGAATGAAGATATTCTGAAAATAGCATTTCAAACTCATGAGGGTCATTATGAATTTTTGGTCACGTCTTTTGGCCTTACCAATGCACCTTCTACATTTCAAGGGTTGATGAATTCCATTTTCAAACCCTTCCATAGAAAATTTGTATTATTATTTTTTGATGATGTACTAATCTACAGAAGGTCTTGGAAGGATCATGTTTAACATGTTGACAGGGTGCTCAAACTATTGGAGGAGAAACAATTATATGCAAAAACCTCTAAATGTTTCTTTGGAGTACAAGAGATGGAATATCCAGGTCATATTGTATATCACGAGGGTTTCAAGGTAGACCCTAAAAAAATTAAATCCATTAAGGAATGTAAATTCCCCACGACCATAAATCAGTTGCAAGGATTTATGGGGTTAACAGGTTATTATTGCAAGTTTTTTAATAATTATGGGAGAATAGCAGCACCTCTAACAACATTATTGAATAAAGATGCATTTTCATGGACTCTTGAAGAAAATAATTCCTTTTAACATCTTAAAGAGGAAATATGCCTAGCACTGGTCTTAGCTATGACAAACTTCACAAAAAACTTTATTGTGGAATGTGATGCCTCAGGAAATGGAATTGGTGTTGTTTTAATGCAAGAAGGAAGACCCATTGTTTTTGAAAGTAATCCAATCAAAGGAAAGTATTTACAGAAAGTTATTTATGAGAATTAAAGGTTGGAAATACTACATGCAATAAAGAAATGGTGACCTTACCTAATGGGAAGACACTTCTAGGTAAAAACTAATCATGATAGTCTTAAATACTTTTTGGAACAAATACTGTGTTCAGAAGAGCAGCAAAAATGGCTCACAAAGATGTTGGGTTATGACTTTGAAATAATCTACAAAAAAGGGAAGCTAAATGATTTTTTATATGCACTCTCAAGAAAGGATGAAGCTGTGGAAGCATTTCTTTGTGCCATTTCTATTATCCAACTAGATTAGATAACCAAGGCAAGGGATAAATGGAAGAAGGAAGAAGAAGTGTGGACACTCATTCAAAATTTGCAGCAAGATCCTAGTACACCTGATACATTTAGTTGGAAAAATGATTCCTTATTGTACAAATATCACTTGTATATTTGTAATAATTCCCAACTAAAACAAAATATTCTTTTGGAATTGCACACTTATCCCTTAGGAAGACACCCAGGATTTCTAAAAACTCACCATAGGGTGAAGAAATAATTTTTTGGGACGGCCTTAAATCTGATATTCAAAATTTTGTGGTAGAATATTTTATTTTCCAACAAAATAAAGTTGAGACAATTAAGATCTCGGGTCTTCTACAGCCTTTATCCATTCCATGTCAACATTGGGAGGATATGTCAATCGATTTTATCACAGGTGTTGAGGTATAAAAGGTGTCTTTTTAATGCCTATTTATCCTACATTAATTATCAATCCAGGAATGACTTTTTGTTTCAAGAGTGTACTTAGTCTAAGGCTGCAATTCAATCTAAGAGTAATTCTTTGCAATATGTAGTATAGTGTTGTAAATACAAGAGTAAATGGATGCTTGGAAAAGAAATCTTACTACAATGACATGAACTTGAATACTTGAAAATTCAATCATTCACTGTTAAGCCCCTATATTAATAGTGTAGCCCCTTATTATGTTAGTGTAGCCCCCCTTATTTTTATTATTGTACCCCTGTAACCCCCATATTGTTATTATTGTGCCCTTTAGATGATATTGTTAGGTCCTGATTACAGTCAGGTCTCACTGAGATTAGATGAGGCTAGGGCCCCATGGACTCCTATATATAGAAGGAGGTTTTTGTCATTTGTATCATCCAATAATTGTTCATTTATGTAATGAATTAGAGGTTTCCCCCTCGAAGTGGCTGATTTCTAAGGCATTGATCTCTCCTTTCTTCTACTTTTGGAGTTGCTTTCATAACATTTGGTCTTAGAGCTTTGGATTCTAGGTTTCGCTGCTCCAAATAAGTCAACGTGGAATTATCTATTTTTTTTTTTCTGCTAAGGTCTAGAATCATCTGGGCAAGGCAAGTTTGAAATTCTAAATTTCAAAAATTTCAAAGCTTGGTTCGCAATATTTTTGGAGATATGATCTGTGGAAGGTAGTGCTTTTTCAGGCTCCTGAATTGCATCTCAAAGAGGTGATCGTGGGAAAAGTTCAATAACTCACTCTCTGGGAATTGGATTGGAGTGCCGTAAAAATTGGTCGTAAGTACACAGCCTGTAGTTTCTTGGCTATCAATTTTAGAGACAAAGGACAAAACAGTGACACGTGGCAAGTCGTACAAGTTCGCTCTACTGAACTAGTCCAGAATTAGGTCATTATGGGAGATTGGACACAACTTTATATTGGAGAATCAAAATCAGGTCAGACCTATTGCATTTGAAAGAAGGTTCAGAGGGCTACTACAGGGCTGAATTTCAGATATCGAAGATTTTCAATTATAGAGATAATCCAATTTCAATATCGAGCTCCTCAAAAGCAAGTAAAAGGTGTTTATTTGTTTTTTCGAATTGCATAAATCTTGTTTGAAAAATCAATTTTTAGTGATTCCAAGGGCCTATTGAGCATATATTTTGGTATCGGGTTCCTAAATGCCTCCTAAAAATAATTCCATACCCATTAATCCTTCAAAAAGCTATACTATGACGCATGAAGAGGAAGAGTTGCAGTATGAGATATCAAAATTACGGTACCAAGTGCAACAAGTTTCGATCTTACGAAGAGAAATTGAAGATGAAATAGATGGTTTAAAATCAGAAATGGAGGATAAGTTGGATGGTTTGAAGGATCAAATAATAGCAAATATGGATGATAAATTAGTGGAAGATCACATCGAGCATCAACAACAAGTTCTCCAACTCTCAAAGGATAACCCAACTTTGTGACCAAAATGAACAACAAAAGTAGTTGGGATTACCATGACATCAAAGAAGAAGGCCATAGAAAAAGAATCGATTGGCACGATCAATTTAGGTCTCAAGAATGGAAGCATAACGAGGATTTCACATGGGAGGACAGAGAATTAAGGCTAAGCATCAAGAAATAATCAAGCGTTGAGGACAACACTTGTTTGAAGGACAGGGGCATGTTAAGCCCCTATATTAATAGTGTAGCCCTTATTATGTTAGTTTAAACCCCCTTATTGTTATTATTGTACCCCTGTAACCCCCATATTGTTATTATTGTGCCCTTAAATTATTATTGTTAGGTCGGCTAGGATTACATTGTGGCCCACTAGGATTACATTATGGCCCCATGGACTCCTATATATAGAAAGGAGGTTTTTTAAATTGTATCATCCAAGAATTGTTCATTTATGTAATGTATTGGAGGTTGCCCCCTCGAAGTGGCTTATTTCTAAGGCGTTCATATCTCTTTTCTTCTATTTTTGGAGTTGGTTACACAACATTCACTCAGCAAGTATTAGTCAAGGATACAATAATGATAACTCTTTCCTTTAGAAAATAATAAAATCAACTAAGAACAAGATAATCAATCTGAGAACGTGGGAGAAATAACCAGTATTCTTTACAGTCGATAATCCTACTTTAAAGAAATTAATTGAAAATAGAACTTGAAGTAAATGCTGCTAATGAAAGTAAACTATGCAAGCACTTTAAAAGCAAACTCTTTGCAAACTGTAAACTAATGAATCAGAAATGAACAGCAAACTAGAATTGAATAGTAATGTAAATAAACAAAAAACTGTAACTTAGAAGAATTGAACAACAAATCCTATTCAATGAATCTGAATAGAAAATCCTATCTGATGGAATCAAATAGCGAATTCTATTAAACAACAAACCCTGTCGACAACAAACTTTGTTAGTCAGCACTCTGAAATGAACAACAATCAAATGAAACAACAAATGGAACCAAATGCTGAATAGAAAATCTCTGTAAAGCATAACAAGATAAATGATACAGGAATTAATATTCTTGTTAGAATGGAACAGCAATGCAATTCATCAATGTAACACACTGATATCAATAAGCAATTAAACCGCGAACCAATTAACTTGCAAAATGTAATAAAAGAAAATATGAACTATCACACAACGATAATTGAAAGGTAATGATACAAACATCAGATCGATCCAGCAAGGTCGGGCCCTTAACCACCAGTGAAACGCCCCTGAGCTTTACTCCAAAGTTAAGAAATATAACGGCAACAAGATCTTGTATTAATCAAATATCAATAGTGTTTACAACAGTCGCTCTCTGATCACGAGATTTAAGAAATTACAGAGTTACAAAAGAAATGTTTTATCATAAATCATTTCGTCCCTCAATTTATAAAGGCACTGCCTTTTATAACAATTCGACGGATAAAACAAGAAACACGATAAGATTGAACAGCAATCCCTTAGGATCGAAAGATCCTGAGGGATTCGCTTCTTTTCTTTTTTTAGCTAGCGCTTGGTCTTCTTAGGCTGTAAACATGTTGTTCCCTGTTTTCATTTAGCTATTCATTTGGATTTCCTTCTTATTGTTTGGATACGGTCCTTTTCTAGAGGAACAACGGTTACTCCTGTGTTAGCTCTGCTTCTCGAATGATGGTTTACATCATTTGTTTCCTGTCTTCAGAACAAAAGGAAATTTTTAGTCAATTTTCACAATA
Source organism: Pinus albicaulis (assembly GCA_034641835.2). Lineage (NCBI taxonomy): Eukaryota > Viridiplantae > Streptophyta > Pinopsida > Pinales > Pinaceae > Pinus > Pinus albicaulis. The sequence goes on along the minus strand of CM076577.1, from coordinate 1,079,317,539 downwards.
AACACGAGTCTTTGCAATTCTATCATAATCCTCCAATAAATCATCTTTCTATAATAAAAAGAATTATGTTTAAAGGAAAAAGATGAGAAAATACATAGTGAATCCATACCTTTTCCAATGCTCAACACACCCCCCTTCTTACCATTTTTCATGGCCTCATGAAAACCATATTTTACATGTAAAGAAATTAGAGAATAGGCCAGAGAAGATTTTTCATTAAGAGGTCTAAAACCATGGTTTGCAACTAAAGCTTCAAACATGTGCCCTGTTTGTCCTTCAAGTAACTCATAAGTGGCTTTATAGTCTGTTGCAAGATACCATATAATGGGACTTCAAAACCTACAAACTAGCCAGTATGGACCTTCCCTCAAGATGAGGTTACTATAGAGAATCAAGCGGTCAGCAGCTAATCCAAAATTTTTATAATTAAATGGCTCTCTGCCTTGAACATTCCAATTGGAAATATTCCATCGGACTTTAGCTGCTATATAGGCCTAGTTTCTGATAGATATAAAATATTCTACCCCATCCAAGACAATTTCTTTGTGGAGGGGTCCCAAAGTTTGGATCACACCCTCCTTTGTCATTAGACTCTTCTGCCTAGCTCATAGTTGTAATGGGTGTTTTGGTTCACCCCTAACCCAAAGATCTAACCCATTTTCCTGCCTTTGGAAAGTATTATAGGCCTTGAGCCATTTCAACTGATTGACTGCAAATGAAATAAATGCTTGATATTGGATGTCACCCACAAAAGGGCTGGGATTTATCTCAATATCATTCTCCAATATAAGATTGTGCAAATAGAAATCACATAGCATATGTTGGACTTTAACCCCATAGAATTTGCAGCATTTTACAATTCATCTACAATTTTTAATTCTATAGACTTTCCTGCCCTAACTTCTTTAATTTTCAACTGTAAATATCTTTCTAATAAAAACAAATAATAATTCTTGGCAGGGCATCTACATGCTATAACATCTATGTATAAGGAGCAGAGAGTATCCATTTGATTCCGGGACATTTTTAATTCATTCCTTACCTTTTCAGCTTTCTCTTCTGCCTTCTGACACTTATCATAGGCTTCAGCCTCTGATGCACTGATGTCCATTATTTGTTGTTGTAGTTGTTGATATTTCTTTTTGGGGGCAGTCTCTTCCTCAAGCTTTTCTCTTGCCTGTCGAGCCTATGCCAAATCCTTTTGGAGTTATGCTATAGTAGGGCCAATAAAAATGTTTTGACTACAGGCTTGTGCGCTTTCAGTTGGGGTAGCTATCTCTAGAATAGCTGCCTGCGGTTCCATGCTTTCTTGATTGGACTCAACTTGGGCTTCCATAGTCTCTGCAATCTGGGGCTTTGCTTTGGTGGCTACTTTCCTTTTCTTTAGGGTTAGTTTGGTGGCTATGTTCCTCTATTTTGGAGTTTGTTTGGGGGTTTTCTTCATTTTAAGAACCCTAATACTCTATCTGAGTTGTTCCACTAGCTTTTGAAGCTTTTGTCATTCCCTCCGTAGCTTCTCAAGTTCGGTTACTTTCTTTTTCCTCCTGGGAGTAACAGCTATCCGTTTCTCTGTACTTAATTTCTCAGGTAGGGTTTGCTTTTCAGTAGCTGGACCTTCACTTAGGTTTGCTTCTCTATTTTCTTCTCAGAACACTTCTTCAGTTTTCATATGTTCGTGGCTACGTTCTTCAGGGGTAGTATCCTTAACTAGTTCTGTTGTTCCTTGAGGATCTTCCATTTGGAACAATTCTTCAGTGTTCATACCTTCCTGGCTGCATTTCTCAAGGGAAGTAACACCAGCTAGTTATGTTGTTCCCTGAGGGTTCTATTCTTCTAATTCATTGGGTATCCCCTCGGCTGTATCTTCACCAGTAACATCTTGTTCTTGCAATTGGTTTATCTCAATGTTGAAGTTCAGTGGGTTGTGGGGTTGTATGTATTCTCTCATGTTGGCCAAAATTTGGGCCAATTGGTCCTCCTGCAATGGGCTTTGAGGTGTACTTGTAATGGTGGTTTCAAGAGGTTTTTCTCCCTCTCTTTAATCTTCATTTCTTCCTTCCTCTTCATAGGTGTGATAACTTCCTTCCTCCTCATCGGTATAGTGAATTTCCTCTTCTCCACTGGTGTGGTGACTTTCTTCTTCTTCACCAGTGTGGTGACTCTCTTCTTCTTCCTCATTTCCTTTTTCCTCATCATTTCCTTCTTCCTCATTAGTATGGTGACTTCCTTCTTTGAGTTGTGGGGGTTGTTTATCTTCTGAACTGGGCAATTCTAGGGGTTAGATAATGCTACCCTGAAAACCTTCTATCATTCCCCTACTTCTCCTTAACCTGGGGGATTGTCTACGTTTTGATGGTTCTGCTACTGTGCTAGTAATTGTTTTGTGTTTTGGGGAAAGCAGGGCTATTCCTTCGTCAATTGAAAATATAAGTTCTTCCGAACTAGTCCGTTGTTGGGAAAGACTATAACTTACTAGCAATCTGATTAAGCAATGGTGGATTACCACCATGTCTATATGATGAGACTTTCTTATACTTCAGGCGACATCATGTAATAAGAAATTTAAAAATGCAGGTAGGTTTACAGTACATTTTTGATTTAATACTACCAATAACTTAAGGTGGTGAGGTCTTACCACATCTTTTCTTCCATCGCATGTTATGTAGCCCTGTACTACTTTTTCCAATTTTGTCCATGGTTCTCCCAACAACCCCGGCTGAAATCCTTTCCCTTTAATGACCAGGGTCTGCCCTTCATCTCGAAAAATGTTCATGGCTTCTTGAAGCCTCACTTTCTTATGGGTCCATATGGTTCCTTCTGCTGGCAGACCAGACACCTCGACAATTATTGAGTCGGTTACTGCTATCTTCCTACCTCTAACCATGGAGTAACCTTCCTGCAGATTCTATAAAAATTCAATGGCTACCATTTCATGAGGTTGTTGCAGTCTTGTGAGGTAATTAATCCACCCTACTCTCTCCAGAATTTCCCGTGCAGTGCTAGAAATAGATAGCACCTATGGCTCACTACGAATTGGTCGTCCTCCCATTTTATCTGCACACTGTTAATTCTAAAGCACAATAATGTAATGGAACAACACAACACTGTATATCGGAACAATATCATTAATCTTTTATTATTACCAAGAATATAGGGATTTTATCCGCATGCAGACATAAAATATCAATATTTTACCTGCATGCAGGCATTAGAAGGCATCTGAGCCCCCTGGAAGGATGATAGGTTGTTGTAGACCATCGAATAGAAGAGAAAGGTATTGCATAGCAGTTGAAAAATAGTAAAAAGCATACATATTTATGATACGATAAATAAAATTATTACATTATTGAAATCGATGCATATTATTAAATTGTAAATAGATATAGAAACGTTTATGTAATGATTCAAAGATCAGAGAAAGGGACAGCTGATGTGAAAACAAGTACTTATGCGATCATTACCCACACAAACTATTATGATTGATTTATGAATAAATTTTATGCATAATAGGTTCAAAACAAAGGGTTTAGGAGCATACTCTCATTTGATATGAGATAGAGATATAAGAAAAGGGTTTATCATTACTATTTATTTGAAAAGCGTGACTCCAATACCATCAGCAGAGTTCTATTGCCCACAGGTGTCTATAACCTTGACAAAGTTGCTTTTTCACCCTTGGAACCATTATCCTTTATTTATGCCTAGGGAAGTGTTGTTCTGATGTCATGATGGAGGCCACTGTGCTGGCTTGGGAACCGGATGTTTCACAATGCCATTCACTAGGAAGGAGTTAAAGGTGGATAGGTCGGCTCGTGATGAGACCTCCTATTCCAAGGACTTTTTATTATTATTTTTTTTTAGTTATCCATTGGATCATTTCCTTGGTGTGGTGGCCATAATGGGAATGCCACTTCACTGCTTCCTTATGATCATGGTAGGCTGGCTCTTGATGAGATATAGAGATTTTTCTTTATTTTTTTTATTTTTTTTCATATAGCACTTCCTTACTTATATATAGAGGATGGCTCAACACTCCTTAAGAGTAGGGATGGTGGAAGAAGTCTGAAAATCTCAATAGAGAAAATATCCTCTTATTCTTATTTAATAAATAAAAATCAAAGAGAGTTATGAGAATTTAGGGAAGAACCAACATGATAAAGATAACTGATCATATTAATTTTAGTGAAAATAAAGACAACAAAATGATATAGATAGTTGCGTCCTTTCCTTTTTCTTATCACTACAAAATAATTTCTTAAAAATGACAATTTCTCTTGATTTGATGATTCCAATAACCTTTAATTTGTGTATCCTTGCATAAATTGTATGTTTTCCTTTAAGAGAATCATGAAAAATTCACAAAAATATTCAAAAACTGTTCTAAAACAAAAAAAATGCACTCAAAAAGTGTTGTTCCTTTGGGAAGGAACAAAAAAAACAATCTGTGGAAATGTTGTTCCTTTGGAAAGGAACAGCAAAAACAATCAATAGAAATAAAAAACAGGCGGAAAAATTGTTGTTCCTTTGGAAAGGAACAACAAAAACTCGGGGCAAAAACTATTGTTCCTTTTAAAAGGAACATCGAAAACTGTTGTTCCTTTGAAAAGGAACAGCAAAAAAATGCAGCAAAAACTATTGTTCCTTTTGAAAGGAATAGCAAAAAGAAACACTCAATGCAATGTTTCTTGAGAGAAATTGGTGTTGTTCCTTAAAAAGGAATGGCTTAAAATCTGTACAAAAACAAGCAAGAGAAAGAGAAAATATTTATGTACAAGTTTCAAAATGAAAGAAATTATTCAGTGAATGGGTGCTGAGGAGGATTTTTCTCCCTTAGCTAGAATCTGCATGGTAGAATCTTCCCGTAATTGATGGTAAAAGGACTCTCGATTAAGCGGTTTATGGTAAAGTCGCACTCGATGACCGTTTACTTTGAATGAATGTCCAGATCCATCAATGGTGGTTAATGTGATGGTGCCATTATCATGCACTTTTTGTATCTCGTAGGGTCCAAGCCATCGTGTCTGGAGTTTTCCTGGGATATCATGAAACCTGGAGTCATATAGGAGTGCCCAATCTCCTTCGTGGAAGATTTTTTCTTTGATGAGGGCGTCGTGCCATTTTGCTCTCTGTTGTTGAATTAATGTAGTGTGCTGAAAAGAAGAGAGCCTAATTTCATTTAACTCATTGATTTGCTATAATATTCTAATCTAAGCTTCATTTAAATCGAAACCCACCTCCTGGGCTGTTCTTAATGTCTGAATTTCAAACTCTAATGGAAATATGGGTTCTTTTCCAAATACTAATTGATATGGTGAATACCCCGTGGTACTTCTCCCTGTTGTTCGATATGCCCACGAGGCTTTTGGCAATCTATAATCCTGGTCATGTCTGTGTGATGTAACTTTTTTTTTCAGTATATATTCGATCACTTTATTCATGCTCTCTACCTGGCCATTTTCCTGTGGGTGGTATGGAGTTGTGATTTTGCGTTGAATGTGGTAATTTTCTAATGTTGCAGCGATTCTGTTACCTACAAATTGCGGTCCTCCATCTGTAATTATGTCCCTTGGGAGGCCATATCAAACAAATATTTGGAAAAGGAATTGTATTACAGAGTCCTCTGTAGCTCTTGAAAGTGCCTCCGCTTCAACCCATTTAGTAACATACTCTGTTGTGACTAGGATGTATGTTTTCTGATTTGATGGTGGGTTAATAGGACCAAAAAATTCGAGCTCCCAGCATTCAAATGGATTGATTACTAACTGTGGGTTCAAAGGCACTTTGTCAGACTGTCCTGGGCGACCCGCCCTTTGGCAACTATCACAAGCCTGTACGAATTTTCTAGCATCTTTAGAAATTGTAGTCTAGTAATAGCCTATTTGTAAAACCTTGTGGCCAGTCCTACGATCTGAAAAATGTTTTCCACATGACCCATTGTGGCATGCTTTCAGAATATCAAATATTTCATCCTCTTGGACGCATCTCCTGATGTGCATATCTGATCTTGTATGAAACAGGTAGCCCCCAATCTAAGAGAATCAGGTACTACACTGTACTATCTATTTTTATTCATTGGGCATTAGATGCTTAGGTAATTTACATATTGCTAAATAATTTCCAATATCAGTATACCATGGGGTTCTAGTGGTAACGGCGAACAAATGTTCATCTGGGAAGTGATCTTCGACTGCTGCTGCATCTGTTGATTTTGGCATTTGTGACAGGAAATCAACTACAAGGTTCTCTTTTCCAGGTCGATCTTTTATTGTGATATCGAATGCCTACAATAAAATCAACCATCTTGTTACTCTACCATTTGTAACAGGTTTATTTGCTAAAAATTTTATGGCAGAGTGATCTATATATAAAACTACAGGATACCCAATTATATAATGTCTAAATTTATTTACAACATGTATCACAACTAAAAATTGTTTCTCAATCACAGTATAGTTTAATTCAACAGGAGATATAGTTTTGCTAATATAATAGATTTCATATGGTTTCGTATCCTCTTCCTGCCCAAGAACTGCTCCAATAGCTGTGTCTAAGGCATTAGATGAAATTTGGAATGGCAAATCCCAATTTGGGCCCCTTAGCACTGGGGCTGTTAATAGAAGCCTTTTGAGATCCTCAAAAGCATGGTCACATTTATCTGTCCAGTTAAAATCAACATTCCCTGTTAGTGCATATAAAGGTGCAGCTACTCGATAATAATGTTCTATAAATCTTCTATAATAACTAGAAAATCCGAGAAAGCTACGTACCTCTGTTTATGTGGTAGGAGTAGGTATTAACAAAATTATCTGAATTTTAGCTGGATCTACCTGAATTCCAGCTGCTGAGATATAATGACCTAAGATGAGTCCCTCGGTCATCATCATTTGACATTTTTCATGGTTTAAGAAAAGCCTAGTGTCAATACATCTTTGCAACACCTTTTCCAAGGTTTCTAATGCTGGCTCAAAATCATCTCCGTAAGGTGTGAATTCATCCATGTATACTTTGAGCCCTTCATTTATTAAATCTGAAAATATGCTGAGAATGGCCCTCTGAAATGTAGCAGGGGAATTGCATAGGCCAAAGGGTAAAACTTGATAGGAAAATTTCCCCCAAGGGTAGGTAAAAGTGGTTTTTTCTTGGTCTTCAGGGGCAATCTGAATTTGATTGTATCCACTGACGCCATCTAAGAAAGAAAAGAATTTATTTCCTGCCAATGTATCTAATACCTAGTCAATGAAGGGAAGGGAAAAGTGGTCTTTTTGGGTTTCTTTGTTTAGTTCTCGGTAGTCGACACATATCCTCCACTTTCCGTTCTTCTTTGGCACCACTACTAATGGAGTGACCCACTCGCTATCAGATATTGGGTAAATAAAATTGACATCCAACAAATTTTGTAATTCGGCTTTCACAACATCTTTAATATGAGGGTTTAATATTCATTGGGGTTGGCAAATGGGTCTAGCATCTTTTTCTCTATAGATGTGGTGTGTACATAACTGGGGGTCAATTCCCTTCATGTCTAGATAATCCCATGCAAACGATCCCTTATATTTTTGTAATAATTGGACCGTCCTATTTTCTTGTTCAACAGTCAGATTTTTGTTAATGTTTAAGGTTTTTCCTGGTTCAATTTCTACAATTTTTATATTTTAAATAGAAGTGGTGGGTATTGATTGATCATGAATGTATTTCAGGGGATCTTCTTCTTCTTGATTATCAAATGCTTCCTTTATCATGTGACATTGGAAATGGGATTTGATTTTTGGTTTATTGATGAAACTGTTAATAATGTCATCCTATGCTTGGTCTTTAAAGTCAAGGGCATCTTCTATGGTTAGTGGTCATCTAATGTTTTCCATGAGATATGATACAGGTTGTTTCCTTGTTTTTATTATCGATAGGCTTGGTTGGGCTGGGGGATATAAAGCTAAATTCTTGACATAGTTTCCCCTTGTTATAGTCATGTTGCCTTGTTGGCAGCCAATGTAAGCATCAGCAGTTTCCAACCAAGGTATACCTAGGATCAAAGGGTGTCCATCTAGCCATTTTTTGGGGTTGATAATTAGGAATTCGGTAGGGTACTCCCAGGAATCTACTGATACCATTACATCATGTAATGTACCTTCTAGTTTGACTATCGATCGGTCAGCCAATTCTAATAAGGTTGTTGTTGGATCTAATGATGTAATGCCCAGTTTTTGACAAGTGGTGGTTGTTAGGATATTAATTGTAGCTCCCAAATCAACTAATGCATTTGGAAATGGTTTCCCATTGATTTGTACCGTCACTATAGGATTTCCTGGGTCCTCATACTTTATAGGTGTTTCCAATCTTGATAATAAATCAGATAGAGTGCCGACTACTTGGATAGTTGGGTTAGTTGTTGTTCTCCTCTTGGGCTTCCTTATACATAGTTATTTGATGTTTTTTGCATAAATAGGGATTTCTTGGATAGCTTGGTGGAGAGGTATTTTTATACACAAATTTTTTAATTCTCCCAGAAGATCAAAATCAGGATATTCTATTGTGCGAGGTATGATTAATCGTTCTGGGAATGGTGGAGAAGAGGTGGTTGCTTGTTCCTGAGTTTGTTGTTTAACCACATTCTCATTGTGCACTATTTTTTCTGCGGGTAACGGGTCTTCAATTTCAACATTTTTGTCTCCTATGTTTCTACTATGCGCCCAGATCTTTGTTGAAGGTCATTACACTCCCTCATTTCAGATCCTAATTCTGGTGGTTCCATTATTTGAACAGACTGAACTAGCCTATTATTGGGTTTGGGTTGGGTTGAGCCGGGAGTTGCAGTCTTAAGTTGGTCTGGGGATTTTGTGGCAATGTATATGGGGCTGAAAATGTAGGTTGAGGGAGAGGGATTATTCCAGCTGGCTGATTTGTAGGTCTTTACTAGTTTGTCTGCCAGGTCTGATTCTGCGAGGTGGAGGGGGACCATTGTGTTGGATAAGCATTATTTTTCCAAAATGGTGGACAGTAAGGAAAGTTTGGCCAAATGGTTTGATTTTTTTGATTTGACCATGGTGATGTAGGGAATGGCTGTTGTGGCCAATTGGGGAAAGGTGGCTGATTTTTCCACATTCCCTTATATTACTGAGCATTATACTGAGGAAACTTAAAAGAAGAGGATGGATAAATTGGCATACCTGTTTGTCATGGCTACCATTGTCGACGTTGATTGAGTAGGCATACCAATTCTGATTCTTCTTCTGCCTCCTTGTAAACTGCTTTCAATATAGGGAGCGAGGGGCAACCTTCTGTGGAGTAATATTTTGTGCAGATAGCACAGACTTTGACTATATCCAATGGACACTCTTTATGGTTGTGTTTCTTTCTCCATTTAGGGCAGAATATTGCCAGATTTTGTTCTGCTTCTGCTTGCTTTTGTTTGCCTTGCATAATGTCGAACTGCGTTGTCAAAGTCCCTAGAATATCCGTTTTAAAATCTTCTAGTAGATTTCCAATTCCTGTGCGGGTTATACTTTCACCAGAGATCTTACTATCTCTTGTGATCATATCACGTTCTGTTGATTTTAGTCTTGTGCTGCCTCTCGAGATCCTGATACATAAATCAATAATGTCAGCAAAATTTTCCTAATATATATCACATTTTCCCATAATGTTTAATGTTTCAACCCATTGTTCCTTCATCCCTTTAATTAATGTAGTTTTCAACACATTATCAGTTAAGGGTAAGGATTCATAAGGTGATCTTTGGAGGTTGTATTGAAAGCGTTCTACATATTCCTCAAGTGTTTCATTAGGTTTTGTTGTTGTTAGGTCCCTATATCACTAGTATAGTCCCTTATTATTGTTAGTGTAACCCCCTTATTGTTATTATTGTACCCTTGTAACCCCCATTTTGTTATTGTTGTGCCCTTAAATTATTATTGTTAGGTCAGCTAGGATTACATTGTGGCCCACTAGGATTACATTATGGCCCCATGGACTCCTATATATAGAAAGGAGGTTTTGTAAATTGTATCATCCAAGAATTGTTCATTTATGTAATGTATTGGAGGTTTCCCCCTCGAAGTGGCTCATTTCTAAGGCGCTGATATCTCTTTTCTTCTATTTTTGGAGCTGGTTACACAACATTTGGTATCAGAGCTTTGGATTCTAGGGTTTCGCTGCTCCAAACAGGTCATCGTGGAATTTTCGCTATAAATTTTTTTCTACGAAGTTTCAGAAGCTGAATTATTTAGGGTACAAAGCTGAAATCCTGAGGAATATTGTCTAAAAATTTCAGAGCTTGGTTCGTAACATTTTCGGAGATATCATCTGTGGACGTTAGGTCTTTTTTCAAGCTCCTAAACAGGTCATCGTGGCATTTTCGCTATAAAACATTTTCTACGAAGGTTCAAAATCTGAAATTCGTATGGTGCGAAGCTGAAATCCTAAGGAAATTCTTCAAAAAATTTCAGAGCTTGGTTCGCAATATTTTCAGAGATATGATCTGTGGAAGGTAGTGCTTTTTCAGGCTCCAGAATTGCATCTCAAAGAGGTGATCATGGGAAAAGTTCAATAACTCTCTCTCTGGGTAGTGGATTTGAGTGCCGTAAAAATTGGCTGCAATTACACGGACTATAGTTTCTTGGCTATCAATTTAAGAGACAAATGACAAAACAGTGACACGTGGAAACTCGTACAAGTTCGCTCTACTAAACCAGTCCATAATTAGGTCATTGTGGGAGATTGGACACAACTTTTCCTTGGAGAATCCAAATTAGGTCAGACCTGTGGCATTTGAAAGAAGCTTCAAAGGGCTACTATAGGGTTGAATTTCAGATATTGAAGATTTTCAATTACAGAGATAATCCAATTTCAATATCGAGCTCCTCAAAAGCAAGAAAAAGGTGTGTAATTTTTTCCGAATTGCATAAGTCTTGTTTGAAGAATCAATTTGAATTGATTCCAAGGGCATATCAGTATTGGGTTCTGAAATATGCCTCATAAAAATAATTCAACACCCATTAAGCCTTCAGAAGGGTCTACTATGACTCATGAAGATGAAGAATTGCAACATGATCTATCAAAATTACAAGAGCAAGTGCAACAAATTTCACTCTCGCAAAGAGCAACAAAAAATGAAATGGAAGTTTTGAAGAAAGGTGTGGAAGAGAAGATGGATGACATGGAAGCTAAGATGTAAAACATGAAGAATGATCTAAAAATAGACATCGAAGGTTTGACAAAGTTGATACAAGAACGGTTTCCTAATGGTGAAAAGATAGTAGAAGAACCTCATGATGAGAACAAAATCAATGTTAATTGTGATTTGATAAACTCTAATGTTGGCGGGAAGAACCACCATATTCCAAAAATGGATATAAGTAAGTTTGATGGAAAGGATCCTGTAACATGGATACTACAGATGGAGCAATATTTTGATCTCCATAACGTACAAAACACACAAAAGGTACGCATTGCAACTTTACATTTAGAACAAAATACATTTGTATGGTATCAATGGCTTTGCTCCCGTAAAAAAATTGTCACTTGGTCACTTTTTATGGAGGAAATGATAGCACATTATGAGGATACAAAGAGCAACACCTTCTTTAGCCAATTGATAAATCTCAAACAAAAGGGTTTAGTGGGGCAGCACATTGAGGACTTCCAAAAATTGAATATAAGGGTAATTGATATTCCAGAGGAACACAGAATTGATCTCTTCATAGGCACTTTAAAGGATAACATCCAACATGAAGTTCATGTTTTGGAACCTGATTCATTGGAGAAGGCATTCAGGTTGGCAAGAAAAGTTGAATGTAAAATTATGGCGACAAGGAAGCCTACCACCCAATTCTATAAAGAAGGAAGTGTTTCTACGCCTAGATTTCCACAACCTACAAGGTTGACACCACAACAATTGGAAGAAAAAAGAGCAAAAGGGCTTTGCTACAGTTGTGATAGCAAATACACTAAAGGTCATAAGTGTGCTGAGAAGAAATTATTTTACATAGATTGTGAAGAAGAAGAAGTAAATGAACAAGAAGAGGATATACACCAGGAACCACCCCTAGAAGAGGAAGAAATGAATCCGACCATATCGTGTAATGCACTGGCAGGAATTACCACTCCTCAAACTCTCAAGATAGAAGGACATATAAAGAAGAAAAGGGTAATAGTGTTGATTGATTCAGGAAGCACCCATAATTTTATTCATTATAAGGTAGCCAAGGAATTAAATTGTTTCCTATACCCAGCACCAGAATGTCAAGTGATGGTTGCAAATGGAGGAACTATAAATTGCTCTGGAAAATGCCATAATATCAAGCTAACCATGGGGGAATATGTATTGACTAGTCCAATGCTTTCCATTCCTATGTGAGGTGTTGATGTTGTACTAGGAGTACAATGGTTACAATCTTTGGGGACGGTAGCTTTTAATTTTCAAGAACTTTTCTTGAAATTTTTTTCAGAAGGAAAGGAAGTCGAATTACGGGGTATTGAAGGGAAGCCGGGAAGGATAATAAGCTCTAATGGCATGACAAAGCTTCTAAAGAAAGAACAACGAGGTGTAATTGCACAATTATGCTCACTAGAAGTTCCAACATCAAAATCATCTATTTCTGCAGATCTCCAACAAGTCTTGGACAATCATTCCAAGGTGTTTGAAACTCCCAAAGGACTTCCACCTATTCGTGATCATGATCATGCTATTCATTTGATTCCAGGAAGTGTTCCTCCAAACATCAGGCCTTATAGATATCCTTACTTCCAAAAGACCGAAATTGAACGTATGATTGCAGAAATGTTAGAGGCGGGTATAATTCAACCTAGTCAAAGTTCTTTCTCTGCTCCTGTAGTATTGGTACACAAGAAGGATGGATCATGGCGAATGTGTCCGGATTATAGGGAGCTCAATAAGCTCATCATTAAAGACAAATTTCCCATTCCTGTGATTGATGAATTATTGGATGAATTACATGGAGCAATTTATTTTACCAAGTTGGATCTTCGTTCAGGATATCATCAAATTAGAATGAAGACTGAAGATATTCCAAAAACAGCATTTCGAACCCATGAGGGTCATTATGAATTTTTGGTCATGCCTTTTGGCCTTACCAATGCACCTTCTACATTTCAAGGGTTGATGAATTCCATTTTCAAACCCTTCCTTAGAAAATTTGTGTTGGTATTTTTTGATGATATACTAATCTACAGCAGGTCTTGGAAGGATCATGTTGAACATGTTGACAGGGTGCTCAAACTATTGCAGGAGAAACAATTATATGCAAAAAAATCCAAATGTTTCTTTGGAGTACAAGAGGTGGAATATCTGGGTCATATTGTATCTCACGAGGGTGTTAAAGTAGACCTAACAAAATTAAAGCCATTAAGGAATGGAAAGTCCCCACAACCATAAAGCAGTTGCGAGGATTTCTCGGGTTAATAGGGTATTATCGCAAGTTTGTTAAGAATTATGGGAGAATAGCAGCACCTCTAACAACATTATTGAAGAAAGATGCATTTTCATGGACTCCTGAAGCAACTAAGGCCTTTTAACGTCTTAAAGAGGCAATGTGCCTAGCACCGGTCTTAGCTACACCAGACTTCACAAAAACCTTTATTGTGGAATGTGATGCCTCAGGAAATGGAATTGGTGCAGTTTTAATGCAGGAAGGAAGACCCATTGGTTTTGAAAGTCGTCCAATCAAAGGAAAGTATTTACAGAAACCTATTTATGAGAAGGAAATGTTAGCAATACTGCATGCACTAAAGAAATGGCGAACTTACCTAATGGGAAGACACTTCAAGGTAAAAATCGATCATGATAGTCTTAAACACTTTTTGGAACAAAGACTATCATCAGAAGAGCAGCAAAAATGGGTCACAAAGATGTTGGGTTATGACTTTGAAATAATCTACAAAAAAAGGAAAGCTTAATGTTGTTGCAGATGCACTCTCAAGAAAGAATGAAGAGGTGGAAGCATTGCTTTGTGCCATTTCTATTATCCAACCAGATTGGATAACCGAAGCAAGAGATGAATGGAAGAAGGACAAAGATGTATGGACTCTCATTCAAAAGTTGCAGCAAGATCCTAGTACATCTGATACATTTAGTTGGAAAAATGATTCCTTATGGTACAAAGATCGCTTATATCTTTGTAAGAATTCCCAACTAAAACAAAAGATTCTTCTGGAATTGCACACTTCTCCTTTAGGAGGACACTCTGGATTTTTAAAAACTTACCACAGGGTGAAGAAAGAATTTTTTGGGATGGCCTTAAATCTGATATTCAAAAGTTTGTGGCGGAATGTTTGGTTTGCCAGCAGAATAAAGTGGAAACAATTAAGACCCCAGGACTTCCACAACCTTTATCCATTCCAAGTCAACGTTGGGAGGAGATTTCAATGGATTTTATCACAGGTTTACCTAAGTCCGAAGGAAAGAGTGTCATCATGGTGGTAGTTGATAGACTTACCAAGTATGCACACTTTTGTGCATTATCTCATCCATTTAAAGAAAGTATAGTTGCTACTACATTTGTGGATAGAATTCAAAAGCTACATGGAAGCCCAAGGGTTATTGTGAGCGACAGAGATCCCATTTTTACTGGAAATTTTTGGACGGAGTTATTTTCTTGTTTGGGTACTCAATTAGCTCATAGCTCATCTTATCATCCTCAATCCGATGGTCAAACCGAGATAGTAAATAAATGTTTGGAAGGATATCTTCGTTGTTTTGTATCTGATAAACAAACACAATGGGTCAAGTGGTTACCTCTTGCCGAATGGTGGTATAACACTTCCTTCCATACTGCAGCAAAAATGACCCCATTTATGGCACTTTATCGATATCATCCACCATCCATCACATCATCTTTAAGGGAAAATTCGAAGGTTCAAGCAGTGGAAGATCACATCGAGCATCAGCAAGAAGTTCTCCAACTCTTAAAGGATAACCTGAATTTGGCACAAAATCGAATGAAATAACAGGCAGATCAACATCGCAGCGAGAGAAGTTTTGATGTAGGAGATTGGGTATTTTTACGGCTACAACCATACAAACAAATGTCCCTCAAGCAAGCTAAGAAGGATAATAACTTATCGCCAAAGTACTATGGTCCTTACAAGGTGTTGCAAAAGATTGGTACTATGGCATACAAATTGGAGCTTCCTGCTTCTTCGCGAGTACATCCAGTTTTCCATGTTTCATGCTTAAAGAAGGTTATAGGAGAAAATCTTCCAGTTCAAACAATATTGCCAGAACTTGATGAGGACGGAAAAATCATATTGGAACCAGAAGCGGTCATGGAAACAAGAACTCGACAACTACGGAATCGATCAATTTCAGAGTATCTCATCAAGTGGAAGAACTTACCCACCGAAGATTCTACATGGGAGGATGAGAATTTTATACAGAAGCACCCGGAGCTACTCAAGCGTTGAGGACAACACTTTTTTTAAGGAGAGGGGCATGTTAGGTCCCTATATTACTAGTATAGTCCCTTATTGTTGTTAGTGTAACCCCTTATTGTTATTATTGTACCCTTGTAACCCCCATTTTGTTATTATTGTGCCCTTAAATTATTATTGTTAGGTCGGCTAGGATTACATTGTGGCCCACTAGGATTACATTATGGCCCCATGGACTCCTATATATAGAAAGGAGGTTCTGTAAATTGTATCATCCAAGAATTGTTCATTTATGTAATGTATTGGAGGTTGCCCCCTCGAAGAGGCTCATTTCTAAGGCGTTGATATCTCTTTTCTTCTCTTTTTGGAGCTGGTTACACAACAGCTGTCATATGAAATATTTCGTATTTTAATTCCCTGGACCTACAATAATCCTGATATTTCTTTAGAAACATAACTTTCATCTGATCCCAATCATTTATAAAACCTCCACCTAACCCCACAAACCATCGTAAAGCTGCTCCTTTTAATGTGGAAGGAAATAATTTTAATTTTTGGGGATCGGTGGTATAGTCATACCCCCTGCATAATACATCGAATTAAAACATAAATGCATCTAGATCTTCTGATGTTAAGCCATGGAATGCAGGAATATGCTGAAGAGGAATGGCCTTCATAGGTGCATTAACTGCAGTGTCCACAATGGGATATTGCAGTGTGGAAGTTTGTTGAGGTGTTTGTTGGTTCTGGTTCTGGGCCATTTGATCGAATATGTGCCAATATCCTTCTGGGATTTCAAGGGGATTCCTAGGCTGACTAGAAGGAACAGGAATGACCTTGACAACACTCCCTTGATCTGGAATAATAAGTGTTCCTTGATGGCCTACTATATTAGGAGATTCATGTCCTTTAGCTTTGTTTTGAATGATATTGACAGCACTTCCCTTATCTGGGCTGCTCACTGTTTAGATTACTTCAAGAGGAGATTTTGGTTCTTCTGTTTCCCCTGTTTCCCTTTCTCCTTCACGGAGATTACTAGAGTGCCCTTCTTGCAGAGAAATTAGGCGAGAATTCTCAATTTCTTGGGAATCTTGCTCAATTCCTTCATTCTAATTATGTACCTCAGCAAAGGCTACAGATGGTGATTCTGTGGCCTAAAGGGAACTAGTAGGCTGTCTAGAAATAACTTTCCTAGGTCCTACTAAAGGCTGAGATTTAGTTTTCTTAAGGATTTCGTCACTGAAAGTTGTTCAGCCAAGGGTCACCGATCCCTTAGGTTTTTCGGGTTTAGGAGGAATTTTGTTCTATTTAGCTTTTCTATTCATTCAAAAAGACAAGCATTCATTCCTACCTAAAATTTTCACCCAACTCTGCTGTAAAGCAAGCCAATGAACAAGTATGTTTCTTGTTCGGTACGTAGGTTCTTACCTTCCGTTTTTAATACCCAATTCTTCGCTAGCAGAAAAAAATCAAATATGCATCACTCTTTGTAAATGGCTACACTCTCCCCGGAAACGGCGCCAAAATGTTGAGGTATAAAATGTGTATTTTTAACACTTATTTATCCTACATTAATTATCAATCCAGGAATGACTTTTTGTTTCAAGAGTGTACTCAGTCTGAGGCTGCAATTCAATCTAAGAGTAATGCTTTGCAATATGTAGTATAGTGTTGTAAATACAAGAGTAAATGGATGCTTGGAACAGAAATCTTACTAAAATGACATGAACTTAAATACTTGAAAATTTAATCATTCACTCAACAAGTATCAGTCAAGGATACAGTAATGCTAACTCTTTCCTTTAGAAACTGATAAAATCAACTAAGAAAAAGATAATCAATATGAGAACGTGGGAGCAATAACTAGTATTCTTTACAGTTGGTAATCCTGCTTTAAAGAAATTAAATGAAAATAGAACTTGAACTAAACGCTGCTAATGAAAGTAAACTATGCAAGCACTTTAAAAGTAAACTCTTTTCAATCTGTAAACTAATGAATCAGAAATGAACAGAAAACTGAAATTGAACAGTAATGTAAATAAATAGCAAAATATAACTTAGAAGAATTGAACAGCAAATCCTATTCAATGAATCTAAACAACAAATCCTATCCAATGGAATCAAATAGCGGATTCTATTAAACAGCAAACCTTGTCGACAGCAAACTCTGTTAATCAATGCTCTGAAATGAATAGCAATCAAACGGAACAACAAATGGAATTAAATTTTGAACAGCAAAGCTCTGTAAATCATAAAAAGATAAATGATACAGGAATTAATATTCTTGTTAGAATGGAACATCAATGCAATTCATCAATGTAACACACCGATATCAATAAGCAATTAAACCGCGAACCAATTAACTTGCAAACTGTAATAAAAGTGAATATGAAATATCACACAATGATAACTGAAAGGTAATGATACAGACAACATATTGATCCACCAGGGCCAGGCCCTTAACCACCAGTGATATGCCGCTGAGCTTTACTCCAGAGTTAAGAAATAGAACGACAACAAGATCTTGTATTAATCAAACATCAATAGTGTTTACAATAGTCGCTCTCTGATCACGAGATTTAAGAAATTACAGAGTTACAAAAGCAGTATTTTATCATAAATCATTTCATCCCTAGATTTATAAAGGCACTTCCTTTTATAACAATTCGACGGATAAAACAAGAAACACGATAATATTGAACAGCGATCCCTCAGGATCGAAAGATCCTGAGGGATTCACTTCTTTTCTCTTTTTAGCTAGCGCTTGGTCTTCTTAGGCTATAAACATATTGTTCCCTATTTTCCTTTAGCTATTCGTTCAGATTTCCTTCTTATTGTCTGGATACGGTGCTTTTCTGGAGGAACAACAGTTACTCCTGTGTTAGCTCTGCTTCTCGAATGATGGTTTACTTCATTTGTTTCCTGTTTTCAGAACAAAAAGCAATTTTTAGTCAATTTTCACAATAAACACGAGTCTTTGCAATTCTATCATAATCCTCAAATAAATCATATTTCTAGAATAAAAAGAATTATGTTTAAAGGAAAAAGATGAGAAAATACATAGTGAATCCATACCTTTTCCAATGCTCAACAACAGGTTTACCTAAGTCGGAAGGAAAGAGTGTCATCACGGTGGTAGTTGATAGACTTACCAAGTATCCACACTTTTTTGCATTATCTCATCCATTTAAAGAAACTATAGTTTCTACTTAATTTATGGAAACAATTCAAAAGCGACATGGAAACCCAAAGATTATTGTAAGCGATAGAGATCCTATTTTTACTAGAAATTTTTGGATGGAATTATTTTCTTGTTTGGGTACTCAACTAGCTCATAGCTCATCTTATCATCCTCAATCTGATGGGAAAACTAAGATAGTGAACAAATTTTTTGAAGGATATCTTCCTTATTTTGTATATGATTAAGTGGTTACCTCTGGCTGAATGGTGGTATAACACATCCTTCTATACTGCAACAAAAATGACCCCATTTACGGAACTTTATGGATATCATCCACCATCCATCACATCATCTTTAAGAGAAAATTATAAGGTTCAAGCAGTGGAATATCACATCGATCATCAACAACAAGTTCTCCAACTATTAAAGGATAACCTAAATTTGACACAAAATCAAATGAAACAACAGGCATATCAACATCATAGTGAGAGAAGTTTTGAGATAGGAGACTGCGTATTTTTACAGCTACAACCATACAAAAAAATGTCCCTCAAGAAAGCTAAGAAGGATAATAAATTATCGCCAAATTACTATGGTCCTTACAAGGTGTTGCAAAAGATTGGTACTATGGCATAAAAATTGGAGCTTCCTCCTTCTTCTTGAGTGCATCTATTTTTCCATATTTCATGCTTAAATAAGGTTACATGTGACAAACTTCCAGTTCAAAAAATATTTCTAGAACTTGTTGAGGAAGGAAAAATCATATTGTAACCTGAAGTATTCATGGAAACAAGAACTTGACAACTATGAAATCGAGCAAGTTCAAATTATCTCAGCAAGTGGAAGAAATTACCCACTGAAGATTCTACATGAGAGGATGAGAGTTTTATACAGAAGCATCCAGAGCTAGTCAAGAATTGAGGACAACACTTTTTTGAAGGAGAGTGGAATGTAAGGTCCCTATATTACTAGTTTAGTCCCTTATCGTTGTTAGTGTAGCCCCCTTATTGTTATTGTTGTACCCGTGTAACCCCCATATTATTATTATTATGCCCATACATTATTATTGTTAGGTCAGCTAGGATTATATTGTGACCCCATTGGACTCCGATATATAAAAAGGAGGTTTTTTCATTTGTATCATCCAATAATTTTTCATTTATGTAATGTAAAGGAGGTTTCCCTCTCGAAGTGGCTAATTTCTAAGGTGTTGATCTCTCTTTTCTTCTATTTTTGGAGTTGGTTTCATAACATTACTCCTGCTTCCTTTTCACCTAGAATTTGAGATTCCATGTGATTTTTTTTAACGTACCTTGAAGGAGTATTTTCTAATGCTTCTGTGATTTTGGTTCCTTATTTTTATGCTTCATTGATTCCCTCTTCTACGTCATTTTGGCTTGTTGTACGAATACATTCATCAATTGTTGGTGCTTCCTTTTTAGTACATGTGGATGCTTCATCAATCACAACATCAATACATTCAACAATATTTTGAAGTATTTTATTGTAGAATTTATATACTTTTTTTCTAGATGAGTATCCAAGGAAAATTCATTCATCATATCTAGCTTCAAACATTCTAATATTATCATAATTATTCTTTATGCAAAATTTTCTTCCAAAGAATATAAAATTCTTGACAGTTGGAGGCTTGTAAAACCATATTTCATGAGGAGTTTTATCATTTTTTACCTGAATATGAGCTCTGTTGCGGATATTCGCATTTGTATGTGTTGATTTACCCCAAAAGGTATGCAGTGTTCTAAACTCATCAAGAATGGAATGTGCCATTTTTTGGATTGTGTTGTTCATTCTTTCTTCCACTCTGTTTAAATTCTCCTCCTCTATTAGATATAAGACATTTTATTTTCAAATATAAATCATTCTCTACTAGAGCTTTGAAGACTTTAAATTTATCAAATTATTCATCTTTATGTTTTAATAATCCAATCCAACACATTGGAGTAAAATCATCAATGAATAATATGAAGTATTGTTCAACTTGAGGAGACTTCTTTCTCATAGGACCACACAAATCAGTATGAAAATTTTCAATTGGTTTACTTGAAGTACCTTTTTTTGCATTAAATTGCACCTTTTTTTTCTTACCGAATTGACATGATTTGCATATGGTACTTTCTAATAGAGAGATGTTAGGAAATTCGCGAACTGCTCCCATTCTGCTTCACTTATGTAATTGACTGAAGCTTAGGTATCCCAATATTTTGTTCTAGAGCCAATTTTCTTATTATTTTCTCAAGTAACAATGTTCTAGACCACCTTTCAAAAAATAGACATTACCTAGAGTTCGTGTTCCCTTTATTATGATATTACCTATATCAACATTCCGAACCACACAATTATTTGATTTGAAAACAACCTCATGCCCTTGGTCACACATATGACTAACACTCAACAATTTATGATTTAATTCATCAACAAAAAAACCATTTCTAGCTTTAACCTTTTCTTTCAGCAAAAAAGTTCCTTTTCCTTTGATAGCAATAGGTGAATTATTTCCAAAGGTTACATTCCTTTCTTTCTTTATTTCATTAAAGGACATAAACTTGTCTTTATCGCCTGTCATATGGTTTAAGCATCTACTATCAATATACCACAAATTTTCATGATCTCCTACATACAAATCCAGACCACAACTTTCAGTAACTATGGTTTTTTTTTTCCATACCTTGGATGTTGTTGCCTTTTGTTCATTCTACAAAATTAGTCTCATTTTTCTTTTGCATTTAGTCTCTTTATGCCCAAATTTATTGTAAAAGGACCACTATGTTTCATCTTGGAGAGGTGAGAATGTGTTTTAGGAGTATTTATTTTATCCATATCATTCTTTTTTTTTTCTTGCTTCTCTAATCATGATAGTTCTATAAGAGACACACTTAGCAGCCTTATGGCCATTGAAGTAGAAATTTCTGGGAGTATAGTACATTTTTGTGCAGTTTATATTTTGATTCCTCTACAGAGGAGTTACCTAAGACACATTTGATCCCTTATTCCTTTGATGAGAGTTCGAACCTTGTTGATTTCTTCCCTTTACTACATTGAGATAGCTTCATGTACATGTTTCACAAGATTTTGATGAGTCTCCATTATATCCAAGACATGTTTTTATTAGAGGAGAGCGTTGCACTTTGATGATTTATTCTACAGTCTCAGAACCTTAAGAAAATATAAGATTTAGAATTTTTTTTATCTCAGGTTCCTTTCTTAGGCTTACTATCTGTAATTCTAACTTTTCATTATGTTTTTCCGTTTCTAGAATTTTTTTCTTCAGAGCTTCTTCTCCTAATTTACCTTATTCTAGAAGAATTTTAAGCCAAGTTATTTATTCAATGATTTTATCCTTTTATGCTAGGGCATCTAAAAATAAATCATCTGACTCATCAATATGGTTATTTGTAAATTCCATAACTAATTTAAATTCTTGATCGGACTCACCTTCTTCACCATTTGAAAGACCATCACTATCTTCATGTGTTTAGAAACTTTTCTTGTTTTCAAACCTTCTAAAATTAATTTTTGTAGCATACTTTCCTTTCTCATGGTTTTCTCTATAAGGAAATTTAGAAGCATAATGATGAACTCTTCCACAAGAAAAACATTTGAAAGGAAACTTACCTCAAAATATGCCATTACCTGTTTGGAGTTTCTTTAAAAAAAAATTCTCTTCTTCTCATCACACATAACTTAATTCCTTGAGATCCTCCTTTTCCTTTCCTTTAGAAGTAGCCTTGAATGCAAATTATCTGATATATGAGGGCCCCCCCTTTTCTCATTTCATAGGATGTTAAAATCCCATGAAGTTTTTAAATAGTAAGGTTCTTCAAATCTTGCATTTCTTCAATGGAAAATACTTTAGAATCGAATTTTGGGGTTAGAGACCTTAATATTTTCTCAACAAGTGATGATTATTGTATTTTGTCACCAATATTTCTCATAGAATTCACAATCTCATCTAACCGAAGAAATAAACTTGCAATAATTTCATCATTATGCATTTTGAGAGTTTCATATTGAATTCTAAGCGTTTGAAGTTTGGCACCTTTTACCTTAGTGTCACCTTCATAAATTTTGATGATGTTGTCCCATATATCCTTTGTGGTATTCAACTACATAACTTTGAAAAATTAAGATTCTTCCAAGATTCCTAACAGAGAATTGAAAACCTTTGCATTGGTATCATATTTTTTCTTTTCTGCTTCAGCTATGGGAATGGAGGATGGATACTGATAGCCTCCTTCAACAATTCCCCAAACATCTACTCTAACTAACTGTAGGTAATAAATTGTTTTAAATTTCCATAAACCGGATTGGATCCATTGAACAATGGCGGCCTAATATATGTTAATCCATCTTGGATTCTCATCTTCATGAATCTTCCTTCAAATGATCAAGCTTATTTTGAAGGACCTGCTCTAATACCAATTATTAGGAAAAATACTGAGAGGGGGGGTGAATCAATATTTTAAACTAATTAAACTTTATTTTCTTATTCAAATTTTTGTACGCAAATGTTATGAAGTAAACATGCCTATTTGCACGATTGTGATGAAGACAAGTAGCATATATCTAGTTTACTAACCTTTTCAATTAATTTATCATTTGTTTAAATTGAACCAATATATCAGTACTTAATTAAACATTAATTAAACAGTAACCATGTACAGTAAGAATAGAATAAGCCATCACACACAAGAAACACATTAACACTGAGATTTTTAGGTGAAATCCCAATGTGGGATAAAACCACTGATGTTGTCGTCTTTGTCTTCTTCGTTTATTATAAAGAGAAAATTCTTACAAACTTGTATTGGCGCGGACTCATACCAATATGCAAGAACCCACCTGCAGAAGGCTGCAACCTTCTCTCGTTCTCCAACTTCTACTGGAAGTGAGCTACAACCCCCTTATCCTTTGTTCTTTATGGATCACTTTTCAGAATATTTAAAACTGGATCCATTCCAAATATCAGACAAAAATATTGAAACCGACATTATACCAAGTCACTTAATCACTGAATCAATAGTATCACCAAGTCATTCATAGAAATAATTTGTTCAAACAATCAAACCAACTTATATTACTATATACTCATTCATCATAATACCAAACCCCATATTTTTCATCACTGAAACCATATTTTTTCACTGCAAGCCCTATTTAAACACATGTCATAATATATATGCTACTTTTCTTACTCAAACATATGTATGTACGTGTTTCCCCTTAAACATACCCGCGTACAGATCTCGAAAATTTGATAGTTGAATATGTATTACTGTACCACTGAATCAATCACCCAAACAGATATTGAATCCAACATAAATTACTAAACCAGATACAGATTATCACATAGCAACATCATCATAATTCAATACCTTACTTCATAATCAATTCAACCCAAATAGTATTGTTAAACACAGATGATTATAAGAGAGACTTAATCGACAGACAACAACAAATATAACAGAATACATCAACCATTATCATCAACCCATACTACAAAATCCTAGAATATGTATGTGACCATTATAAAACAATTATACGTATGTACACACTTTTCATGCTTAACACTCACGTAACGATCTATCCATACTGTAGAATTTATATGCGACTACCTAGAAGTAGATCCGCATATGTATGTGATATTTTTGAATAAAAATTGTATAAATATCTTTAATTACTGAGGCATACATTTGTTAAACAACAGAACTTCAATTAAACCCAAACCTCAGCATACACAGTAACAAACACACATGATAAAATTATCATCACAGATCAAACCATAATGAGATTATATATTCATTTCCGATCTAACAGGTATGATCCCTCGTCATACTCCTTGTGCAGACTTATTTCACATCAAACAATTCATTAACAACCCATTACATGCACACCAATGCTTTGATCTCCATTTTCTTTTATATCTTAGGCCCTATCCAATACCTTGGTTCAAACCCATACTAATGTCGATGGTATTCTTTGACGGGATCAAATATTTGTTTTTTCACTCAATACTATGGGAAATACCATGGTAAATACCCATTGTATTTAGAATACCATGGTGCGTAAATTGTATGCGACTTTTCTTCACCATACTTGCATATGTACAGTGATTTGTTTCACGTAACTTGCATATATTTCCTCAAAGTTTACCTTCATCATTCCTCTATCTTTGAAATGATATTTCTTTGTCTTATCTCTCCGTCACATCCATTCTTATCATTTTTACATGTTTACCGAGTAGGTTTCCATCAAAGACAACACACTACTATAAATTCTAACATAAAATATTGACATTCCTAACCTCATATGTCATAAAAAATATTGTAATAGTGAAGCATATAAATAAGATTCTAAATAAATCTAAGTAATTACATCGCAATACAATGTCTATTTTCAATAGGAAGTTTATAATTTTAACTTAATTATCAATAATTATTAGGTGGATGATAGGGATTCAACTTCCATGGAATATTCAATAATGTTCTTAGTACTAGTCATGATTGAAGTTTGAGATTTATTTCAAAAGTAGTGATACACTTTTTTCCTTTTTAATTAAATGATTAATTAAAAAAATTTCATATGAACATCTCCCATATGAACATGAGTTTTTTTTTTTTGCATGTGGTATTAGTAAAGTATACTATTGTCTCATGGTATTGTAACAAAGCGTATTTGCAGATGAAAAATCTTCACAATAAAGTGGGGAGTAAAGTGGGGTGAACCTCTGTGGTTAAAAATCTCATTAAACATTTTTTTAAATATATATATATATATATATATGAATATTTAAAATGCAGTTATAATTTAGTTACTTTTTGCAATTTTTTAAATATTGGCAATGTAAGACGTAACATGAACTAAATGTTTTGATGACTATTATTATCCATTTAATCTATTTGGTTGTGATAATCTTGTTCCTTTCAAAGTCTATAAATCAATTATAATTTTAATAGATATTAATCAACATCATAATAATAACTATAATATAAAATTTTAATTAATTTCACAATATTTCCTTTTATAAAGAGAAATACACACATATACGCACTCACTCTTTCCATGTGGTTATAGTATATTTTTTAATGTTTATCAACCTGCATTTAAGTTTACATTTTAGAATAAATGTGCCCTAAACAAAATGTAACTATAATATTTATTCTATAATGGAGAGAGAGAGAGCCTGCATTTAAGTTTACATTTTAGAATAAATGTGTCCTAAACAAAATGTAACTATAATATTTATTCTATAATGGAGAGAGAGCTTGCATTTAAGTTTACATTTTAGAATAAATGTGTCCTAAACAAAATGTCTCTCTCTCTCTCTCTCTCTCTCTCTCTCTCTCTCTCTCTCTCAATTACATTTTGTTTAGGACACATTTATTCTAAAATGTAGAGAGAAAGAGAGAGAGAGAGAGAGAGAGAGAGAGAGAGAGAGAGAATTCAAAATACTCACAAAATTTCTCAAGAGAATGACAATTTTGAAATACATAATATTAATAATTCAAAAGATTCTAAAGTATCCTTTTCTCCTAAAAACGAATTATTGAGCTAGATCTACTTCACAAAATTTCTCAAGAGAATGATAATTTTGAAATACATAAATTAATGTGGGACCTAGTTGTTACTTTTTCCTTCTTGTGTCACATCCCATGTCCATTAAATCCTTAGGTTGGTGGATAGTATTATCTTCCTTGAATTTTTTCCTTGTTGTGTCACATCCCTTTTCATTAAATATTTAGGTTGGTGGATAGTGTTATCTTCCTTGAAGTATGCTTGATGTTATTATTTGAGGTTGTTGACATATTGTCTTTTTGAAGATTTAATGCCAAATTCTTTACCATGTTGTTAGCTTCCAATAGACAATCCTTTGATTCTTTTGAATCAAAAAATTCATAATGTTGACATGTTATGTGACACAATAGTGTTCTAGTTCATTTATCATAGAGGAAGCTAGTAGAATAATCTTTTTAAAAATAATTAGCTTTTTGCAACTTCTGAAAATTCTTTTAACATCCTTGATATCCCTATTGTCCATGTTGGGATGAGTTGCTACCCAATAGAGATGTTCTCATCCATATGAGGAAAACTCTTTGATTCTAGCTTCTAAAGAGAAACATTTTTTAGGACCTATAGAATAGGAAATAACTTGAAATAATGTTAAGGACTAAAAAATTATATACTTCCATAACATTTCACTAAAAAATTTAGTAGTTCCTGAACCTAAGGATGAAGTCAAAATAGAACTGAACCAAGGATAGATATAAATATTTGGGTAAAATAAATTGTATGTGTTATTATAAACTAAAGAATATTCAACATAGACCCATGTTTCTTTATCTATATTCATCCACACATTTGCTAATATAGAGTTCCCCAATTTGTGCTCAATCAATCTATGTTTAAGAGAATACAAAAAAAAAATGGTAGAAAAAAACTAAGAGATTCCAAGAATGAAAATAAGCAACCAAAAGAAGGGAAGAATCTATTCTAATATGGCCATCCTCCTTCACCTAAACTTTATCAAACCAATCATGTGATGTGCCTACCCAAAAATGAAAAATTCTAGGTTTTTGAAAGGAAATGGAATATGAAGAATCATCGAACATAGCTAGGAATTATATAAGTTGGAGTTGATTCCCTAATATCCGAAAAATTCCCCTGA
The DNA here is from genome assembly GCA_034641835.2 of Pinus albicaulis. NCBI lineage: Eukaryota > Viridiplantae > Streptophyta > Pinopsida > Pinales > Pinaceae > Pinus > Pinus albicaulis. The sequence continues at coordinate 1,079,290,288 of CM076577.1, read as the reverse complement.
TACCAAATATTTACACATGGAGTTGAGCCTTTATGTTTCATACAAAATGAAAACGGGATGTCTAAAGAGAAATAATATGCATATAAAAGTTGTTATCACCATCCAAACTTGGATTTTATGTTATCCAATTCTAACACCTATATGCTCCATTATCCCATTAATGAAACACATAATAGAATGGGATGCTTAAATAAACACATCCAAAAATAATGAAGACATCCTTGTTATACTATAAAGGATCCTTCAAACTCTAAAATTTATGCAAATGGAATGATGAACTATCTACTCACTCATGAGCTAATAAATATGATGTGAAAACATCAATTTGAAATTATAGCTATTGAACATATCATGTACTGTTTCCCCCATTTTACAACAGCATTCCAATCCGATGTTCTAAAGTTATGTTATCCCACTTATAAACCACATAGCTAAGGCATCTTTTGACATGAAAATAGGAGGATTGTGGAAGTGAATTAGAATCCTTCTTAATCCCAAGATAATGTTTGTCATGTTCTTGTCATTTAGCATCACATAGTATTCATCATTTTTATGACACTCATAGAATTTCCAACCATTTTAAATAGGCTAACCCTTTCCTCCTTTTCAATTAATATCCCTCCCATAGTGCGTAGTATTTTTCTTGGTTTTAGTAACTTGTCCTAATCCCCATGAAAAATTTGATACTACTTTTCTCCCCATATCAAGAATTACTCCCCTCACTCCTTCCACACTTACATATTTAAAGCCAATTTAAAACCTATATACTTAATATTTAAAAAAAGGTTATATATTTTATTAGTTTACGGCGATAATTGTAAAATCTATAGGTTTTAAAAATATATATAATATTTATAGTTAATATTTTAAAAATATGTGTTACATTTTTTATTTGTTTTTGGTAATGAAAATTGTAAAATTTGTAGCCTTTTAAAATATAGGAAATTAATTATGGAGTATTGGGATGGATGGGAAGATAGTATATAGATGGAAAGGGAATTAGATACATGTACATGGGAAAGAGAGGAGAGGGTAAGAGGATACAAGTCATATTAGTTTAATCCAATACATCATGGCTCTCCATCAACTAATTCCCAAGTTGCTATTATTTCAATAGTACAAGACTCACACATTAAATTAAGGAATTATGAAAGAAATAAGTTCCAATGTTTGGTTTATTATATATCAAGAATTTAGAATGGAGCTTAGAAGTTATAATAGCAATATGGTAAACATTCACTATTTAAATCGATGTTAGTAGTTCCAACCAACTATGAGGGTATTCCAAAGAGGGGTAGGGGTTGTAGTTACTATTGATAATATAATTTTTCATCTAATTTGTACTTTCTAATTGGAAATTTTTGAGGAATTGGCTTGCAAGGCCCGTTATAATGGTGGGTCCTAGTTTGGTGATTTAGGATCTAGAAAATTTCAAAGTTTAATTTAGTAATATAACATGATCTAGATTGGATCATTTTTTCACTTATCTTGATTCTTTTTGAGCGAAAAAAGTGGATAAATTGGCTCATATGACTATTTTTACTAGCAAGTCCCATTTTTTAAAATTGGGGTTTGAAAATGTTTTTTAAGTAGTTTTAGGAGTCAAACAATAACTTTTTGGGGTAAAAATTTTCCACCTAAGAACACACACCTAGTTTTATCCTACCTATATATAGATTTCCAATGGCACAAGAATCACCTCAAATGGAGTCTGTATGAAAAATTTATGCTAGATGGGATTTGTATCCTTAATTTGACCACCATAATTCTAGAGGATGCCATGTCAACCCAAATTATTTATAGAAAAGGGGCTAGCCACCTAATAATGATGAAGAAGACTCTTAAATATTCAATATTGTAACTCTATTTAAGATTTTACGGAGTCAAACTTAACTTCTAGTAGGCTATTAGGCTACGTTATAATTGTGCCACTTGGGGGAAAAGAGTTTCCACTTTATTTTAGTGCATTTTGTCTCATATATGAGTATGGTAGCCAAGAATGGACAAGGAGAGAAAAAATAGAATATTTGCACACTAGAGTAGTGCATGTGCCACAAGCCTTACTACTTTGTACTTTCATCCATTTTCCATTCAGAGAATGAGAGCAGACTAGTCTCACCCTCTAGCTAGGTTTTATCCTAAAAAGGTTTCCTAGGTTATAACTTATATATTGCGTTAATTTTTGGTTTCTGAGTTTCATTTCACTATTTTCTATTTTTTGCGGAATTATTATTTGCATGCATATGGAATAAATAGTAATTTACAGATCTAGAAATATAAGGAGAAATAAATCCTCATAGTGTAGAATTGGATTTTAAGCAAAAAATTATTAGTCTATTGTGACAAAATGTCCAGTCGAATATCAACTATAGCTTATATATCATATTATTATCAAAGTATTTTCCTTTGGGTTTATTGTGGGGAGTTTCATGGGATCTATATTTCTTAAGCATAAAATCAAAAATCCTGTCATGGATAATGAATTTGTGAATGGCCCTCATGATCCTATAAAGGAGATGTTTGTGTGGTTGGAAGCACAAGTCGCATGTTAGGTTCTAAACCTAACCCATTTATTAATTTAATAGGCCCAAGGGGCCCCATAAGAGTCATGATTAATTAGTTTAATAAATAAATCATGTAAGTGGTTAACAACATTAATGATGATTGTAAGTGGTTGACCCACATTATAAAAAATGGACCATAATTAGTTAGTTTAGTTAAGGATGATGAATAAATGGGCCATAGATAACAAATAAAGTGGTTAACCCACATTATGTAAGGGACCACAAGTAGTTATGGTTTTAGATCTCATGAAACTTTATATAGTACAAGATAGCAAGGGAAGTCATATTGAGTATTGTTGTAATTAAGCTCTACTCTACTAGAGGTTTCACCCTCAAATATGTAAGTGATAATTTATTTTTTGTTACTCATAATAAAATATTTCCATCTTGTCTCATTTCCAGCATTATTTCTCTAGTATTTTTTGGCATTTTGATGTTATCTGTAAGTTAATAGCATTACAAGTGATATAATAGCACTTTCCTGGGCTAGATGCACCACCAATTTTAGAATTTTGTTTTAGGCTAGAGATGTGTTCTGACATCTTTAAACTATAGATATATGTCATTACATGCATCAACTTATGGTTGGGGAAGCATACACAAAAAATCTACAAGATGTGGCCACATTTATTGGACTCCCTTGTAACCCCTATCGGTACCCTTCAAGTAGAATAACATCATACAACATATATTCATACAATTATCTTCCACATACCTTTTCTATATTAGAATTATCCATAGGTTACTTGGAAACCAACCTCAGATAAGTTGGTGGTCGTCTTGTTGCTATAGTACACTGAGAACAACAGTCTTGGAGATTTCTCGCACATACCATGAGTAGTCGAGTAATACGTATAAGGGCATGGTCAATCCTCCTTAGTTGGTGCTATGAAATACTGGGTCAAGTACTATTGTTAGACCCCTGAAATATATCATGATATATAGCACCTAATAGTCCTTACTTCCATAGTTCCCTCACTTCCTGCTATTATTTGTCACATTCCTACACATTTTATAGTATGCAGAAGATGGGTTTTCTACCACCGTAGTATTGATCAGTTGGGACATCCAAATTCCAACACATTTTTCAGTATCTAGATTTTAGGGTACGTGCCACCACAGTATTCATCCTTTGGGATAGTCAAATTACTACACATTTTGCAGTATCAATATTTTGGGATTTTGGCTGCCGCAATATTGATTAATTGGGAGTAATACTCAAGTCTAGTGGTACCAAAATTGTACTTGCAAGATGCCTAGCCCGCTGGATTCAGGACACTAAATTTATCACAGTGTTACTATCCACTAGTAAGCCTCCAACTATCACGCGGTCCCAATTTTTTAATAAGTGCTTGCAAGTGAACTACATCAACAGATTTCTGCTCTTAAGTAAGCCAAAACATTTGATTCGGAATATTTTATCGTAGGTACGCAGGCTCAAAATATGGAAAACATTGATAAAATAGTGACACTGCTAGAGGAAAGACTCAATTCTACACTCAAAACCATAGTTGAAAACGTAGTTACAAAGGCCCTTGAATCCTAACATCTCAAGGCTAAAGAACCCTTGGGGGATGGGAATAATGTAGATTCCCAATTCGAAGGATAATTTATTCATCGTCGATAGGAATGGTATCATCATTTCAAGGAGGTCATTAATATTCTAGTAGTAACGCACCCATGTTTTACATGCAAACATTTGACAGTTATAACCTAGTAGTGTGGGTGGCATAAATGGAAGAATATTTTCAACTCATTAATATGGGATGTTGAAACTAAACTACATGTTGAAGTTCTTTACTTAGACCAAGAATTTTTTCAGTGGTGGCGATGGCATCAGAAATGATACATAGGAAATCCAACTTAGAATATGTTCTTTAAATCAATTTGTGCCCTTTTTGATAGGGACTCTAACTTTTTGGGTCACCTCACCAAAATCAAACAGACTAGTACAGTACGAGACTTTATTACGGCACTTGAAAAACTGGTCATCGGGACAGAGGACATAGGGGATTCTTTTTATATGGAGTGTTTCATCAGTGTCCGCAAGGAAGCCATATGTTAGAGAATCAGAAAGGAAGAAAGATTCTCTTTTTATTCATTATTTACTTTTGATGTTATTTATTTCTTATTATATTCTTCTTGTATTCTTTCTTCTTAGTTCATCAAGAAAATATCAAAGAAAAAACACATATATCAAGGACACCAGATATATTTTAGCAGCTAGGGGAAAACCCCAGTCTAGGAGAAAACGCAATCATTAATTCTTCCTTCAATAGTAATCTTGAGACTTTAGACCTTGACTTAGACTTCCTCCACACCAATTCATCCTTCCTTTTGGTCCTACCTCAATCTTGGAGAAGCAATAAGACTATGAAACATTTTATTTGATCTTAAAACTTTGAGCTTGCTTCTGGAACTTCAATATTGGAGGAAATACTTTGATCTTGCTTCTATGAGTTTGATATTGACTCAATACAACTTCTCAGGGAACCAGCACTTATAAAAATCAACTTTGACCTATTCTTCACTTGACAGTAGAAACATGCAGTAATTGGTAGCAACTGGCAGCAGCAGAATAATAAGAGACTTAAATATTTCAAAACAGGGCACGTGAGAGAGAGAGAGAGAGAGAGTAGCACCAAAATTTTGATTATCTTTCAATCCTTTAGCTTGTCCAAAACCACACTTATTTTGGCCCCTTATTTGACTTCACAATTTTTCACTAATGCAACAGTAGATATCAAATTTATGTGTGAGAGTGAGATATCTCCAAATGAATTCTATCTCCCTATATTTATAGGCTTATAATGAGCTAGAATTTCAAGACTTGAGGCTGACTTGATCAGTTGAAGGTCAACTTGATGTGGAGGCTCCATAAATCATATTTGACTCAATACTTTACCCTATTACATGATTCAAAAGCCCAGTATGGGTCAATTTAAATATATAATGACTCTATAAACTCATAATAAATCCTATAAGTCCACAATGGGTACTTTGAAATAAAATAATATGACCCAAGCATGAAACCCATTCTTTAATAAGTCATTTAATAATAATATAAAATTTGTTTCTTTATTCTTTTAACAAGTACAATAAATATTGATTCAAATACAATTTATGAAGACTAAACCTAGTTACAATATTCAACAATCCCTCTTAACTAGGTAGGTATTCATAATAAACCAGTAAAATGAATATGAAAACTATGTGAACTATGAAGAATGTTTATGCATCTTAATTCCATGGACTAGATTCCTGACAAGGGAAATATATCCATTGGTCACTCAACAATTTAGGCACCGCAATGCCATGAACTAGATTCCTATCCAAGAAAATATATCCAAGGGGAATAATATGGACTAAATATTTTAGCCTCTATAGGTACCATCAGGCTTACTTACTAACCATCAACCTAGGGAACTAGGTGCACATCCACCCGATGCTAGCCTCCCTTCCAGACATGAAAACAAGGTGTTGGCATGATGTCATTCTAGGAAAAATTTTACTCACAAGGCCTTAACATTCCCATATCCAACAAATCAAGTATGCTGTCAAAAATATTCGATAGATTCACCTATACAAACAAAACCCCAATAAACAATACACTTTCAAATATATAATCAAAGCAAACCTTCGTGGTTTCAATGTTACCCTTCAATTAATATCTCTACGACTATCAGTTGAGTCTTTGAGATAAGACTCATATTCATACTTCACATGTACCAACATATCTTCCAGAATTCATTATCCAATCAAAAAATATTTTATGCCCTCCCTCTTAACCAAATATATTTCTTATATCCAGGCTCCCTCTTAATGTAGGGAGATTAACATATTCCTTCGGTGTTTGGAGAATATTTCATGGCTTCCAACATATCAACTTCTCTTCCATAATTCTTCACCAATATGATGTATCTGCACAATTTAGATATCAAGTACAAAAAATTCTATAAAAGCATGAAGTTATTCATAAAAAAAATTACAGTAGCAGAAGCATTTAGACTTTACATAGTCAACAAGAGACTATACGTCAATACTTCAATTTCTAGCCAAGGATTTTTACATCACATTAGTAGTTCAATCAAGATGACAAGAGATTAGTTCTGTCATATAGATATCCCTAGAACTATGTAAAATGGAAAATAAATATATATTATAACTTCTAGAAGCCATATGATGGAATATCCACTAGGATTTTATGTAAACCCTATATTTTTCAATCATCATCCCAGAACTTTGACTAGGGATTGTTTCCAAACCTTAGCACTTATGGCCATATAGAAATTTGGTCAACAGATATATCTACGAGATAAGAATATCATATGTTAGAAAATATTAATATATTAGACATATATCGACCTAGACTAAGCGAGGGATTAAATAAAAGGAACATATACCTAGGGTTTCATTCCTCGAACTTTTCATAACAAGGATTTTTCTTGTAGACCTAACCAAAACCTAAGGTTTCGGTTCATGTCAAAGAAAACCCTTATTATATCAAAACTTCAAAGGTTTGATATTTCGAACAACATCATTTCAACCCTAATAAATTAGAACTTTCATGATCATATCAAAATCCCAAACATGGCATCATCAATATATCAATCAGTATAACAAGTAATAACCCTAAGTACGTTTGTAGTTTCACACATTAACAACATACCCTTAGGTTATGGTTTTCCATAGAACCTTTCTTTTTGTGTAAACAATTAGAGACATATGAGGTGGATAGATAGTTCAGATGATGAATCATCCAAAACAATAATATTTTAAGATTCATGAGAGCTAGACACAACAATAGTTAGTAATGTAAAATGGATATACAAAAAAGAATCACAATACTTTATAATCTAAGACATACCTTTGACAAACATTTTTTATTCCAATGCTTTCTTTAGTGAGGCCTTATTTCTTAATCCTTGAGGCCTTCTCCCATGATTATTGAGCATTCAATAGGTTAATTCCTAGACAAGGAAATAGAGGTAGAAAGGTGATTAATATTTAATATAATCAAAACTTTAAATAAGCATATGAAACCAAAATTGAAAGGGAATGAGATACTTATCTTGAGGAGTTGTTATGGGCTCCCTCCAAAGCTTTCAGGGATACCTAAAAACTTATAAAACAATAAAATGTCTTTCCAAAAATATGTTAAACCTATAAATAAATATCAAACATATAAATAAAATATATAAAGTTAGGAACAACGGGCTTAGTAATGTAATTCCCTTATGTCATTCTCTTCGGGCTTTTCTCTATTGGGAGAGAATACTTCTTCACTCACATTTTCATGATCTATATCTCTTTTCTTGCTTCTAGGTTTTTCAAGACACTCACTTCTATAGTGCCCCATTTTGTGACAATGATAGCATTCAATATTGGACATATCAACCTTCCTCCTTGGCCCTTTGTTTTTGAATTTTACTTTGTGATGAGAAACATAAGCATTTGAGACTTCTTCATTTTTGGCTACAATTGAGATTGTTAACTCTTCTTGACTGCAGGTTTTCCATAGTTCCTCAAAGGTGGGAGTTTTTTTCCAGTTGTTGAGCCCTGAAGAAAATGCACTCCAAGTAGGTGGTATCCCTAGTAGAGCTGTCATCACAAGCTATTTGTTTGTCACCATTTCATCAGTGGAAAGGTAATCTCTTATTCTTTCTATCTTCACAAAGAAATTAGTTGTAGTATCCTCCTTGGTTATCTTAGTAGTCCTTAGTTCATTTTTCAAGCTTGCCACTTTTCTAATATTCTTGATGGTGAATAGTTTTAACAAGGCTTCATACATTTCCTGGGCATGATCAATGTTTTCTATGAGGGGACATGATTTTACTTTATGCCTTCAACCATAATTCATAGCCACTAATTCCAATTCTTTTAATTTTACCTTATCTGCATCACTTGAGTCTTTTGTGGGATTCTTCACTTTTCCCTTTATCAAATCTAAGACCTTGTTCTTTTCAACAATGAGTTCTATCCTCTTTTTCCAATATCTATAATTTGAATCACCTTCAAGTTGTTTCTCTCCCTTGATATTGTTATACATATTCCTTAAAGGTAGTGAAGACTTTTTTCCTTAAAGAGTTTCCTCTAATGAACTTCTTATGTCTCCTTTATCAAATCCTTAAGAATGAATTTTCCTTCATCCTTCACCAAAGCTCCGATTCCATGCTAGAGAATCAGAAAGACAAAAATATTCTCTTGTTATTGATTATTTACTTGTGATTTTCTTTAATTATTACTATATTCTTCTGGTGTTATTTCTTCTTAGTTCATCCAGAAAATATCAAAGCAAAAACACATAGATCAAGGACACCAGATATAGGCTAGCATCCAAAAAAACCCGCTCTAGGGGAAAACCTAGTTAGTAATTCTTCCTTTAATAGTAATATTGAGACTCTAGACCTTGACTCAGACTTCCTCCACACCAAGTCAACCTTGTTTTTTATCCTACCTAAATTTGGTAGAAACAACACTATGTAGCAGTCTCTTCAATATTAGAACTTCAAACTTGCTTCTAGAACTTATATTTTGGAGGAAAGACATTGATATTATTTCCAGGAGTTCCATATTGACCCAATACAACTTCTCAAGGCATAAACACTCAGAAAAATCAACTTCGACATATTATTCACTTGACAGTAGCAACTGGCAGCAACCAAATAATGAGAGACTTTGATCTTCAAAACTAGGGCACATGAGAGAGAGAGAGAGAGAGAGAGTAGCACCAAAATGTAAGTTTTCTTTCAATACTTTATATTGTCCAAAATCACACTTATTTTTACCCCTTATTTGTCTTCGCACTTTTCCATTGATGTAGCAGTAGATATCAAATTTCTGTGTGAGAGTGAGATATCATCTTTGTTGCACTGGTTATTGGAATTTTTAGGATGAATGTATAATATAAGGCTTAGAACTTCTTTTCCACCATTCTATATCTATTATCAATTGTTGTTTCGACATGCCTCTGGTGAGACGCTCCTTTATCCCCAAAGAGGAGTGGAAATGTTGGCGATAAGCTAGACTATGATGATGCTTTTTGTTGGAAACTTAAGGTGTTACCCTGGGTCTTAGATAATTAAATTTTATGTCAACAAAACTAGACATAACCATCAATGATATTTGAAGTGTCTCAACTTCCTAAAAAATCCTAGAACTTTCAAGGATTGTAGAATTTCATTGTAGAGATTGGATCAGATCATGCATGGTCTATGGGAAACTACTACTAGTAATTGCAACGAGATCACTCATATCAAGATGGTAGCCACTTACATCACTGATTTAATTTAATTTTCTAGCCTTTTCAAACATATTACCCAAGTCATCAGGTTCTTCTTATTGAACATATAAGGATGGATATGCTGGAAAAATATCATGAGTAACATGAATAGAAGAAATTTCCTCATACAAAATAGGAAATAATAAGGGATGGAGTGGATGGTTAGTTATTTTATTTTGTTCTCCCCCATTATGGGTAACCTCACTACATTGTGTCAGTTCCGACATTTTTTTTTTATATGATGAATTTGAAGATAAGGAAGTATCTTCACCACAAGATAATGCATCACAAACATAAGAGCACAAGGGACAATGAGCGAAAGAGGAAGTTTCCATGAGAAAATCTTATTTGGCCAAATCAAGTTCAAGATCAAAATATTTTGAGTCAAAATATTCTTGAGAAAATGAGAGATTAGTTGGTGCACTTGGGAATTCATCACCATGTACAACAATAGAGTCATCATCATTAGAATAATGGTTTCCCAATATTTTAGATTGATTAGGAAAATTGATTGCATTTGATTCACTGCCGAGATTAGTAAATTCTGAATTAGGTGAGAATGAAGAAACATTACCTTGACACAAAGGACTTTGAAAAAGAGAAGAAATATCAAAATAATATTTACTTGTTTGTTCCTCTACATGCAAAATATGACTATCTTGCGCCTAATTACTGCTTGGGTCATAAAAGTTTGAAAGGGAATGATCAAGCGAATCAAGGGGAAACAAATCATGAGAAATATATGATGGAAGATGACATGTATATAAATCATATTCAAGCTTAAGATTATGAACATTAATATTATCTTGATAAATAAATGGATTTTCCTTCACCTTAGGCTACATGAACCATTCCAAATTATCCTTAGTCATATCAAAATCAAGGGAAGTGGATAAAGGTTGACAACATGGATTAGGATTTTATTTGAAATTTTACCAACTTCATCATTAATATGTAGAGGCACCCCTAATGGTACTAGAAAAGTAGGAGGATAAGGAGCAAAAGGAATAGTAGGTTCCTCCTCTGAAATTAGAGGTATCTCATGATTTACAAAAGTTTGGAGAATAAGGTCATCAGGGGGTTTAGACCCACTATTTAAAGATATTTGAACCAAACTTTCAACCTTCCTTCTAAGGAAATCAAAATTCGTATCTTCTCAAGGAAATTCATAACATAAGTGAAGAAATCGATTAGGAAAATCCTCAATTGATTCATTAGGATACATTATTAGTTAATTAATCCCTTTAACAACATCATGGTAATCATACTTATCAAAAGATTGATGAATCCCCTTAAGGAACTAATCAATGAATAGATCGAAGTAGATAGTAGGGTATGACACCATCGATTAACTCAACCCTCAAGGGTGAGGAAGAAAATCACACAAGAAATTTCTTCATATTTGATTTCATGATATTCACAAAACTTGAAAAATTGAAAGAAAGGCTTGATTGTGGATATATCACCCTCACCATCAAACTTCAATTGAGACAACTCATAAATTTGTTCCGTGAAGATGAAAATTTTACCAAGGGATAGGTTAGAAAAAAATTCGGCATTATTATTTGGGAAAGATCCATTTATGATAAGAGATTCAAAACAGACTCAAAGGGCACAACTCATCATCTAGCCCTCCTTCTAGTTCCAGAATGTTGACAATGTTAGATACCTCCAATACATGGGGACTCCTCGGTGTGAATTGCCAATTATACCTCACACGGTTTGGAGTAGGAGCCCCATCCAGAGTATCGGCCTGGCCACCATAACCAAAGGTTCACCTTGGTTTCAATGAATAACTCAAGATATTATATACGTAACCCTTGAATAATCAAGTAAGTTGACATTTTGTAACACTAATCGAAATATGTCAAAGGATACCTTCACGGGATGGATATAAGAGTGATTCTCCTGAAGGTAGTAATAGTACTAACCTAAGATAAACACATGAGAGAAAATAAAGATTCATTAGTTATCTATCGAAATAGTTCACATGGACATGATGATATTTAACGAAAACACAACACACATTCAACATGATAAGTACCAAAGCCAATGAAATAGTTCAATTTCCTTAGTACTTATGAACATAACATATACCAAAAACATCCAAAGAATATTCCTACAATATTCATGATACATTCTTGAAAATGTTTTAGCTCATCGAGCTTCAAATATTAGGTGAAATATCCAAGTACATAGTTACAATGGTGAGGCACTAGTTCTGGCAATGTAACATTAAGTCACTTATTGCTTCTCCAAAGAATAGTTTTCTCTCCTATGCCAAGTTAGAGAAGCCAAGACAAGCTCTCCAAAGCCTAAGCCTCCAAAAGCCCTTTCCTTGAGTTATTAATTTTCTTTGATAACCAAAGGTATGACCTTTTATCTCCTTATTACTCCTGAATTACCGTCATGACTCTTGGACTTCTAATATTTCCATTGGACTTCTAAACAACTCTTGAAATTCTAAATGAATTTTGGACTTATAATAAAGACTGTTTTGTCCCTATATGACTCTTGGACTTCTACAGATTACATTCTTTCCTTTTCTTGAAAATACATCATTTCATTACACATGATGATTTGGCATGAAACATGGACACATATTGACCATTATGATGACATTTTTACATGTCACAACTTGAAAAAGATGACATAGACTTCATGATGAGATGGTAATGCCAAGTTGTTCTTCGTGTTGCTTTTTTTTTTCATTCTGCATGAAAGATCTGATCGGTAATTCATCTTCATGAAAGATCCACTTTGTTTCTCATCTTCACCCTCCAAAGGGTCTTACATTAGTATTGGAATCTTCCGAGAAATCTTGCAATGTCTTCTTTCAATCATAGTATAGGATCTACTTCATGTATTCATGACAGTTCTCTTTTGTTCTTATTCTGTGCCAGAGCTTCTTTCTATTTTTTCCTTGCTATATATGTCCTTTATACAATCTACTTATGCCATAATATTTGACTCTACTTTAATAAATATATATCGACTCTACTTTAATAGAAATATATTGGTTAAATTATATCAAATTTCTAACAAATTTGATGAGAAACAAGAAGCCTAATTTTTGGAAATATATCATATTTTTTAAGTGATTTTTATAATAAAATGTTACGTGAAGAATGAGCCCAACTTAAAGCATATGAATAGATAAGTATAATTCTTCTAAAATTTTTAGCTAGATTATCATAACCATTTGTTGTGGAAAAAAATTAAAATAAATTATGATGAGTAGAGGATCAAACATACATTGTTACAAATGTCGTGGGTGGAGAAGAAATGAATGTACTCTAAGAAGCATTCAAAAGGCTTATCCATTGGCACAATAATTTTCTCATTCTCACCATTTTTAACAACCACTTCTACCCTGTTAGCTTCCTTCGAGTTGTTAATGGCTTCCTTTATGTTAACATTGTCCCCAACTAGTTCCTTCAGCATTTTCTCAAATTGTTCCATATCCATGTTTTGAATAGAGTACTTCCAAAAATTTAATTTCAAAACTTCATTTGAACGACCTAGTAACGACGTCGTAACGTGTGCATCAACATTTCACATGTACCATTATTTGTCTATTAAGCTGCCACATGTAAATTCAAATTAAGAGTAGAAGTGGTTCTACTGTCTGTGAAAGTGCTTACAATTATCCTATAATTTGGCATTAGCTTTGATAATTTTATATTTTTGGTGTGAATTTGTAGTCGTTTTCCATAACATAAGGCTTCTTACGACTTACTCTATCAAGCTTTTTGTGGAGTCTTTGCATTCACAATACTCTATTCTCCTATCTTCTATAACGTCTTCCATTGCACCGACCTTCCCTGACCATCCAATTATATTGATCGTAACACTGTAAACTGATCTATTGTATTTGTATTTTGGTCATTTGGATGACTAATTAAAGATAAGGTTTTTTTTTTTCCCATGAATTGGGTTAGGTATATTGGGGTCAGGAATTTCTTTTCCATTTGATGTCCAGAGATTTCAGAATTTTATCATCATCTATGATGTCAATGGTGAAATTGTTGCTATAGGAAATATGCGGAAAAGCACCAAAAATTAAAAACCATATCTAAATCAAAAAATTGCACGAGACAGATGAGGTTCTTACCAGTATGTACTAATTTTAAGGGTCATTTAATTTGAATGGATAATAAAACTTTATTATATAAGTTGAATTTGGATCATAAATTTACTTTCAACAGAAAAATTTACCACATTAAATTTTCAAATTATGTAAAATTTTTAACATCTTTATTCTTTACTAAAGTCAATACCATTTCTTAAATATTAACATAAAGTATGAACAATCTTTTAAGTTTTTGTATAAAATGGCTCCAAAATATTTTAATATTTTTTCAATTAAATATTTGTAAGATGAATCTTTAAAAGGAAAAATCATCTCTTATGGATATACTAAAACTTTCGAAGCAAAATATTTCCAAGTCAAATTTGTAATAAAAGTTGTAATATTTGAAAATATTGATCTGAAGTAGTTTTATTATAATTTTTGTTGTCATGTCATGTAAAAACACATTGAATCTAATATTAATATCCAATTATTATTATTATTAGTATTAAATATTAGATTAATATTAAAATTTTAATCTTAATATTATAATATTAATATTATATTAATTTAATAATTTTTTATTAATATAATATATAAAAAAATTATATTATAATATTTATTAAGATATAGATTAAGTCCAAATGTATATGGGAGGGAAGAACAAGGACATAGAGTGATAGAGGTGGAGACATATAAGGAGTGGCAAGCAAGAGATGGAGATAAAGTGAGTTGGAAAGAACAGGAGGAAGGAAGAGAGTGAGAAGGAGAGGAAGAGGTAAAAGAGAGATAGGGGGAGACACAAAGATGGAGGGGAGAAGAGAGGGAATTAGAGAGGGAGGGAGATAGTGGCATGGTTGGAGGGTAGAGAGAGAGAGAGAGATTGGGGGGGAGATGAGGGTAGAAGTGAGAGAGAGGAAGGACGAGAGAGAGAGAGAGAGTGAGAGAGAGAGAGAGAGAATGGAGAGGAGAGGTAGACAAAGAGAAATGGATTTGGATGGAAAGATAAAGAGGGAAGAAGAAAGACATAGAGATATAAAGGTGGAGAGAGAGGAAATTAGAAGGGAGAGATGGAGAGAGAGTGTGAATTTTTTGGGGCGAGATAGAGAGACAAATAAGGAGAAATGGAGAGTAGGGGGAGAGATAATGAGAGAGAATGATAGTGGGGGGAGATAGTGACCGAGTTTGAGGATGACGAGAGAGAGAGATGAGGGGGAGAGAGAGGGGGAGGTGAAAGAGAAATGAAGGAACAGAGTGAGGACTTAAAAGATAGAATGAGAGAGGGAGGGGGGAGAGAGATGGAGTTGGAGGGGGAGAGAGGAGTTAAGAAGAAATACATAGAGAGAGAAAGGTGGAGAGGGAGAGGGATTGAAAAGGGGGTATGGAGAGAGAGGGAGAGAGGAGAGTAGGAGGGAAGATATATATAAGGGGAGACATAGGGAGAGAAGAGAGAGAGAGAGAGAGTTAGAGGAAAAGGGAGGGATATTTAGATAGATATGGGAAAAAGGTTTTTATATTTGTGGGGTGATATAAAGACAAATAAGGAGAGATAGAAAGAGATAGAGATACAGATGGAAGGGGGAGAGAGGGGAGAAGAGATAGATAGAGAGAGGGAGGGGGGTAGAGATAGATAGTATGGAGAGAGAGACTGTGTGTGTTTGGGGGGATGATATAAAGAGATAAAGAAGAATAGATGGAGGGAGATATAGATACAGATGGAAGGGGGAGAGAAAGGGAAGAATTTTTATTCCAATAGATGCATTGATTTCTCTGTAAATGTCAATTTTTAATCCTATTTGATTTATTACACTAGATCCATTTATTTCTTTGTAGATGTGGGCTTCTAATTATATTTGATTGCTTGCACTAGATGCATTGATTTCAGTGTAGATGTTGATTTCAAAATCTATATGATTTCTTTCATTAGATGTATTGATTTTAGTGAAAATGTCAATTTCTAATCCCATTTGATTTCTTGCATTAGATGCATTGATTTTAATATAGATGTTGATTCCTAATCCTATTTGATTGCTAGCACTAGATGCATTTATTTATGTGTAGCTATTGATTTCTAATCCCAATTCATTGCTTGCATTAGATGCATTTATTTCAGTGTAGATGTCGATTTATAATCATGCTTGATTGATTGCATTAGATGCATTGATTTCAGTGTAGATTTTGATTCCTACTCCTATTTGATTGTTAGAACTAGATGCATTGATTTCAATCTATATGTTGATTTTAATCTCAAAAAACTGAGGTAATTGGGAAAATTTTAAATTAAAACGACCAAATTAATCTCAGACATATTTAAAAAGATCATACGAATTAGATATTCCACATATTTTATGTGGCCACACATGACTAAAACCAGCTTAGGTCCATCTTAACCCCATATCTATCAAGCATCGAGAGGGATAAAATCTCTCAAGTTGCAAACCTTTCCTCAAGAATTGCACTAAAAAAAGAGGTTTATACCTCAAGATATTTGATCCCTCTCAGTGCTTTATAGATTCGGGGTTAAGATGGATCTAAGTTGGTTTATAAGGTTTTAAACACAATTGAATATGTTTAATATTTCTTAAATAAAATAAAACATGTACATCCACAATGTTACTTAATTGAACCATATTTTATGGTACAACTATTATTAAAAAATTCTTGATACAAAATATAAAATTTATAGTAACAAAAAACTGTATTCATATTCACCGTAAAAAAAATTAACAAAAATATATGTATTATATAATATATGATATTTAAATGATGAGTGAAAATACATATTAAATGTGGTGCAAATATAAAGTATAAAAGAGTACCCATAGTAAAAAAAATTACATAAGAAATAGAAGCACCAGTCAAATTTATGCCTTGACCCTTCTACAACACCCCATGGGTCCTATGTCAAGAGCATAGCAACTCACTTGACAAATGATCCAAACACTTGGTATATGAAAAATGAAAGTTGAAGTAACATGTGTGTCTACGAACAATTTAAATGCATGTATAAATGCATGCTTCCTCTAATTTTGTTGCAATTTAAATATATGTATGAATACATACTTCCTTTTCAGATATGAAATGAACTTTAGTTTCCTCTTTGTATAGAATATTGTGCATAAGTATATGCAAACATATAAAAAATCACACCCACCTCATGAACTTCACAATCTAAGGGTGTATATCAAACATCCTTATTATCTCGTGTTTTGGAAGGGTTTCTAATAATTTTCATATTGAATGCATCAATACATTGTCTGCTCTCAATGAATCATTACCCAAAGTCACGTATAAAAATTTCCATGGATCGTTGAACCCCAACCTAAATTTTCTTGTTGCAATTAATTCTCCTTCCATATATATCTCTATCTCATTTGTCTATATTTTATCTTTCTATGTCACTCCTAAAACATACACAATATTTCTCCATATCTATCTATCTCTTCCTCCCTCTTCCTCTCCCTCTCTCTCTCTCTTCCCCTCCTCTCCCTCTTTCCCCCATTTTATATATCTTCCCTCATACTCTCCTCTCTCCCCTCTCTCCATCTCCCTTATCACTCCCTCTCTCTCTCTCCACCTTTATCTCTTTATTTATTTCATATTACCTCCCTCTCTCTCTCCCCTTCCCTCTCTCCTTCTCTCTCTCATGTCCTCACTCTCTTCCTTCCTCTCTCTCCCTTTCTCTCCCACCTCCCTATGTATATCCTCTTCATCTCTCTCTCTCTCTCTCTCTCTCTCTCTCTCTCTCTCTCTTCACCCTCCAACTTTTTCACTATATCCTTCCCTCTCTCCTTCTCTGCCCCATTCTTTCCATATCTCCTCCTCTATCTCTCTATCTCACCCAAAAACATAGTCTCTCTCTCTCTCTCTCTCTCAAACTTTGTCACTATCACCCTCCCTCTCTCCTTCTCTCCCCCATTCTCTTCAGATCTCCTTATCTTCCTCTCTATCTCACCCCCAAACATGCATACTCTCTCCATCACTCCCTTTTGACTACCTCTATTTCTCCACTGTTCTCTCTCCATGTCTTTATTCCTCCTTCCCTCTCTCCACTTTTCTCTATCTATGTCTTTATTATTCCATCTCTGTATCCCCTTCCAACTCCACCTCTATATCCCTCCATCACTCTATATCTTTATTAGTCCCTCCCATATGTATCTAGAGTTAATATATATCATGATATATTAATATATATTATAATATATCAAGTTTAATATTATATTAATCCAAATTTATTAAGTTTAATATTTCAATATTAATAATGTTTTTAACTTCTATATGGCGGCCAATCGGCCCCCTCCTTCTAGGACCTGGTAGCAGGTCGCCCTTCCAAGAGTGACACCTCCTTCTTCACTAAGTTAACCTCTTACTCAGCCTTCACCCCTCCATATCAATGTACGGTGGAAAGGGATATTCAACAAGGTAAATGGAAGGAATTTATGTACCTCTCAAATGACCAAACCCAAGATATAAATGCTAACATAGCTCCTCGTTCAACAGCTAACACATGGGAAGATTCTATTGTGGAAGACAAGGAGAAAAGGAAACCAAAGAAGACCACCACATGTCACCCAAGGGCCAAAAAGACACTAGAGCTGGTCATCCAAGACATAGATGTAGCAGGCTACAGATATTACATCCAAGAACACATAGTGATCTATAAATTCATGGGCATTTGGCCAATAGAAAGAGTCCTCAACAACTAGATCCAATAAAAATGGAAACCAAAAGGATAAATCCAACTGAAACTGGGCTCTAAAGGATTTTTCATAGTATTCTTTCGCCTCCTTGAAGATAGAGATGTAATTTTTAAAGGAGGCACATATTTATTCAACTCAACCGACCTATACATGAGATTTTGGAAAGAGAACTTCAGATTCGAAAAAGAGGATTTCACCAGAGTCCCTGTCTAGGTCCTGCTTTACTCCCTACCCACAGATTACTAGGCTCCCACATTCCTCAAAGGAATCAAAGACAAATTAGGAGAATACATAAAAATGTTGGAGGGAACAAGAAATGGGCACTACATCTCATACAAAATAATATGTGTCTACATAGACGTCTCATGTGCCTTACCGTAGGTAATTAAGTTCATCTACAAGGATGAAACTTGGATGCAAATAATTTACTACGAACACATCCCATTCAGATGTAGGAAGTTCCATGAACATGGGCACCTCTTCTAGGAATTCCCTCAAAACAAGCCCCCCTCAACAGAAGACCAAACCAACAAAAAGAGGGACGAGAAGGCATACACTAGAGCTGATAACAAGAATAAACACAATAAAAAAACACTCAGAAAGAAAGATCAGCCCAAGGCTACTCAACACAAAAAATTTGAAGCTCTGATCACACAACAAGAAGAAAAAATCCCGCTCAACTCAGCGAAGGAAGACTACAAGCAAAATTAACAAGCCCTAGACAACAACAAGCTAGCAAAGGGAGAACAGGATTACAAAATGTTAGAAAATGAACAAGCATGGGAAGACATAGAGATGAAACTAGTACATGAAGCTCCCACTATGGAATTAAATTCTATTGAAGAGGCCCTCGAAGGTTTTGGCCTCCTAACGGTTGCAAAGGAATGGCCAAAAAAAGGAATAGAAGCAATTCCAAAAGACCAAATCCAAAAAATAGAAGATGTATACCTCCTATAGGAGGTATTGATACAAAATTTAGGAAAATATGCTAAGGAAAAGGGAGCAGAGAAGGGAATTTTCGCAAACCTAAAGGCAGGGCAATACTTCCCAAAAGGAAAAAATAGGAAAAGAGTTTGAAAAACCACCAATCAACTCCTTCAAGATTTGGGTACACGTCTCATCAACGAAGGAAAGGTAAGAGCCATAAACATACCCCCTAAAAAATTTCAATGATTTGCACTTCATGGAATATTAGAGGACTAAATAATCCTTAGAAGAAACAGATCTTGAAAAATACACTCGCTACAGACAAGCCAGATATCATGCTGCTTTAAGAAACCAATATTGACTTTGACAGCATTAACACGATCCAGAAAACATGCTTCAAAAATTATGACCACAGGGAAATATCTATCACCGGGACTACATGAGGTATAACAACTATATGGAAGAGCTCGGTTTTTTAGATTAGAGAAACAATCGCCACTAAACATGCCTTAACAACCATTCCAAAAATTACAGGAAAAAATAATAGTATTTGCGTCACCAACATTTATGCGCCATATAGAGTGGCAGAGATAATCAACATGGTGCACATTCTTAGCCAAACTCTAAAATCCTTCCACCACCCCTACAAAATCATAGCAATGGACTTCAACATGGTGGTTAACTTGGGGGAGTAAAAGGGGGGCCTTCATAAGTTGGAAAACTACTCTGTGGCATTCCAAGAAACCATTGATGATCTCAAGATTATATACATCCCAACAAAAAATTACACCTTTACTTGGAATAATAGGCATAGAGGGGAAAGATAGATTTATTCAAGGCTAAAACATTTTCACCTCTCAGAGGAAATATACCTCACCTCCTGGGAGATATATGCCAGGATTCTACCACAGGTAGGCTCAAACCATTGGCCCATATTTCTAACAATCCATATCTCAACTGGACCCAAAAACAAACCCTTCAAATTTGAAGAATTTTGGCTCAACCATCCAAAATTTATGGATAGAATGAAAGAGTGGTGGGATACCCTTCAGCCCCATCATGAAAACAAAGTGTACAACTTTCAGCAAAAATTGAAATTCATAAAGACGAAGATCACGACTTGGATCAAGAAAACATTCAGCAACATCACTTATGAGAAAATACTATTGGAATTGAAGCAAGAGGCCCTCCAGAAACAAATCATAAACAAATGACTCAATGAGAATATAAAACAAGAATAACTCCAACTCCAACACAACTGGGAGGAGAGGGCAGCGCAAGAGGAAAAATTATGGCAACAAAAATCCCAAATTAACTGGTTTAAATGTGAGGAGAGGAACATTGCATTCTTCCACTACTTTATGATCTAGCATAGGAGACACAATAGAATTATGAGCTTAAAGAAAAATGGGGGAAATATCATATATGCTCATGAAGAGATGGAAGAACAACACAATCAGTATTTTGGCATGCCCCTTACATAAAATGGTCACGATAGGTCCACAACAATAGGAAAAATAACCAAGAATATTCTGACTATCTTGAAAAAGTAACATAAGAAAATTTTGTTGAGAAAAGTCTCTCTACAGGAGGTCGAAGAGGTGGCGATGTCCATGCCCAACAAAAAGGAGCCAGGCCTGGATGGATTTACGACGTACTTCTTCGAGGCATGCTAGCCCTTGCTAAAGGAAGAGATCTATGACCTTGTCGAGGAATCTCACATTCAAAAATCGATCCTAAAATCTTTGAATGCCACCTTCCTCACTCTAATACCAAAATTTGAAAGTCTTGATTCCTTTGAAAATTTCAGACCAATAGCTCTCTACAACATCATCTATAAGATAATATCCAAAGTCTTAGCAAACATGATAAATACTATTATGCCTCTCCTCATCTCTTAGCATCAATTGGGATATGTAGAAGGTCGACAAATCCTAGACAGTATTAGTCTCTCACAATAAATAATACACTCCCTCAAAGAACAAAGAAAATAGGACATGCTAATAAAGTTGGACATGTCCAAATATTTTGACAAAATCAGTTGGGATTATATGAGAAAATTGATGGATGCCTTTGGATTCAACAAGGATTGCATCAAATGGATTATGGCTCTGGTCTCTAGGGCATTCTTCTCTATCATTCTCAATAGATCCTCCCCCAAAAATTTCAGTCCTTTCGGCGGCATTAGACAGGGGGATCTCATCTCCCCATTTCTCTTTGTAATCATGGTGGAGGGGCTCAGCCGCTCCATCTCTGTTGCTTCCTCTCAAGGGGTAATCTCCGACATCAAGCTTTACAATTATATACTCCCGTATACTCACCAACAATTTTTTGATGATACCCTTCTCATGGGCACTCCCACAATCAAAGAATCCCACTCTTTAAAATCCATGTTGGTTAAGTTTTTTTATGCCTGAGGGACCTCCATCAACATGGAGAAATACAAAAGATTTTTCCTAAACACCAACTTCAACATCCAAAGAAACTTTATCAGGATTCTTGACTTCAAAATCTATAACTTCCCTTCCAAATACCTGGGCATCCCCCTCACAGAAAAAACTTTAGCCAAATCAAACTGGGAGACCCTCACTGTTAAGCTGGAAAAAATATTGGCTAATTAAACCTTTAGAACACTAAACTTGGTGGGTCATTTGGTTCTAGTTCAATCTGTTTCGAAATCCATTCCTCACTATCTATACTCAACATCGATGGCTCCTAGATCCATCTCCAACCATCTAAGAAGCATATAATAGAAATTACTTTGCAAAGACACTGAGAAAAAAGGAAAATGGGCATCAGTTTCTTGGAACAAGGTTTGTAAACCCAAATCTGAAGGGGGTCTAGGCCTAAGAGACCCAAAAATAATGGAAAAATTCCCGGGGGAAAAAACCTGGTGGATATGGATAACCAACCCTCACTCCCCATGGGGTAGGTTATGGAAATAAAATTACACCCCTTCCCATCATCACGATCTTCTTATCATATTAATTGGCACACTCAAAGGCTCAACAATTTGGAACCAAGCCTAGGATAATAGAGAAATCATCCAAAACCACTGCTTCTGGGAAATTGGAAATGGTGAGAAAGCCTTATTCTAGGGATATGAATGGAAACAATGCCCAAAGATGAACCAGGAACAGTTTAGCTAGATTAAGATAAATATGGAAAACAAAATCAAGATGCAGGTCAAACAATATTGGAAGACAAAGAATGAGGAAACGTGTTGGAGGGATTGGCTCGCTGAAGAAGAATGGGATCATAATGAATACCCTACTGCCTAGAAAAAACTCTCTTAGGAACTTAGGCAAAGACAGATAAAAATAGACAATGAAGAGGACAAGCTCATATGGGGGAAGAATTCAGCAGGACACTTCAATATCAAAGAGGCTTACAGCTACGTGGCATCTCCCGATTTCACACCACCCGAGAAGAAATGGAAGATCCTATGGGAGTGAAAGAAATGGCCTAAAATATCCATATTTCTCTAGTTCATAATGTAGAAGAAGATCCTGACCTAGGATAATTTTAAAAATAAGGGCTTCATTGGCCCCTCCAAGTGTATTCTATGTGAAAATAATGAGGAAACTACCAACCATTTATTAAATGAATGCCAGTATGCCAACAATATTTGGAATTGAGCTTATTAACACCAACTTCAACATCCAAAGAAACTTTATCAGGATTCTTGACTTCAAAATCTGTAACTTCCCTTCCAAATACCTGGGCATCCCCCTCATAGAAAAACCTTTAGCCAAATCAAACTGGGAGACCCTCACTGTTAAGCTGGAAAAAATATTGGCTAATTAGACCTTTAGAACACTAAACTTGGCGGGTCATTTGGTTCTAGTTCAAGCTGTTTTGAAATCCATTCTTCACTATCTATACTCAACATTTGTGGCTCCTAGATCCATCTCCAACCATCTAAGAAGCATATAATGGAACTTCCTTTGCAAAGACACTACGAAAAAAGGAAAATGGGCGTCAGTTTCTTGGAACAAGGTTTGTAAACCCAAATCTGAAGGGGCTCTAGGCCTAAGAGACCCAAAAATAATGGAAAAATTCTTGGGGGCCAAAACTTGGTGGATATGGATAACCAACCCTCACTCCCCATGGGGTAGGTTATGGAAATAAAAGTACACCCCTTTCCATCATCACGATCTTCTTATCATATTAATTGGCACACTCAAAGGCTCAAAAATTTGGAACCAAGCCTAGGATGATAGAGAAATCATCCAAAACCACTACTTCTGGGAAATTGGCAATGGTGAGAAAGCCTTATTCTAGGGAGATGAATGGAAACAATGCCCAAAGATGAACCAGGAACAGTTTAGCCAGATTAAGAAAAATATGGAAAACAAAAGCAAGATGCAGGTCAAACAATTTTGGAAGACAAAGAATGAGGAAACGCGTTGGAGGGATTGGCTCGCTGAAGAAGAATGGGATCATAATGAATACCATGCTGCCTAGAAAAAACTCTCTTAGGAACTTAGGCAAAGACAGATAAAAATAGACAATGAAGAGGAAAAGCTCATATGGGGGAATAATTCAGCAGGACACTTCAATATCAAAGAGGCTTACAGCTACGTGGCATCTCCCGATTTCACACCACCTGAGAAGAAATGGAAGATCCTATGGGAGTGAAATAAATGGCCTAAAATATCCATATTTCTCTAGCTCATAATGAAGAGGAAGATCCTGACCTAGGATAATTTTAAAAATAAGGTCTTCATTGGCCCCTCCAAGTGCATTCTATGTGGAAATAATGAGGAAACTACCAACCATTTATTAAATGAATGCCAGTATGCCAAAAATATTTTGAATTGAGCTTATTTTGTCTTCAAAGCCATAAAAAAAGATACCTCCTCCGTCCTCAACACCATCGAACTCTCATTCTCTTCCTTATCCACTCAGCCTTTGATTAACAGATCCTGGAATCTCTTCCCAAGTATTATTTTTTGGTCTCTATGGAAGGAGAGAAATTACATAACTTTCAAGGGATCGATCAAGCTGGAAGAAAGGGTCATCTCAATTATTAAACATACCATAAGAGAAACGGTGGCCCACACGAAAATGGATGCTCCGATTAACCCTTCATCCCAGGAGGATCTCATAATCATGTCAATGCTAGATTTCATTATCTCCATCATTCCCCAGATCTCTTCCCAGCACTGCCCTGATCAACCCTAGCTCCCACCAGATTCTAGAAAAATGAAGTTGAATTACAATGGGGAGGCCAAAGGAAACCCTTGGATGGTAGTTTTTGGAGGCGTTTTCAGGAACTCTAAAGGTTAGATCATCTAGGTTTACGTCGGTAATCTATGCCACTCTACCAATAATGTTGTATAATTAGAGGCTTTGGAACATGGCATTGAGATTTCTCGCACTCATAATTTTTGGCCACTTATCATTGAGGGTGGCTCGACGATCGCTACCCAAGCTTACAGGAAACTCTAAAATGGAAAAAATGCCATGCTATTCTCCGACAACTGGAAGCTCAACAAAACAATAAACATGATTAAGTTTCAGATTGATCATGACAACGAAGTCACCTTCCAAGTTGTAAGACGCACAACTAACCAGTTAGTTGATAGGTTGGAAAATGTTGGTGTGGAAAACTCCCAAAGGCTCCTCTTGCTGGCATGGAATGAGCTCAAATAGGGCACACTGAAGGATGAGTGTGCCTGAATCATGGGAAATGATATCCCAAACATAACTAACAAAGATCAAATTCAAAGAGCCTCCTCCCATGAAAAAAATCATGATGTTAACCATCATCAAGATATATCTTCATAGAGGGAGTATGAGTGCCTCATTGCACATTGCGTCAAGCCACCCAAATGGCCTCTTCACCCTCTGGTGCACCTGCAACCTCAACCACCCTTTGAACCCCACTTGTGCAATAATTATTCCCAACTCCGTGTTAACTCACCCTACCTCTCCAACATGCAACTATGAATACCCCTTCCTCCGCTTATTCTCATCGCTCTGTATCTATGTACCTTTTGAGATTACCTCCATTATTTTTTCCTCTACCTCATTCCCTTTCACCCATCTTCTATACTATCATTGTACGCCTTGCAACCCTAATTCCCATCTTAGTATGACCAATCGTCGAGCCAGTTCCTCTACTTAGCGGGGGAGAGGTTGAGGCTGTGGTCAAGGAGCTCATTCCTCGTGTTGGTCTTCCCCGAGTATGGCACCCACCACAAGGGCAGAGTTTGTAGTGAGGCAAGATGCTATGAACTACAAAATTGATGTCAATCAAGACACCAATGAAAGGGTCACCGATTTGGAGAACCAAGCAAGGTTGGTCTACCAGCGCATCGTGATGGAGGAAGTAAACGAATATTTTGACTGGATTCTAGACCCTGGCCTAACGAGGGTAAGGGAAAATATTTTTAGTAGGGATATTGAAGTGAATTAGTAGAAAAAAATAATTCTAGGTTAGTCCATGCAGGCTCACCAAGAACACAACACTTTGGAAATAAAAATTGATGCTCTTGTTAGCACATGATAAATTTTAAATTTACACCTTGACATGCATATTTTCTAATTCATTAGACAAAATGGCACAAATTTCAAATGGATACATAAAATATTATTCCAAATGAAATCAAATTTATTTAAAATATAGAATTAATTAATTAATTCTATGTTTTTTATATTATACTAAACCTCACGCATATTCGGCTTATGGATGATGACCTTTGGTTAAAATTTATGGTTCAAGTTGATTTCGGACCCCTTCTATGCATCAAAATTTAATGAATGAGGGGGGGTCTGAAATGGGCTGTTTTCATTGACCACATGGAAAGTGGAGGATAATTATCACCCCCCCCCCCACATCCGATACCACAAACCAGATATCCTCCCCTGCAAAATATGGTCTCAGGTTTTTTGCAGGACAAACGCAACATTGTTGAATTTTCTTGTCAAGATTTGATTAAAATCGACCTCCACTTAAATTTCTTGATGGCTAAGGATGAAAGGATGGAGATGTAGAAAAATTTGAAACACCAAATATTGTTTTGGCTTCTAGTCGAATGTATCTGTAAATTTCACAACGTATGCAAGGAATGGGATGCTATCCTTTTATCAACCAAATTCATAAGTAAATGTGCCTTCCAACAGTATGTTGTGGCTAGCTCTACAAAACGCCCAATTCAAAAATGCCTAATTATTTTCTCTATAGTTTCTTCACACACGTATGGAAGATGAGTTCTTCTTTTCCTTCCTAATGAACACCGAAATACAATGTGTTTGTCATGGGTCTGTAGCAGGCTTGTTCTCGTTGGGAAATTTTCCATGATTCATTGTTACCAATCCTCTCACAAGAAATTCAATAAAACTTCCCCCGCTATCATCCATATAGTCAATTAGGAGCATAGGAATCATCAAATGGGAGTAAGACAGTTGACAGACATATAAAGTTAAATAATTTACAATCTTATTTGATTCTAGCAAGGTGTTTTTTCCCATGGTCTGCAGTCAGAGACATTAACTTCAAAAACCTACAGCAAGAAAAAGGGGGTGAAATTTGAAAATATGAGAGAGATTTTTTATCATCACGTGGCAAAGAACAATAACCACTCTCTGATTTTACACAGGTGTCAGGAGCAGGGAGAATCGAAGACATGCTTGGGCGCCACTTTTCAAGATTTCGGTTTCCCTATTTAAGGCATGATTTTGTGGCAGTGGTTTTGGAGCGTTGGAGATGAAATTTGAAAATATTAGAGAGGTTTTTGATCATCACAAGGCAATGAAAAATAACCTCTCTCCAATTTTTCATAGGTGTCACTGTTGGGGAGAAACAAATGTATGAGTGTACCCCTTTTCTCAGCAGATTCGGCCTAGATTTCAGTTCAGATTTTTATGGATTTACTTGCTCTTTTTGGCTAGGATTATTGATTTGGATCTCTTGAGCCTAAGGATTGTATTTGATATTTATATATATGTTTTTAATACAGAAAGGGGAGTAGGATTAGAGAAGAAGCAGTGCCAGCGCAGCATTAGAATTAATGATCCAGCAAAGGTTTTCCAAATGGCAAAGCCAGATGTCAAAATCATTTACCGTTGCCTCTTTGAGACCACCCCATCTTGTTTTGGGTCTGCTTTACCATCCATGAAAGGTTTCCAACGTTAAAAGCCACAGGAGATTATTTCCATATGTATTTTTCTTGGCCCTTTTCATGGCCACACTTGTCCAGTTTTTACTCAATTGTAATTAATGAGAAGTTGTCGAAGTATATAGGGAAACTGATGTAGTTTTTAGTTAAATACTACATGAATTATTATTTTTAGGGGTTGGACCTGGTTGGAACCTGCGTTGTAAGAACCGACTGTATTGGAGCACTGTAATTTTTGGAAGATAGAGCATCAATACTAAGAAACCATTTGCAGGATACTTGAGCTGTGTTTTGTCTGGTGATGTGATTCTCTTCTCTATGTTGAATGTTTCCATTGTTTTTCCTCACTGTGTATCCTTTTAAGTTGATTGTAAAACAGAAATTTTAGATTAAGGTTTACTATTGGAGCACCTTAATTCTATCTGTGATTACAATCTGAATGTTTTCTTCGTGAAGCTTGGTTAAGAAATTCTTAATTTCTTTTTAACCACTACTGCAAATTCACTACTTCTTTCACCTCACAATTCTTGTTGCTTTAAGATCTAGCACAAGTAGTTAGCTTGCCCTGTGATTCTTTTGAACTTTTGATGCAAAAAAACCAGCCTCTGTTTGACTCCATTAGCCCAATGGCCACTCTCCTGCGATCTCAACCACAAATTTCAAACAAACCCTTATGCCCTAATAAATCACCTAAAATTCCAAATCAAACAAAGCTATATTTAATAGAGATATCCCTCTCTGAGCCTAGGAGGGCTAGATCCTAGGCTTGAAACCATTTTGATGTTGCCTCTGAGATTCTGTGTTTAGCCTCGGAATTAGGGAACGCTAACATAGTAGCGACCATACTGGGGACGAGTTTTTTTTTTCTCAGTAACACTTATCAAGTTCATATCTAGTTGTTGATTGTGGAAAAAAAAAAAAACACAAGAAGGTTGAAATCATCCACCTGGCGACTCCAATCCAGATCTGTTCCATTCAAAGACTGCACTGGAGGAAGGACTTGAAACATGACAAATCAGCCTGGAAAGAGTAGGTATTCAAGCCCAAATTATATTCAAGCCATTTTTGGTTTTATCTATAATTATGTTCTATCTTACTCTAATCCTGATCAAGAATACATTTTTGAAGTTTACATTGATCATTTGCAAATTGATGAGCCTCAAGAAACTAAGCCCCAAATTGTAGATCATGTACATACTCATACACCTGTGCACATCTCGGATATACCTGTAGAAAGCCCAATTACACAAAAGCCTAATGCTTTGTCTCCTATTCTTGTTGAAATTACATATAATTATAAGCCCCTCGCTTTACCTCCTATACCTATAAAAGTCACAGACATTTACAAGCATCTGGTTTTGCCTCATATCCTACATGACCTCCCTGAAAAGTATAGAAATAATCTACCCAGGTTTGATGGATAAAATGTGAAGGTAAGAGCTGAAAAACACATTCAAAATCTTGAGGATTTCTTGATCTATTTGAAGTAGAAGAATATGATGTATGTATCAGGATGCTTGCCCTATCATTGCAAGGAAAAGTTAAAAATTGGTTTAAAATCTTCTAGTTGCAAGCATTAGCAATTTTCATCAATTTGTGCAAGTTTTCCTGGATAAATGGGTGATCATGGGAAATTTTTTCCTCATCTTAGAAGAGTATAACCATATGAAAATACAGCCAGGGGAGACAGTACAACATTTTTCAGCGAGGTTCAATAAGGTGTATCATTAAATGGTTGTTGTTATAAGGCCACCTCTAGGATTATCTCTGTTGCACTACCCAAATGCATTTGACCCAGAGATGGAATTCCAATTAAGAGAAAGGAGCACTGCAACCCTCGAAGAAATGAAAAATTTTGCATTTGATGTGGAAGAGAACCTGCTGAACAGAGAGGCAAAGTTAAAAGCAGTGAAGAAGGACAAAAGAGAAAAAGAGAAATTGATATCTTCAGAAATAAAACTAGATATTTTAACAAATACAGTCCATGAAATGATGCATAAGATTAGAAGAAAAGAGGAACTTGTTGTTCAAATACCTCATGTTTCATTTGTTCCATAAAAGAAAAATATCAACGTACCCAAGCAATTTGCAGCTCATCCTTGGGATCCTAAAGTAGAAAATTATTATTTCATGTACTCAATCCACAACACAGCCAAAGATGAAGCTCAAAATCAAATGATGGTCGAAAAATCTCCCGAGGTGATGTGCATGTTTGATGACCTTGAATATGTAGATGATTTTCCCATATATGATCATCAGAATGATGATTATGTGTCTGAGGTTGAGGCTGATTGTTCAAAGTAGCCAACACCATTTTCTTGGGAAGAACAAACCCTGTTATCACAACACAAAGATGAAAATCAAACTCTACATGTTGAACAAGATTGTAAGGAGGAAAATGCAGAAAGTTTACAAGTAAGTACAAAATGCCTACCCATGTGTTTTTTCTCGCTCTTGAGAGAACATTACAAGTAGATTTTAAATAGGAATGATGAGGAAAGTTTGAATGAATCAATTGAGGAAATGAGGGATGATATGGAACCTTTCTCAAATCCAGAGGTTCGGTCCCTGAATCATCTTGAATGTCAAGTCTTAGATAAATTCACAGAGTCTGAAACAGATGATGAATTGATCAAGTTTGATTCTCTACCTTTATGCTTTAATTCATTTCTTATTATGAAAGAGAGTATTGATCACATTTTAGTTGATAATAACAAGAGAAAACATGAAATATCAGTGGAACCAATGCTACGACCATCTAAAGCACTACACAACACAATAGCAAACACATTGGATGCTTTATGCTTTCAAAGTCAACCTTCATGTACCCGTAACAATTTCACAAGCTACTATGATATGGATATGATCAAACAGTCTGCCCCATTGTCTAGTTTGGTAGAAGGATTAACACAAAATTCGTCAGATAACATGAAAACATGTTCCATTTTGTTTGAAGACTTGGAGAGCACATCTACAATACCAGGATATAAACTTGAACTGGCTAAGTCAGAATACCCAGAAATAGGTCAAGTGTATCTTGATCCAGTGACTATTTATATGGAGAAATTTTTCATCACAAAGTCACAATACAATTCTAGCATTTCTATTGTTTTTCAGGTCCACCTAGCTCCCTGTAAAGAAGATCAAGCTGGGAATATTTATCAAATACCATTAACAGGTATGTTTCTGAGTTTGGTGAAAATTAATGAAATAAAAATTACATTAGAATAGTTTCTTGACTGGATGCACTGGAATTATTTCATCATTTAGAATAATAGTGATTTCAGTAGGTTAGGGTAGGTAGGTTTGCAAATAAGCTTAATACTCTGAGCATATTTCCAGTTTTAGTTTTAGATCGCTTTTCAGTTGTCAGTTCAAGTTTGTTCCAGACTTGAGTTTCAGCATAGTTTAGGTTTCAGCATTCATTTTTTCAGGGTGTGGCAGTGATTTAAGTTTGATGGTTTGCATTACATATTTCAGCTCTAGTTTCAGTTCAAATTGCAGCACAAGAATCATATTTCTTCCTGAGGTTTAGAAAAAATGACTAAAGTGTTTAGTTGTAGGAGTTTTATGGCATAGTGGATTGCTATCATCTCAATCACCAAGGCAATAGTCTCTGAATTCAAAGATTTGCAGTTCTTTGTTGCCTCGCTGGGAGGACAACATCCCCAGAAGGAGCTAATGTTAGCACAGGATAAATTTTAAATTTACACCTTGACATGCATATTTTCAAATTCATTAGCAGTGTCAAAAATTTTTTTGAAATGAATTTATGTAATTTTATCTCATGAAATCAAATTGATTTAAATAGTATACTAATTAACTATCTTTACGTTTTTTGCATATGCTAAACCATGATGGATTCAATTTATGATATTAATTTCAGTTCCACCTGATGGTTCAATTACCAGAATTTACCCATAAAACAAGTTGAACAATGATAGGGCCTGAAATGTATACTAATAATGTAAACGTAAGGGCGAGACAATTGCGACTTCATACCTATACCACAAACCAGATATGCCCCCCTCCGAAATCCGGTCTCAGGTTTTTTGCAGGAAAAACGCAGCAGTGCTCAATTTTATTGTCAAGTTTGGATTAAAATTGGCCTCCACTTCAATTTCTTTATGCCTAAGAATGGAACGATGTAGTTTCAGAACTATTTGAAACACCAAATATTTTTGTGGCTTCTAGTGGAATATATCTGTAAATTTCGCAGTGTTCGCAAGGAATGGGATGTTATCCTTTTATCAACCAAATTCATAAGTAAATGCGCCTTCCAACAGTATGTTGTGGCTAGCTCTGCAAAATGCCCAATTCAAAAATTCCTAATTATTTTATTTATGTTTACTTCACATAGAGATAGAAGATGAGTTCTTCTTTTCCTTCCTAAGGAAAAGTGAAATACAATGCATTTGTCATGGGTTTGCAGCAGGCTTGTTCTCGGTGGGAAATTTTCCATGATTCATTGTTACCAATCCTCTCATAAAATTTCCAATAAAAATTCCCCCACTATCATCCATATTGTCAATTAAAATCATAGTCATCATCGAAGGGGAGGAAGACAGTCGAGAGACATACAAAGCTAAATAATTTACAATCTGATTTGATTCTACCAAGGTGTTGTTTCCCATTGTCCGCAGTTAGAGACATTAACTTAAAAAACGTACAATAGGAAAATCGGGGTGAAATTTGAAAATATGAGAGAGGTTTTTTACCAGCATAGGGTAGAAAATAATAACCTCTCTCTAATTTTACACAGGTGTTAGGAGTTGGGAGAGTCGAACACATGTCTGAGGGCCTTTTTGTAAGATTTTGGTTTCCCTATTTAAGGCACGATTTTTCAGTAGTGGTTTTGGAGAGCTAGAGATGAAATTTGAAAATTGGAAAGAGGTTTTTGACCAGAACGGGGAAAGTAACAATAACCTCTATCCTATTTTTCATATTTTTCACCGTTTTGGAGAAACAAATGTTTGAGTGTACCCCTATTCCCAACAGATTCGGCCTAGATTTCAGTTTAGATTTTTAGGGATTTACTTGTTATTTTTTGCCAGGATTATTGATTTTGATCTCCAGAGCCTAAGGATTGTATTTTATATTTATATATATGTTTGTAATAGAGAAAATGGAGTAGTATTAGGGAAGTATCAGTGTCAGTGTCGCATTAGAACTAATGATCTAGCAAAGGTGGTCCGAATGGTAGAGCCAGGTGTCAAAATCATTTATCGTTGCCTCTTCGAGACCACCCCATCCTATCTTGGGCCCGATTTACCATCCATGTTGCCTATGTTAAAATCCACAGGCGGTGATTACCAAATGTATTTGTCTTGGCCCTTTTCTTGGCTACACTTGTCTAGTTTTTACTCGATTGTAATTAATGAGAATTTGTTGAAGTAGATAGGGCAACTGATGTAGTTTTTAGTTAAATACTACATGCATTGGCAGTTTCAGGGGTTGGACCTAATTGGACCTTGCATTTTAATAACTAACTGTATTGGAGCACTGTAATTTTTGGAAGTTGGAGCATCAATAGTAAGAAACCATTTGTAGGATACTTGAGCTATGTTTGTTTGGTGATGTGGTTCTCTTCTCTATGTTGAATGTTTCCATTTTTTTTCCTCACTGCGTATCATTTTAGGCTAATTATAAAACATAAATTTTAGATTAATATTTGTCGTTGGAGCACCTTAATTCTATCTATTATTACAATCTTAATGTTTTCTTCATGAAGTCTGGTTAAGAAATTCTTAATTGTTTTTTAATCACTACTGCAAATTCACTACTTCTTTCACCTCACAATTCCCGCTGCTTTAAGATCTAGCACACACAGTTAGCTTGCCCTATGATACTTTTGAAATTTTTATGATACTTTTGAGCTTTTGATGCAACAAAACCAACCCCTATTTGACTCTATTAGCCCAATGGCCACTCTCCTGCAATCTCAACCACAAATTTAAAACAAACCCCTCTGCCCTAATAACTAGACTAGAACGCCAAATCAAACAAAACTATATTTAATAGAGAGATCCCTCTCTCAGACTAGGAGGGCTAGATCCTAGACTCGAAGCGGTTTCGATGTTTCCTCCTAGATTCTTCCTTCAGCCTCATAATTACAAAGCGCTAATAGCTCTCACATAGAATTTTACGCTCTATGTGGGAGTGACCCATCGTCATCATTTTATAACCAAAGACTCACCACACTATGCTATGTTGAAGAAAAGAATGGCCAGAACTGAGGCGACGCCTACTGTCAAGAGAGAAGCAGCGGGAGCTACAACCAGTTGGCATGTATAGGATGTTATCATCAATGAAAACACCCCCAAGAGGCTGATAAGCCTGGAAGCCAATTCAGCCGATGACACGCCTTAATCATAGGATCCTCTCAGGTTTTTTGCATGGGATTCATCTACCTTCCTACTATTTAAACATATAATCAATTTTTTTTCTCAACCCACGAAGACCCTAAACTCAACCGAGGCTAGTCAGTCCACTAGTTTGAAGCTACAGTGTAGCTCAATTTTTGTAACATTAGTTTTTCCCTCCAGAAACTCTCTATTACATACAATTCTAGGGATTTCTATTTTTGTTTCTACTTGTTTAGTTTTGTATAACCACTTAAACCTACATATATAAATTTAAACTATGCTTAAATATTTTTGGGCTTGGTTGTTGAAGCATGTTGCTTGCACCAGCTCTATATTGATGTAATTAATCGCCTCTTTTTGTTAATAGAAATATGTAATTTACAAAAAAAAAAAAAAAAAAAAACTTTGCATGATAACAGAATTTATAATAAAACTACATCAAATAAATGTTGTTACTTTTCAGAATTCTATGGTTATCATTTATAAGATAATTTCTCGAATTATTCACAATGTTATAAGAATCATGTGAATGTTTTGAATCCCAACGGGGATCCATCTTCAGGACTAATTTTTGAATGAAAAATTGAAAGAAGAATCAGCACAGTGATAAATAGGGGAGAGAGAACAAAAGAAAGAGCTAACTAAAACCTAAATAAATGGATTTAATTATTTTAATTATTTTATTTTAATTATTTTTAATTTTAACAATAAAACCTTTATGTAATATTATATGGAAATATGTAATGTGATAGATGTCAATTCCCTAATTTCAGATGACACATATACAAATTATTTTTATTATAGAACCATGTTTGCTTAGGATACATTATTTTTCATAAAAACCTATATATATATGTGGTTCTCGAAAGGTTTAAATATAATAATGAAATTTTTTTATCTTTTTTTTTACATCATTTTCAATCAATATCTTTTATCAAATAATAATAATTTATTTAATAACTTCAAGGCTACTACCATCATAAAACAAAATTCATATTAAGATAGTTTATTGCTATCAGTGCTCATATGGATGTAATTTAATGTCTATTATAATAATGGACAATTTTTCATGCAAATGGTTGAACCAATGGATGTTTACATTGAATAATCACTCATAATATTTATATATAGTGAACCATTTTTTATGTGAACAAAAGAAAATGAACCTTTGGGTGAGACTCAAAGGATTTCTAATATTTACATATATTTTCTTAAAACTATATTTCCAAGAAATAGAATCCTTCCTCGAAGATATAAATTTATTTGATTTACTGTAGTGAAATTTTATCTCGTATAAAAAGTTTTTATTGTTTTTGAAATGTTTTTATTGTTTGTTTGAAATGAGTAAATAAAAATTTCTGCAATATTGTTTACTTCAATGAATTTAACTTCTTAAAAAAAACATTAATTATATAAATTAGAAAACTCAAGTTTACCATTCCAATTCGATGAGATGATGGGTCGAAACCCTAACCATGGCGGTGGGAGACATTTGCAGGAGCCCTGAACCACGATACAGGCAATGATACAAGGGAGGAGTTGACGCGATAGATGTCTCGGGCTATCATAATACGACAGACACTTGGGTCCTCTGCAGTTGTCCACACTGTGCTTGGGAGGAGGTGAAAATGAATGGGAGATAGTAGGGTTAGGATGGAAGTCTTAACACTCACAAACCTTAAACCTGTTGCCCTACGGAGGAGTGAACATGTGGTTACGAGTTTGAAGGAGGTTTTGCGCTGTTGGAGGTTTTTTTTACCACTAACGTTCACAAAAACCATGGTTAACAAACAGGATTCGATAGATTTAGACCCGATGTCGGAAGGCCTGTTAGCAGTTTGGGGACACGAAGTGTCATCGAAGAACTTGGAGTGGTATATTCTAGATTTCATTGAAGCAGGCCTAAAAATCAAAGATCCAGGAGGGGCCTAGGGCATTTTTAACGGTGCATCATTCCTAGGGGAAAGTTTACAGAGAACTTTCAACTGTGCCTGGAAGGAAAAGTGAGATCCAGGGCTTTTTCATCACCGGAAAAATCCTGGGAAGGAATGAACTGTAGAAGTCTCGACTAACCTTGTAAGCCCTCTTCTTCTATGTATTTCATCAATCCCATTTTTTTTGGGGGGGCTGGAAGACATAGTAGAAAATTGTGGCACTCATAGTAATGTAGGTCTCAAGGGTTTCTTGGGAGAGAGCCACATATTTCAAGATCCGAGAAGAGGAGCCTATTTGGACACTCCTAGTGCCCAAAAAAAACCCCATCAGTGGCAGGGAAAAAAAATTCTCGAAAATCTCCTCTTTTCACAAGGGAGTGAAGCAGTGGGATCCTGGCCGAAGGTAGGTAAGGGTCTTCTCAAAAACCATATCGTATTGAGGCAGACTGTGTTGGGACCTATAGGATTTCAGCTTACTCAGCCTCAATCCAAGGAGCAGGGAAGGTGCTCAGGAACCCACAGAGATGAGGAGTTGCAAGAGGTAGCTGGGGCTGCCAGAATTCAAGAAGAAGGAGGCCCTTTTTGGAAGACTACACATCAGCTTTCGGAAGGGTGACCTGGGCTATCTGAACTTGAAGGACTAGATGCTAATGAAAGGCCATTGGAGGGCGAGGAAGGAGGAAGGAGTGGGGTTGCAGGAATCAAGAGAATGAAGAACAAGCTGATTAGAAAGAAGGAGAGTCCATGCTGTGTTTTTGGAGTGGATATCCTCATAGACGAAGTTATGGAAGTTTCAGAAACTATCCTAGTAGGCATAGTTAGAGGAAGGAAATACTCGGCCAATTACATCTCAAATTGGGCATCTTCGACATTGGCAGACACCCCTGGGAGTCCTTTAGAAATCAAAACACTAGCCTAGGGTTGGTTCATGATCAAGTTTGAGAAAAAGGAGCATCTGGAATGGGTAATGGAACATAACTGGAATTTTGGGAAAATACCTGTCCTATTCAGGAAATGGACGTCATTGTTCGATGCACAAAGGGAAAAAATTGAAGAAACTCCTGTATGGGTAAAGCTTCCGGGGTTACCAATCCCATTCTGGATGGATTCGTCTTTCAGATCAATGGGGAACACTCTCGGAAGTTCCCGGAAGCATATCAGTATTTCCAACAGACTATGGACCTGAGTGCTGCTAGAATTTTGGTCAATATAAACCCAAAATAAGGCCTAGCAGAAGAAATGTGCCTCAAATATAAGGAACTAGAGTTCACTCAGACACTAGATTATGAACACATGCCCTTTCAGTGTCACTGATGTCATAAATATGGCCATCTAGCAAATTATTGTCCACTTGGACACTGAAGGAGAAGGAAACAGAAGAGGACAAACCAACAGCCAATTAGGCCCCCAATTCCAGAGGAGCCTAGAGTATCTGAGGAGGAATTTATGGAAGGGGTAGAAGGAGCAGACGACACCTAGACAGAAGCAGCTCCTACCGAATTACTAGTCAAGCATAACAGTCCTATCGCAATAGAGCAAGATCCAGAACATCCTCCAGCATCCTCTCCCCTCCATGAAGTTGAGCTTGCGGAATCTATTCAGGAGGGTACGATCCTGGTCTCTTCTCCCCCTCCTTACTCCTCTTTATGTACTTATGTTTTTTCTATTTTAAGGCCTGGTCTTTCCAGGCCATCACAAATGGAATCGATGAAAATTCACGATGTTATAAAGTCTCTAGACAGTATCATAACCTACATCCTTGATATCCCCTTGGAAGCCCCCTCTGTACTATGGCATGGATCTCCCCCTCCTCAGTCCAGTGTCCCTAAAATACCCCCTTATAATCTAAGATATTTGATGAAGAAACCCATGAAAGAGGAAGTAATTGGAGGCTTGGAGGCTAAACCTATTTCGGTATACCCTATAAATACAAGGGGTAGTAAATCCAATCTCTCCAAAGCCTAGGTTAGGGCCAAAATTGACATAGCATATGGGAAGTAGCTTTCCCTATCTAGGGTTCTTAGAGCAACGTGGACCCCCTCCCTAGGTTACTGATGATCATCCTCTCCTTCAATTGTAGGGGTTTTGCTAGTCCTATGAGCTAGAGGTTCTTATGTTACACGAGACATTGGGGATGGGGGAGGAATTTGTTGGAGCATTGTCCAGGATGTTCCCAAGGTGAACATTTCGGGCTCTGGATGCCAAAGGAAGGTCTCGGAGTTTGGCGATGGGAATAAAATATAGAAGGTTGAAGGAAATATCCTCTTGGGGTTTTGAAAATGCATTATTCATGGAGGTCTATTCAAATGACCTTTTTTACCCTCTTCTACTTTTAAATGTGTATGGCCCATGTCTGGATAGGGTGCAGTACTGGAACAATCTTTTCGTAAATCTTGTATGAAAAACCCTAACCTCATTCTAGGAGGAGAACTAAATTTTTCCTTGGGGATATCTGAATCATAAGGCCCCTCTACTCATGCAAACCCCCTCACTAATTTTTTCCTCAACAAGCTGGTATCCTCTTAACTAGTCGATGCAAACCTGATTAAACCTAGGCCTACTTGGAGGACCAGAAGAATAGGGGAGGATAGGGTGGAAAAGAAGTTGGATCGTTTTCTCCTTAATGAAGAGTTGGTTGCATGATCCTCTATTTTTAGTCATTGGGTTGGGGAAG
The DNA here is from genome assembly GCA_034641835.2 of Pinus albicaulis. NCBI lineage: Eukaryota > Viridiplantae > Streptophyta > Pinopsida > Pinales > Pinaceae > Pinus > Pinus albicaulis. The sequence continues at coordinate 1,079,251,644 of CM076577.1, read as the reverse complement.
GGGTTATCTCTGCCCATCTGCCCATTCTCCTAGAGCTCAAATGTCCTTAAAAGAAACCAGGGGCACCCTTCAAGTTCAAATATTCCTAGCTCAAAGAAGATTCTTACAACCTTTTGTTCCATGATACCTAGAGGAAGGGAGTGGCGGATGAGCCAAGTAGTATGATCTCGCTATTTATGGAGAATCTCAAGAGAATGAAAAAATCTACACTGGAATGGGCAAAGGGATAAAAAATTAAGGAGGAATATTTACGGAAGATAAATGAAGAACTTGACTTCCTTGAAAGCCTACAGGGCATAGGTTATTCCTCCATTGAAATGAGGGACAGAGTAAAGAGCCTTGAAACATCAAGGAAGAAAATATTACTAGAAAAGGAAGAATGTTGGTGACTCAAAAGCAGGGCCATTTGGTTGGCAGCAGGGGATGAAAATGCGAAATTTTTCTAGAACTATGCCAAAGGAAGGAAAAATATTAATACTATCTGGGGGATGCAAATGGAAGAAGGAAGTACTATTCAAAGCCCCTGCAGAGGTTTAACTCATCTTCGGGATGTAAGTATTTCAAAACCCTATTCAAAACCCCTGCAGAGTTTGTTAGGCGGATAAATCGTTCTTGTGGACAAGAAGGATCTCCCTAGTATCACAAGGATAGCTAGAAACAAACAGGACAATTTGTAAACTACTTTCTCTAGATTACATATGATTTAGAATTTTCTATGATGAAGAAAGGACCTACCTGTGATCCAATTCTAGTTGAATTCTTCTTTCCCGTTGCTCCAAGAAGTCACCTCTTAAGATCTGCAAGACATAGAAGAGGATCAGAAGCACCTGCAACATATAATAATTCAGAAATCACAAATCTATCTTAATGATCAAGGAATTTAAGAAATAATCCATTTAAATAAATACATAAACAACTTATTGAGAAAACAGGATCCAATTATATTATTTTTAAATAAAAGGAGTCTTACAACCGTGTTTGCCTTGATGTCATACAGGTCCTTCCGGGGTCCGGAACAAGCATTTTTCTTTAGTGTGACAAGCCTTTCCACTCTTTGAAACAGCCTAACTACGAGTATGTAATCGTTCTCAAAGATAGCAAATAGAGTATGTTTCTTTAGCAATTCCCTTCTCTATCGTAGTACAAAGTACAAAGCAAGTACTAAGTGTATACAGAATGCATAGAGAAGTTTTACATATGTGAGCATGTACCCTTGATACTGAACCAAAGCTTCAATTTATAGGAGAAGGAAATTGGTTGCAACTCCAAAATGGAAGGGATAGAGTCCCCTTATCAATGGATTAATTTCCAAAGACCAAGGAATAGGCTCTTTTAATGAAGGAATGAATGTTCATGATAATGGAGGGAGTAAGGCTTCGACTGGATAACGTCTTCTGTGAAGCTCAGATGGAGAATATTCCCATCACTGGGGCTTCTAGAATTTACTTTCACCTTCAATTTACCTTTTACAAGGGTTCGCACCTAATGAAAAACATGCTATCTTTACGCTTTTTGGAGAAAGAGTGCTGTTGTCGCAGAAGACTAAGAAAAGTGTGGTACAAGGCTTTTTATGATTTTTACAATTTTCTCCAAATTCAGAACTTGGCTTAGGAAATTTAGGTTGTATACTTAAAGGAGCTTTATATATGTATTTATGAACCCTTATAGACATTAAAATGTCATGGTGACAAAATAATGTGTAACAAATTTCCCCTAAAGCAAGAAATCTCGAGATAATTCAAAGAATGAAGTGCATTATCATTCATGATTAGTTTATGGATGCTTCGTTGGAACCTACAAAATTCAATGCAAACATATATGTATATATATATCATCATTTGAAATAGCATTCCCATACTCAGAAAGCAAAAATGAACTAAACTGAATCTAACTAAAATGTTCTTGGTATAAAAATGATTCTAATATTACATCAATAGTAGATACGTATGACGCAGCCATATGTCATGAATAGCCCATCACAATGAATAATAAAATTCTCATAAATGGATGATGGAAACTAGATCTAGGCCTGATTGCCTCAACTAGTACGATTCTATCCATGCGATTGATTGTGTCGAAATCGAACATGGTAGAAACTACTTGATTACCATTCAATGATGTAAATTGTTAACAAGTGTGAGAGAAACCATCAATAACACAATGTTTCAAGTAATCATGATAACCATGAAGTGTGAATAAATGATTCGAAGTCGAACACTTCACTAATCATTCGATCGAAGATCAATGATGCAATATGTCATCAAAGGTGAGAAATTTTCCATTAGGCATGAATATTTCTGCATCAAGGATTCTATATCAAATTCCTATATGATATGTTGTTGTCGATAGAAAGTGATCCGTCGTAGGAAAGCCCATGACACGAAACCATTAGATCAAGTTTTTAGAAATATTTTGCAAGGACTGATCTGTGGATGGTAATGTGAATGGAGACATATGTTTGTGGATGAATGGTTTGTTTGAATTGTCCTCTTGAACACATAACTAATCGCGTATGGCTTGTGATAATTGATCCAGGCTAGTACCTGTAAACCATCAAGACATTCAATATGGTTTGATTAACTGAGGCAAAGGATTTTCCCAACCTGTGGAAGTGTGACAAAAGTATCATGCTCAAGAGTGGTATGCCGCTTTTAAACAAATTAATGATAACCGGATCCATTTTCTCTTTTCCCCACCATTTCTCCGCAAGCACCTCTTTATTTTTGACAAGCTTCGAGGAGGATAACATTTGCTTGTTATATAAGCTCATCCTTTGAATGAGTCTAACTTTGTTTAAAAATCAAACCCTACGAAGGAGTGGTTCGTTCCTATTTGTAATTTATAGGTCCTTTACTCGTTTAAATTTTAACGAGTCTAGTATAGGAGAAACTCGATGTTTTTCAATTTTAGGGAGTTAGAAGAAAAACTTAAGGAAAATCCGTGGGTGTAATTTTTCGTAAATTCAGTCTCTCAAGCCCGAAAAGGATAAAATAATATAGAGAGAACTCTATTGACTATGTTTAGTCAACGATACCTTTTTTCGTAAATAGTCCATTTCATCTCTGAAAAGGGGTAAACTTAATCGAAGGGACGAATTGTTCATTTCCTTTAACGAGCTTAATAGTCAATTACTTCGGCAATATTTTCATATATAGAGTCCGAAAAGTGATTAAAAGAGAACTCAAGTTTTCACTTTTTCATAATTTTTACCGAGTTCGAAAAGCGATAAAAAGTATACTCCTCCTTTCTCAAAATGATCATTTTACTCAAAAAAAATCCCGTATTCTACACAAAAAACAAAATTAAACATACATGTTTATGATTAATAAAAATAATCTGAAAACAACTTTTCAAAGTGAAAATAAACAAAAAATTGTATTTCATTTATTCAAAATCTATAAAAATGATTTTTTCTAAATCATTTTTACCATTTGATTCCAGTGAAAGTTGAGAGCTTTTGGTGAAAAAAACGTTCCAGAGGAGATTACAGGAAAATTCAATCGTTCGAATCGAAAATCGATTACCTGTGTAATCCACAACATCCTCACCCTCATTTTTTTTTCTATTCACTTTCTTAATTTAGGTTTTGAATTTATTTTTTGGGGGAAATATGTCTAAAATTTCACCTATCAAATCCGCAGTAAAACATGACACTCGGCACTCGACAATTTTTCAAAGAGAAAATTGTCATGGTCCCGCACTTTTGGTGGGCCGCAGCCTGAGTGCATCCCCACTATCTTCAGCAAAAAGGCAGAGGCACCGTGAAGAAAATAAAATGATACATTCCCCCAAAATAACCAAATTTTTTCACTCAAATCATTTCTAATCTTCCACCTTCCCACGTGTATCATCTACAATGCTTGAGTGGTGAGAATATGAACATGAAGAGGCTGATGAGGCCACAATGGTACATGTCCACATTGCGTGTGTTGAGGGAATGTGTTTTGTATAGCTTTGGGCTATTCGGTGGTATGAGAGCCCAAGTAGACTTTACCACCGGATAGTAAACAAATGGGATGTCCAGAAGAACAATGTTTTATAATTAAGATCACCGACTCGGGAAATTGAGCTGGAAGATATATATTTTCATTGGTTTATCAAAGAGAGGTGAAACCAATCTCTTTGTTCGGGGCTAGGGCAAAATAACTGGCCACTAGCCTTCCAAGAAGAGTTTTGCAATGAGGATGCAGATCCAAAAGATAAAAGGATTGGATATAAAAAAATCAACCTTCCTAAACTTAAAGTGGTTGCATTTACTATAACCCTAAGTATGTGGGAGGCAAATTTCTCGGCATGTTGCTGCAGATCCTGCATGCAAACCGTTTTCGATCAAGCTTCAGCAGCACCATTTTCAATTGGTGTGAGGCGTATTGGCCAATGTAAAAGGCCAATTGACCAGGGCAAAGAACACAAATTTTAAAAACTTTGGGGTATGGAGTGATTGTTGTCATATTTTCTTAGAGAGAATTCCTTCACTGGCTTCCCACAACTTATCTCGTGATCATGGTGAGTCAAGGAGTTTCCTGATGGTCCAATGGGTTGCACTGATGGCTCCCAATATGTTGAAGGTGAGATTGTTCATCTTACCCCTTACCTTATTTCCATTGGTTGGAGAACCAAATCTTCGCCATAGAATATTTCCCAGATGTCGAATAGACTTTCAAGGACGAGAGATGTCTCTTCCTCCGAGAACATAGTGGGATGACCTGTGCAGAAACAATTTGACATGTTCTAAATTATAATTTTATTTGTTTATGTTTAAATCATCCAATACCGATGACAAAAATTTAAAATGCGCATGTTGGTCCACGAGGCTAGCCACTCTCCTTCGCTTCGACAAGAAGCAAAGAGAGCCCATTGTAGCACCACAGATCGGGGCGCTAAGATTCTTACTTAATCTAGAACACAACCTAGAGCTGTTAACCTGGATATCCTAGAGACCTCGGGACATGATGTCCCTCCCCATCTCTAGAGATACGTTATTGGAGTTCCTAGGTTAGTTCAAAAGATTCCCGAATAGAGTGGCGCAAGTCGTCGTGTACTATCATGATCATCACCACGATAGTGGATGATTTTGCGTATCATGACATTTTGTTTTTTTATCACTATTTTTGCCGATTATAAGGTGTTTTAAACCTTATAATCAAGGACGATGTAATATTTTTGAAAACATTACTCTACTCCATGATATTTCTACTATTTTTGGCTATCTCGTTCAACATGTTTATTCTAATGTCGTTTTTTTTTACTACTTTTAATGTTGCAAATGTCCGTATATATAACACTATAGCTAATGAGTACATGTAACTGAACGAAGTATGAGTGAAATGTCTCGTATCACTACGATTTGGTTTGCCGTATTGTTTATCGATTGTTATTTGGTAATCTGATATGATTTATAAGTTGATATTACATGCTCTCATAAGATTAAATCATTATACTTTTATGTATAGAATCGTGTATTATTCCGCATTATGTTATTGATCCTTTTCCCGTAGTTAATTGCATGTTATTAGTCTTAACCTGATATTCTTATTGTTCATATGTAGCTTTTATATTGAACATTCATGTCATAGATCTTGCTTAAGTAGTGTTCTTCATGATTATTGATTCCGTAGATAATGCTGCTTCATTTGGAGCACAATGTGATCCCCGTTAATTAAGATTACTACTGTTGTGTGCATACATTTACTAGAGCTCGTTCCATAACTTGTCAATAAGCAATGTTGTTCCATTAGTGTGTTTTGCGTGATTTGCCTTAAGATAAGTACTGTTATTTGATTGTGAAGAGTGCATTTGGGTTAATAGATTAAGTTTGGTTACTGATCATGAGACTTAGTTGTTCGATTGATGTTCATCAGAATTACCTGCCCATTCCATTTGGCTGCTCAATTCTTTATTTGTCGTTCCATTTACTCGCATTTGTTGTTTCTGTGTGAGAGATGATCTAAGGCCGTAGTGAGCTCGTATTCACTGCCTAGCTCCCAGACCCGTGGTCTATTTAGTTTCCTTTTCCATCGCTTCAAGGATGTTGTCACGCTCAACCTTGATCGATAAGTCGCCTAGCTTTCCTAATGTGTGATTTATTCTTTTGAAGTAATTTAGTTGGCGTACAAGCATCCGTTACTCTTGTATTTCTTAAACACTCGTACTACTAGTATTATTTCCGACAAGTGATAGCCTCGTGACTGAGACACTCTTTTGGAATAACAAAACGCTTCCCGGATTGACATATTAATGTGAGGTAATTAGAGGTGAAAGAGACCTCTTTTATAGCTCTACAATTGAATCCCCAACACAAAATTTCCACCGTGCCTCTCCCCGCTCAAAGGAATACCCGCATCAAATTTCTCGTCGTAAAACATTCGTGCCAAAGACAAATGAATGCTTATTACAAGCAAAAAAATATCCCAAACTATCGTAGAAGTTATCAGAAGATAAGAAAGTGCCTTAAAGTCAATCTTTTTCCCACTAAGCCCTAAAGCGTAAGATAGAGTGAATAAAATAGAGTTGTAATTCAATGCTTCTCGCCTTATGCCTGTATGGTTTTCTAAGTGTCAGAATTTGCATTTAGTATGAAATTAATGATACTCAACCCTAGAACTCTTCCACCTCCTCATTTCTTCTATAAATACTTCAAGAAGATGAGAAGTTGTTGGTTGGTTGGTCACCAAGTGTAACATTAAACTCTCTCTGAAATAATACATGGTTTGTTTGAAGTTGAAGAAGAAATTGAAGTCTTGGAAGTTTGAGTGATGTTGTAACATCGCTCATGAGAAGGCTCTATTATTGGATCCCCAGCTCAAGTACAGGATGTATTCTTAATCGTCTGTTTTTCCTATTTTCATTATATCTCATAAATTCTTACTACAAGAGGATGAAAAATATTAGGCTAAGAAATGATTCTGAAGCACCTTTAGACCTGGTTTTATCCTTCATTGTTTTATGTTTCTCTTCTCATGGCGCATTTTGGAGTCTTTACCACTTCTTGAACCCTATGCTTTTTATTTTCCAAAAAGTTCAAATAGTTGGTTCCAGCATGATTTGGTTTTCCCCGTTTGTCTTCACTTGAAAACTATTTTAAGTCTCCTTGAAATACCATTGTTTACAGGCTAGGGAGGTCCGTTTTATCATACCTTCCGTCCTCGCTTGAATAATTACTTTAAAGGTCTTTATAGTTGTAATCATGGATGTGTTAGGTGTTCCCTTCTTCTATGACTACAATTATCGCTGAATCTTTCATTTTTTCTAATTCATTTGAAATAGAATCTTTGAGGAAATGGGATGTGCTCCCGAATCTTAGATTTCATTTTAAAATTTGTCTTGAAGTCATTATTTTCTTAAAGTGTGGTTTGTAGAATTCATGGTGAGTCATGTCTATCAAATACCTCTTTCTGTTCAAATTATGTGTTTAAGTCCCCCTTGTTGAGAATTCAATTTCTCTTTCCAAATCATTAATGTCCACCTCACTCACAAAACTAAAGGATCTATGTGCTGCTAGATTTTTCCTTTTGATATCCCATATCCATTGATGAGCTTGGTCATAAACCTCTTCTTGACTCCATTGCCCAATGAACTTGACACTTCTTTTCTATCTATACTACTTAGACCTTTCATGTTCTGATGTGCCAATTCAACCAAACAAACAAAACAAACAAACACCTATACTTAATAACTAGTTTAAAATCAATACTTAAAAGCAAACAAGATATACCTTTGCAAACAAATAATTTGAGAGATCCCTTCCTCTCGAGAACAAAGAGGACTAGATCCTAGAACTCTGAATATTGGTTCGATAAGGTCTTGTCTTTGGTTAGGCCAATCTATCAAAACTCGTGAACAACAACATAATATGACTACGATAACCCACGACCCACATGATAGCCTAGAAAACTATTATAAACTCATTAGTCCACTTAACAACCGTTACCAAGTTATAGAGTAGACTCTGTTTGTTTTAAACACCTTAGCTAAGTTTTGAATCAGATATAGGACACTCTCATAACCATAGAAATATAAAAATAAAAATAAAATATTTCAGATTGGCTTCATAATAAACATGGTGGTGGAACCATAAATCATTTTACCTTCATAAAAAGCTAAAAAGTTTCCACCAGGTGACTCCACTAGCCCCAGTAGGCCTATTACCCATCTAGGTCTCCAGATCTCTTTAAGACTGTGTTAACCAGCCTTGAAGGAAGTCTGTACTCAGCTCCATACTAGAATAAATATCAGAGAGGCAAAACTTTCAAAATGTACTCCTTAAAAACTTCAAATTTCTCTTGAAATGGTTTTAAGCACAGGATCAACACTAGATCTCATCCAGACCCTAATCCTCCTACAATAGCTGACAATCTAGAGAGAATTATGTGGCAAAGTTCTAAAGCTGGAACATTAGCTACTAATAGGAACATCCCAAGAACAAAATCTGTCCCTGAAAACCTTGTTGTCTTGGAGGATTCACACTTTGACTTACATCATACAAAGAACATCTTAGAACCAGATCTCAAAGTGATTTAAACAAAACTGATCTTGAATCTGTAGATTTGCAGCGGAGCTTTAGTAGAGAAGCCTCACCTTCTACTCCTCCTGATTCCCAGCTTCTTCACCACTCTTTCCACTCTTCCATAACAACCGCCCAAAAAATCCGTATGCTGGCCCAAGTGTTTCTTCCACTCCAATCCATACTACCACTGTTCAAAACACTCCATTTCAGCCCACTTTCCCTCTTGTCAATCCACCCCTTGTAAATTCACCTTTCCTTCCAGCCATGGTAGCATGGTATGCCCCATTAGTGTTACCACAACCTATGGTTCCCTTACCAAATGATTATCAGACTAAAATTCCCCATTTCACTAGAAAAGAATCTACCACGGCTCAAAAACATGTAGATAGGATGGAATATGCATTTTATTATATGGAAATGGAAGACGAGACCATAAAGATGAGAATCTTTGCTCAAATTTTAGGAGGAGAAGTAAATAAGTGGTTTAAAAACTTAACTCCTAGCAGCATCAATGATCTCCCTTATTTACATCAAACATTCATAAATAAATGGGGAATCAAAAAGAACCCTCTCTAGATATTAATAGAGTATAACAATCTTAAAATAAATCAAGGGGAGAGTGTTCATGACTACTCCACCAGGTTTAACAGTATTTACAATGCTCTTCCCCCTCACATGAAACCTCCCCAAGGCTTAGCCTTAGTAAAATACCTCGAAGGCTTTGATGCTGAAATGGCCTATCAACTACGGGAGAGAGATTACTTAACTCTAGAAGACATGAAAAAAGGGGCTGTAAGTGTAGAAGCAAACTTAATTGACAAAAGAGCTAGGGTAAGATCAGAGAAGAGGGTAACTTATAAAGATGACACGACACCCTCACCCTCATCTTTTGATGTCAAAATTGACAACCTAGTGAAGGTAATGGAAAGAATGTTTGAAAAGATCAACTTGCATGATAGAGTGCCACCAAGAGAAAATCAAAACAACCCCCAAAACAGAAATAGAAATCATAATTTTAGAAGAGAAAATAATCAAGATAGGCAAAGAGATAATGACCAACAAATTAGACCTCCCTTCCAGTAGAACTATGTAGATCAAGAGGAAGAAAGGGAGATTGAAAGGTTGGGAGAAAATCATGTAAACTTGATTGGATCAGATAGTGGGGATGATGTTTTCCTCACTGAAGAAGAACAAGGTTTCTTCTCCTCGGAACCAAATGAAAACACTTATGAGGATTCTGAAGATTATAGATTGGGATTTGAAAATTCAATCATGGAGGTACATAAACAATATGATCTAAGAAGCAAAGGGAACCTAGATAATTCACATGATAAAAACACTAGCACTGCTGTTAGGAAAAATACAGACAATCAACCTAAGAAAACAGCAGAGAAGATCAACATTTTGGCTAAGAAAATAGATTTAAACAAAGAGAAAAGCAGCTAGCCAAATGTTGAACAAAGCTGCCCGAGCACCTCTACTAGTGGCCCTAGAAAAACTGTTCCTAATAACAGTCCAAACAAAGTTCAGCACATCAAAATTGCTGAAAGGAATTCAATTGAAAAAACAACTGTAAATATGACAAAAACAATAGTTCCTTTCAGCCTTGAGGGAGAGATTGCAAAGATAAAAATTACTATACATCTAGCTGAACTAGTAACCCAGGAAGTGTACAAAAACCAAGTCTTAAAAGCTTTAAATTTAGGAAGTGACACTGATACATTAAACTTAATAGATGACAAACCAGAGTTGTTGTTTGGTCTTGAAGTTGAAGGAAAATACCAAGAAGGGGTTGTCCCTCCCTTCTATATCAGTCTAAATATACATGATAGAATATTACACAATACCATGTTAGACTCTGGAGCTTCACATAACCTTATGCCCAAAGTAGTAATGGAAAGCTTAGGCTTAGAAATTACTAAACCATACAAGGATCTATTTTCCTTTGATTCAAGCAGAGTCAAATGCTTGGGTTTAATCAAAGATTTATGTGTTAACTTATCTCAAATCCATGTTAAGAGTCTAGTACTGGACATAGTAGTAGCTGAAATTCCCCCAAAATATGACATGCTTTTATCAAGATCATGGGGAGCCAAACTTCAGGGAAGCCTTTAAATGGACATGTCTTATGCCACCATCCCAGTATTTAACCAAAACAGAAGATTATACAGGGAATCCCACATGAAATACATGGTGAGCAACATAGATAAAACAAACAACTCTCCAATATATTCCATTCAGTCAAGCTTAGATTCCTTTATCTTGTACAATGAAGACGAAATCACTCAACAAGAAAAGGAAAACAAAGAGAAATCAGTTTACCAGATAATTCAAAACTGCCCTCAACTCATATACAAAACATCAGCAATTCTAAGCAGCAAGAAAATGAAAATGAGACAAAAATACTTTGGATAATAAACTTCAATGGGTCTTGTAATAAAACAAGTGCAGGGGTAGGTGTATGGATTCACAATAGAAATCAGGGTTATTCATATAAACTAGACTTTCCATGCACCAATAACATTGCTGAATATGAAGCCCTGCTCCTTGGCTTGCAGTTGCTTAAACAACTAGAAGCCCAGAAAATATCAGTCCTAGGAGATGCTGAACTCATCATTAGACAAATCAAAGGAGAATATTCAGCCAAAAACCCAAGACTTCGAGAATATCGAAATGCTTCCCTTGATATCCTAAAAAAAATTGAAAAATATGAACTCATTTTCATACCAAGAGCCCAAAATCATCTAGCAAATGAACTTGCCTTCACTTCCAGCAATTGCCAAGTACCTTAGATAAATGAACATCTTAACATAAAGGTCAAAAATAGGCCTGCAATGCCTGACAACGAGGACCACTGGAAAGTGTTTGACACTGAAAAACACATAGATGATTTCCTAAAATCAGAAAATGATTTTTCCATACCAGCATTAGAAACCAACCATGAAGAAAATTGTTTCGATAATGAACAAATCCTAGAAACAAAAATGACATATTCTGCTGATATAAATCACTGTGAAAATATTTTTAAGGCAGAATTAATTGACAACACAGACCAAAAGGATTTGGAAGTTTTACAATGTAAGAATGATACAATTCCAAGAGGTCTCACACCATTAGAACACCTGTTTGACTATAATGATGTAGCCAAAGAACCAAGAATGGAGCCTATGGAAACATATGTAGAAGAACATAACATAGGCATCCTATCAGAACCCAAGATGATAAAACTATCCAGCACTCTCCCAGCTCACATAAAATTGCAATACATAGAGCTATTCAAAGAATTTAGAGATGTGTTTTCTTAGGGATACAAAGATCTGAAATCTTATGACACTAGCATCATCCAACACAAAATTTCTCTTAAGGAAAATCAGAAACCTTTCAAACAAAAACTAAGAAGGATAAACCCTGTTTTATTTCCTTTAGTTAAGAAAGAAATTGAGAAAATGTATGATGCTGGGATTATAGTATCCCTCAGATATTCAGAATGGGTATCAAACCTAGTTTCTGTTAGGAAGAAGACAGGGGAAATCAGGCTCTGCATTGACTTTAGAAATTTAAATATAGCCTCCCTAAAAGACAACTACCCCTTACCAAAGATGGACCATATACTTCAAAGGGTAGTTGGGTCTAAAATAATATCATTGTTGGATGGGTTCTCAGGTTACAATTAGGTGTTAGTGCTCCCAAGTGATCAACACAAAACTGCTTTCACTACACCTTGGGGCACTTTTATGTATGTCAAAATGCCATTTGGTTTGATGAATGTAGGGGCCACCTTCCAAAGGGCCATGGACATAGCCTTCTCAGAAGATATTGGCTATTTTATAATCATTTACCTTGATGACATAACTGTTTTCTCTAAAACTGATGAAGAACATTTGATTCATTTAAGAAAATTTTTTGAGAAATGTAGGAAGTTTGGCTTATCTTTGAATGCCAAAAAGACACTCTTTGGTCTCCAAGAAGGTAAACTTCTTGGTCACATTATTTCAGAAGAGGGAATCAAAGTAGACCCTAAAAGGATTGATGGCATATTGAAAATCATCCATCCTAGGAGCCTCAAAGAATTACAATTTTTCATTGGAAAGATTAATTTTTTGAGGAGGTTTATCCCCAACCTTGCTGAGCTATTAAGAAACATTACAAACATTCTTAAGAAAGAGGTAGGTGTTAAATGGACAACACAATCTAAACAATCATTTGAACTGGTTAAACAAGCTCTCACTCAAACACCAATCCTAATTAGTCTAGATTCACCAAATATTTTTATATCTTTTCTTTTGCATCTGAACATACAATAGCTGCAGTATTACTTCAAAAGAATGACTTGGGGCAAGAAAAACCAATATTATTTTTTAGTAGTGCCTTAAGAGATTTTCCTCTCAAATATAACATCATGGAGAAACAAGCCTTAGCATTGGTGAAAGCATTGAAAGACTTTAGAGTCTACATTTTACACTCTCACATCATTTCTTTTGTTCCACACACTGTTGTCAAGGATATTCTAAGTCAAGACCCTGATGGTAAAAGGGGAAAATGGATTGCTACTATTCTTGAATATGACTTAGAAATCAGGCATACCAAACTAATCAAAGGGCAGGGATTAGCAAAACTCATGGCTGAGTCAAACTTCCAAGCACTAGATATGAATATGGTGGATGTGTTGGAAGAAATAGAAGAATTCACTGCCCCTTTCATTGAAGAAACATTTTTGAATTCACCTTGGTATGCTGACATCATTTATGTGATTTTGTATTTAAATGCCCCTCCTTCTTTGTCTAAAACTAAAGCTAGATTTTTGAAATTTGAATTATTGCATATTAGATGGGGTATTATATTGGAAAAATGTTGTTGGAATTTTGCTTAAATGTTTACTTGAGGATGATGCAGGAAAAATCATGCATGAGCTGCATAAAGGGGAATGTGGAGGACACCTCTACTGGAAGACAACAGCAAATAAAATCCTCAGATCTGGTTACTATTGGCCCTCCCTTTTCCCAGATACTCAGAAGTTAGTCATGTCTTGCCATAAATGTCAAATTTTTGATGAAAAAAGAAAACTCCTTCCCTTATCTTTACATCCCATCATTGTTGAAGCACCCTTCCAACAATGGGGCTTAGACTTCATTGGGGAAATTCACCCATCTTCATCATCCCAGCATAAGTGGATCCTCACTGCCACTGATTATTCTACCGAGTGGATAGAAGCCATACCATCTAGGAATGTTACTGACTCTGTCATAATCAAGTTCCTTGAAACAAACATCCTATCCAGATTTGGTTGTCCTAGAAAAATCATCACAGATAATGTTGTTGCCTTCAAGTCTAAAAGAATGGTTGATTTCTGTTACAAATACCACATCACCTTGGGCCACTCTACTGCCTACTATCCCCAAGGAAATGGATTAGCTGAATCCTCCAACAAGAGCCTCATCAATATCATCAAAAAGTTGTTGGGGCAAAATCAGAAATCATGGCACAGTAAGCTGGTTCATGCCTTATGGGTTGATAGATTAACTACTAAGAAGCCAATAAACATGTCCCCCTATCAGTTGGTTTATGGCATGGATGCAGTCTTCCCAACATCATTAGGAGTTCTATTCATGAAACTCCTACAAGAAGCGAAAACTAAGAAAAATGATATGCAGAGAACAATCAACCAAACAATTCATTTACAGCAGTCCAGAGAAGAAGTTTATGAAAGAACACAACTAGTCCAAGAAAATATCAAGAAACTATTTGACAAAAGGACTAAGGAAAATAATTTCCAAGTTGATGTTGGGAAAAATACTGAGAGGGGGGGTGAATCAATATTTAGAGCTTATAAAATAAATTAAACTTTTTCTTTGAGCAAATTTACATACGCGGTTTTTATGAACAGAACTAGCATATGCACGCGGAAATGCAGAAGGAAACTAGCGTATACAGATTTAACTTTCCAGATTTAGAAAAATTCTCTAAAGTAGCCTTATAAACAGATTTATCAGTTATGTATCAGGTTAGATGTTAAGAGCAGTAATCAACAGAATAAAGCATCACACACACAAACACCAATATTTAAGGTGGAAACCCAATTCGAGAGAAAACCACTGCTATTGTCGTCTCAGTCTTCAATATTTATTATATATAAAACCTTTTACAACATAGTACTGATGCAAACTCATATCAGTACGCAGGCTACTACCTGCAGAAGGTTGCCACCTTCTCTCATTTTCCAGCTGCAACTGGAAGGGAGCTCCAACCCCTTGATCTCGTTTACCAGCCTCTCCTGGAAGGGAGTTTCGACCCCCTGAAATCAATCACCAGCTTCTATTGACAGAAATATTCTTCTTTCATACTGAAGGCTTCAACCCTCAGATTTATTGTTGACCACGTTTCATCAATTTTCATACTGGATCCAACAGCTTCAACACAACCCTTCACTTAACATCAACAAACACACTTTTCCCAATACTTCAAATAGAACAGTGAGACCACTGTAACCAGAATATCAGAAATAACCCAGACTTCAGAATAGATATACAGATACAAACTCAACCCTGAACAATCATTGATTCAAATAGCATACGCTACTTTGCTTCACTGAAGCCGCATACATACGCGCTTTCCTGCACACCAACCCGCGTATACTTCTGTGTATTTTTTAGAAAAACCCTAACTTCCATACGCGCTTTTCATTAAGCGAACTCGCGTATACACGCACTTTTTCCGAGACAAACTAGCGTATAGATCTGAAAATGGAAAACTTTGCAGAACAAACCAGATCTATATACTTACCCAGATTTCTTCATTATCTTCAGCAGACTTGCGCCATATCTTCACCATTTCTTCTACTGTAGATCATCTTAGAAATTCATCATTTCTAGATCTAGAGATCTTAAACCTTCATAATATCCATGGGTGCATCATAGATTCAGATTTATCATCAACAGAGTTCAAACACGCAGATATCTCTTAACGAGATTTATTCATCAACAATCCTTCCACTTGCACACCTTGCACTATGATCCTCTTCTCCTTATATAGATTTAGCCTTTATCAATACCATGAGTTAAAACCACTCAACCGCTGATGGTATTCCTGGTCGGGATCAAATAGATAATCCAACGCTCAATACTATGGGCCAATACCATGGTAGTGCCCCCTGGTTTTATAAATTTAGAGCGCAAATAGGCATACGCGACTTGGCACGTACTTTTCCGCGTACATACGCTACTTTGCCTTTACAAACCCGCATATGCTTTGTGACATACCTTATTTAACATTACTCTGGCATTTACTGGAATTTCTTTCTCCATTACATCTGAACTGCTCTGTAGATACATCAGATTTACATCATTAACAAATAGGTTGCTATCCAAAGACAACTCATCAAGTCAATTTCCATCAAGGACAATTTCATCAAGTAGGTTGCCATCAACTTTATCAAGTAGGTTTCCATCAAGGACAACACTCTACATCATATTGCCAACAATCTCCCCCTTTGGACTTGATGGCGACCATGATGGTGTTTGATCACCACAACAGATAGATACATTGATTATAACCATTATTCAAACACCATGATACTCTCCCCCTTTGACATCAAGGGCAAAGGGCGGATCAAAACCAAAACAAGGTTTTTCTTCTCTTGTAGAAAGAATAGTTCTGTAGATCTGATGTGTATTGAAGTTACCATGCTCCCACTGAGTTCATGTTGAATCTTCAAACATATTTTTTTCAATGAAGTACATGACTCTATGACCTTTCTTATCACAAAGACTCATAATTACATCAATGATCCAACCAAGTGGATTTACATATGTGACTCAAGCACCCAACCAAGTGGGTTTACACATTTTGACTCAACTACCCAACCAAGTGGGTTTACAAATTTGAAGAAGTCCTTACATGACTGAATATGAAAATTTACATCATAGGTCTCAACATAACCTTTTCATCAAATTAAAAATATGACTTTTTATAACTAATGCCAAAAATACCTCTAGAGAGAGATCATATTTCAGAACCATCATAATGCCAACAATGCATTACTCTTAGTAAGGCTAATGCTCCCCCTGAAACAGTGCATCCTGAACACTTTCAATAGAAAATCATCAAGGCATCTTCATCAAAAACATCAGAGAATGAAACAGAATTATGAGAACTGAAACACCACCAGAGATACCAAACAACACCGCAGCTGTGCTGAAGAATGCTGACCCAGAAAATTCTATCAACAAATACCCATACGCGGTTTTCTGTATATAAACTCACGTATATACGTGATTTTCCTTCATGAAACCCGCGTATCCAATTTAATCTTCTGAAATTAGGCAGATCTGATCCTCTGCATGGCAAAGACTACTCCCAGCTTCTGTCTGAGATATTCGAATACTTCTCTGAGTAAAGGTTTGGTAAATATATCAGCAACTTTTTCTTTGGAAGGAACATACTCCAACTTCACTTTTTGTTCAAGCACTTGTTCACGTAAGAAGTGATACTTGATGGGAATGTGCTTGGTCTTGGAATGCATAACAGGATTCTTTGAGATACTGATGGCACTTGTATTGTCACACATAATGGATATAGGAGGTGAGAATTTGATTTGAATTTCTTGTAAGGTTTGCATCATCCAAAGAAGTTGAGTGCAACATGATGCGGCAGCCACATATTCTGCTTCTGTTGTAGATAAGGCAATAGAGCTTTGCTTCTTGCTAAACCGAGATACTAACCAGGGCCCCATATAGAATGCACCAGCACTAGTGCTTTTCCGATCATCAACATTTCCAGCCCAATCTGCGTCAGTGTAAGCATGAAGAGTGAGATCAGCATTCTTTGGATACCATAGTCCAAAGTCTTGAGTTCCTTGTAGATATTTGAATATTCTTTTAACAGCCTGAAGGTAAGACTCTTTTGGATTAGCTTGAAATCGTCCAACAATCCCAACTGCATGCATAATGTCTGGTCTAGTCCCAGTGAGATAAAGTAGACTTCCTATCATCGATCTATATTTAGGTTGATTCACTGTGGGAGAATCATCATGAGAACTGAGATTACATCCGGTTATCATTGGTGTACTTACAGGTTTGTACTCTTCCATGCCATACTTCTTCAGTATTTTCTTAAGATATTTTTCTTGTGATAAGAATATGCCATCAGTTGTTTGTTGCACTTGCAAGCCAAGAAAGAATGTTAGTTCCCCAAGTAAAGACATTTCAAATTCTTGCTGCATAACAGAAGCAAATTTCTGACTCATAGATTCTTCATTATTTCCAAAAATGATATCATCAACATATACAACCACAATAAATAGTTTATCATTTTCAATTTTTGTGTATAAGTTTCTATCAGCAATCCCCTTTGAAAATCCTTGTTGATGAAGATATTTTTTAAGACGATAATATCATGCCCTTGGAGCTTGTTTGAGACCATATAGAGCCTTTTTAAGTCTACAAACAAGTTTTTCATCATTTCCCAACATGAATCCTTCTGGTTTTTCTATACAAACTTCTTCTTCTAGATCACCATTGAGAAAAGCATATTTAACATCCATTTTATAAACTTTGATTTGTTTGAAGCTGGAAAAAGCAAGAAACATTCTTATGGCTTCAAGTCTAGCTACAGAAGCAAAATTTTCTTCAAAGTCTATACCTTCTTGTTGAGTATACCCCTTGCAAACAAGTCTAGCTTTATTTCTTATAACATCCCCATTCTCATTTTACTTGTTTTTGAATATCCATTTAGTTCCAATGACATTTTTGTCATGAGGTCTTGGTACAAATTCCCAAGTGTGATTCTTTTCAATTTGATCAAGCTCTTCATTCATGGCTTGAATCCAACATTCATCTTTGCTAGCTTGATTGACATTGTGTGGTTCAATAGTGGATAGAAATGCCAGATAGCTAGAAGATCCCACAAGAGTCCTTCTTGTTTGTACACCTGATCCCTTTTCTCCCAAGATTTGAGATTCTGGATGATTCTTTTGAACATATCTGGATGGAGCTTTTTCAGATAAATCATCTTCGGGTTCTTCATTAGGTTCACTTTCTATATCATTTCTATTTGATGTGGAAGGATACACGTCATCATCATCTTCATGTGTTGTTTGTTTTTCTTCTTTTGGAGCTGCAGGAGACTCATCAATAACAACATCAATACATTCAAAAATCTTCCGAGGTATTTTATTGTAACATTTATATGCTCTAATCCTAGAGGAGTAACCAAGAAGTATTCCTTCATCTGCTCTGGGTTCAAACTTGCCAAGTTTTTCATCATTATTTTTGATAAATAATTTTCTTCCAAAAACTCTAAAATGCTTCACAATGGGAGGATTACCATACCAGAGTTCATATGAAGTTTTATCACTGTTTACACGAACATGTGCCTTGTTAAGAATATTTACCGCTATGTGTGCTGCTTCTCCCCAGAATGTGTCAGGTGTTCCGGAATCATCAAGCATAGCTCTAGCCATTTGTTGAACTGTTCTATTCATTCTTTTTGCTACGCCATTTTGTTGTGGAGTGCCAGCTATAGAAAACTGTCTTTTTATGCCATGTTGTTCACAGAATTCAAGGAATTCATCTGATGTATATTCTCCTCCTCGATCAGATCTAAGACACTTGATTTTTATGTCTAATTCATTTTCAACCAGTGCTTTGAAGATCTGAAATTTCTCAAATGCTTCATCTTTGTGTTTAATCAACCCAATCCAACAAATTCTAGAGAAATCGTCAATAAATAAGATATAGTATTGTTCACCACGTGGTGACCTTTTCCTCACAGGTCCACATATGTCAGTATGAATGAGTTCAAGAGGCTTACTTGATGATCCTTCCTTGGAATTAAATTGCACTCTGGTTTGCTTACCGAATTGGCAAGATTTGCATATGATATTTTCAGGTAGAGTAATATTGGGAAGATCACGAACAGCTTTAAGTCTGCTTGATTTGTTGATTTGAGAGAAGCTCAAATGCCCCAACCTTCTATGCCACAGCCAGTTTTCTAAAGATTTACTCAAGTAACATTGTTCTTTGCAGTTCTTCAATACATACAGGTTGCTTGGAGTTCTATTTCCTTTTATAATTGTTTTACCTGTATCATGATCATGTACCACACATTCTTTTGAACTAAAGACAAATTCAGTTCCTTGATCACACATTTGACTTACACTTAACCGGTTATGCTTTAAACCATCCACATACATGACATTATTAGCTTTCACCTTTTCTTTTAGAAAAATAGACCCTTTTCCCTTAATGACAGCAGGAGTATCATTTCCAAAAGTTACATTCTTTTCTTTTTCTAGAGCACTATATGCAGGAAGTTTGTTTTTGTCACCTGTCATGTGTTTTGAGCATCCACTATCAATTTACCATTGATTTTCTTCACCTTCTGCAAATAAAGCTATGCCACAATTTTCAACCTGTAATTCCTTCTTTTTCCATACTTTGGAGCTTGAAGGAAACTGCTCTTTTGGCTGGACTTTGCTCCTGCATTCAGATTATTCATGGCCAAAGTTATTGCAATAAGCACATTCAGCTTCATTTTGAAGAGGAGAAAATTTGTTATAGGTATTCTTATTTCTTCCAATATCAATCCTTTTATTTCTTGCTTCTCTTGTCATGATGGTTTTATATGCAACACATTGAACAGCTTTATGACCAAAATTGTGACATGAGAAACATTGTCCATTGAAGAAGAAATTTCTGCGATCATGAAATCTTCTTCTTGAATTTACCTGTTGGTTGGTGTTTCTTTGAAAGGTATTCTTGTGAGTGTTATTTGAGTTGAGATGGTCATGCTTTACCTGTGAAGATTCTTTATTCCCTTGTTGAGTGGCAGAATGTTGTATACTGGCTGTAGCTGCTTTTAGATAATTTGGTGCTAAAGTCTGAGAAGATTCTCCGATATATCCAAGACCTGTCTTTATAAAAGGAGAACGTTGTACCTTGATAATCTCATCTAAGGTTTCAAATCCTTTAGAAAATCTAAGATTCAAAGTCTTCACTTTCTCAATTTCTTTTCTTAGACTTACTATTTCACATTCTAATTTCTCATTGTGTTTCTCCTTTTCTTCAAGCTGATTTTTCAGAGTTTATATGGCTATTTTACTTTCTTCTAAGAAAATTTTACTTTCTTCTAAGCATATTTTGAGTTGATTGAGTTCATCAAGAAAATAATTGTCCTCTAGAGCATCCATAAAAGTATCTTTTTCTTCTCTAGATTCTTTTTCAAATGCCATGAGAAGTCTAAGATCTTGTTCACATTCTTCCTCACTATCAGATAACCCATCACTGTCTTCATGAGTATAGTAACTTTTTCTAGTGCTAAACCGATTCTTATTCCTTCTTGCTACTTCCTTCCCTTTTTCATATGTTTCTTTGTAAGGACACTTAGCAGCATAATGACCAAATCTTCCACAAGCAAAACATTTGAAAGGAAGCTTACCTCTGAACCTTCTTGTGCCAAGTTGGAGTTTCTTTACAAAATTTACCTCATCTTCTTCTGAGATATACCCTGATCCTTCTATCTCTCGTGCTTCTTTCCCTTTTGTAGAAGCTCTAAAGATGGCTTCTTTGACTTCAGATGGTCCTCCTCTTCTCATTTCACATGCAGTTAGTATGCCATGAAGTTGTACCACAATAAGATTTTGAAGATCCTGTTTTTCTTCAAGAGCAGAAACTTTTGACTCAAATTTTGCTATTAGAGATCTTAAAACTTTCTCAACCAAAGTAGATTCGGTTATTGTTTCTCCCATATTTCTCATACGATTTACAATATCATCAAGATGTAAAAAGAAATTGGCAATGCTCTCCTCATTATGCATTTTTAGATTCTCATATTGAATTCTGAGAGTTTGGAGCTTAGCACGTTTTACCTTTGCATCATCTTCATAACTTAGAATGATTTTGTCCCATATTGCCTTTGCTGTATCCAGCTGCATGAATTTGACAAATTCTGATTCAGTTAGACTTCCCAATAGAGCATTGACCGCCTTTGCATTTGTTTCGTAATTCTTTCTTTCCGTTGGATCTGTTGGTGCTGCAGCTGGATATTGATATCCCCCTTCAACAATAGCCCAAACATCTACTCCCAGAGACTGAAGATAGGATCTCATCCTTGTTTTCTAGAAGATTAAATTGTTTCCATTGAAGAGCAGAGGCCTGATAGATGTTGTTCCTTCTTGATTGCTCATCTTGATTGATCTTCCTTCTAGTGGCTAAGCTTTTTCAGAAGGACCTGCTCTGATTCCAATTTTTGGGAAAAATATTGAGAGGGGGGGTGAATCAGTATTTAGAGCTTATAAAATAAATTCAACTTTTTCTTTGAGAAGATTTACATACACAGTTTTTATGAATAGAACTAGCGTATGCACGCGAAAATGCAGAAGGAAACTAGCATATACAAATTTAACTTTCCAAATTTAGAAAAATTCTCTGAAGTAGCCTTATAAACAGATTTATCAGTTATGTATTAGGTTAGATGTTAAGAGAAGTAATCAACAGAATAAAGCATCACACACACGAACACCAATATTTAAGGTGGAAACCCAATTCGGAGAAAACCATCAGTGCTGTCATCTCAGTCTTCAATCTTTATTATATAGAAAAAAAATTACAACATAGTACTGATGTCGACTCATATCAGTATGCAGGCTACTACCTACAGAAGGCCGCAACCTTCTCTCATTTTCCAGCTGCAACTAGAAGGGAGCTCCAACCCCCTGATCTCGTTTACCAGCCTCTCCTGGAAGGGAGTTTTGACCCCCTAAAATCAATCACCAGCCTCTATTGATAGAAAGCTTCTTCTTTCATACTGAAGGCTTCAACCCTCAGATTTACTACTGACCACGTTTCATCAATTTTCATACTGGATCCAATAGCTTCAACACAACCCTTCACTTAACATCAACAAACACACTTTGCCCAATACTTCAAACAGAACAGTGAGACCACTGTAACTAGAATATCAAAAATAACCCAGACTTCAGAATAGATATACAGATACAAACTCAACCCTGAACAATCATTGATTCAAATAGCATACGCTACTTTGCTTCACTAAAGCCGTGTACATACGCGCTTTCCTACACACCAACTCGCGTATACTTCTATGTATATTTTTAGAAAAACCCTAACTGCCATACGTGCTTTTCATTAAGCAAACCTGCGTATACACGCGCTTTTGCCGAGACAAACTAGAATATAGATCTAAAAATGGAAAACTTTGCAGAACAGACCAGATCTATATACTTACCCAGATTTCTTCATTATCTTCAGCAAACTTGCGCTAGATCTTCACCATTTCTTCTACTGCAGATCATCTTAGAAATTCATCATTTCTAGATCTAGAGATCTTAAACCTTCATAATATCCATGGGTGCATCATAGATTCAGATTTATCATCAACAGAGTTCAAACACGCAAATATCTCTTAACGAGATCTATTCCTCAATTATCCTTCCACTTGCACACCTTGCACTATGATCCTCTTCTCCTTATATAGATTTAGCCTTTATCAATACCATGAGTCAAAACCACTCAACCGCTGATGGTATTCCTAGACGGGATCAAATATATAATCCAGTGCTCAATACTGTGGGCCAATACCATGGTAGTGCCCCCTGGTTTTATAAATTTAGAGCGCAAATAGGCATACGCGACTTGGCACGTACTTTTTCGCGTACATATGCTACTTTGCCTTAACAAACCCACATATGCTTTGTGACATACCTTATTTAACATTACTCTAGCATTTACTGGAATTTCTTTCTCCATTACATCTGAACTGCTCTTTAGATACATCATATTTACATCATTAACAAATAGGTTGCTATCCAAAGACAACTCATCAAATCAATTTCCATCAAGGACAATTTCATCAAGTAGGTTGCCATCAACTTTATCAAGTAGGTTGCCATCAAGGACAACACTCTGCATCATATTTCCAACAGTTGGAAATACAGTTCTTAAATGGGATTCAAGAAGGGAAGAAAAGGGAAAACATGGTAAGTTCGAGAATCTATGGAAAGGACCCTATATTATTCATGCTGAGAGGGGTCATAATGCATTTTTATTGAAATAATTGAATGGAGAAGATCTATATGGAGGTCCTGTCAATGGCAGGATGCTCAAGCATTATTTCTGTCAAGAATCCTAGATTTCAAAGCTTTCATTCATTGTTTATAACATTTTCTGTTGAATTTTGAAAGAAAAAAAAAACAAGAGAAAATGAAAAGAGGGCAAATAAAACAAGAAAAGTACAAGCCCCATACCGAAAAGAGAGACAAAAATCTGAAGGTGTGCAAGCTCAAATGCCACTACTAAAAACACACTACTATGTTAGTCATACAACCTAATCATGACTAATTAGTTTTTCAATTTACTGGTGATAGGTTAGTGAATTAGATTAGCCAAACAGTACAATCTTGGCTTATTAGTAGAAGTAGATTTGGATTAAAAAATGAAGGTTCAAACAAATTCAAAACCTGAAGCTATGAATCTCAAAATAAGAATGGCTCTAATCAAATTAAATATTGAGCCAAAGATAGAAAGCAAACTAGTTCCAACATGCTCAAAACTTGTACCAGAAAAGAAGAAAGAAAGACAGCTCAAAAAGAATCAAAATTAGAGCTGAAGAATAATGAAGGATGTTTTAATTTTCAGATCTTAAGCCTTCACACTTTTGTTTTGAATTTTCTGCAAAAAATAACAGTCTATGTGTAGCTTGTTTTTATGCCATAGATCTGCAAAAAGTCAGACTACTTAATCCTGGCTTGGCTGCTTTTAAATTTCCATTCTAGAAAATATAGAATAAAAGTCTGTCAGACAATCTAATCCTGACAGATACTAGTTAGGTAGGGAAACTTATGAGTTCAACTGCTTAATCTAAACTCATGGAGGAATAAGATTAGACTTAGATTAGTTTCCTATTTTCAAAAGAATAAAATTTTTATGAAAATATTTTGCTAGTCCAAATGCACTCTGAAGAAGAAAAAATGTTAGAATCATAGGAGTCAGTAGGTAGAGATGTTGTTTTGATAGAATTCCATTGTTTCAAATTGTTGAAGAGATTATCAACTCATAAGAAGGTCAGCCAAAGGAAAGAAAATTTGCTTCCCAATGGATTAAGGCACTGGTTTACTGAAAAGCCAGAGATCAAAGAATCTGAGGTTCTAGACACCTAAAGATCAGTTTTCCTCCCCAAGTGGAGCCACTGTTAGCCATCAATAATAGTTTGTCAAAGCAAAAGATGGCTAGATTATGTCCTCAACCCTTCAAGAGATAGTTTCCTTTAGAAACCTATCATCTTTTGAAGTCTTATGATGTTCTTTATCCTTTGAATTAATCTTCACTTCTATTTCACTATAAGCCCTCAAGGACCTGCTGTTCACCAAGAGAAAATTGCTTATAAAACTCCATTTCTCACCATTCACCTCTCAATTTCAACCCCCCAAACTCTCCATTTCATCCTTGCTTCCCTCACAAAATCCCTCAAAAACGCCTTCATTTAACCTCTAAATCACCTTAACCCTATTCTAAACCTTATATCACCTATTTATTTGGTTTAAATCCATCCATTTTAACCTACAGAAACCTCATTTGGCCTTAAAAATCACTATTTTTGGGCCTAAAGCAGTCTTCTAAAATACGAAGGTTTTTATGCCCCCAAGGGCTTATATCTTTCAGCCCTCCACCTCATATGTCCTAAAGCCCCGCAACCAAGCACTTAAAAACATAAACTCTTGTGTTAAAACCTTACCCTTTGTTTATTTTTCCATTTCCCGACAGCATGGTTTCAACTAAATATGGACCGTTGATCTACACAGATCAATGGCCATCAGGCCATCCTTCCCTCTGCCCGTTCACTTACCATGCTTTCCTCCTTTCAAATAACCTGCCCCATCTTTGAATCTCAACCGTCCATTCAGGAGATCTGATGATCGGGACCTCACCTGATAACCCATTTAAACCGTACACTACGCGACAAAACAATTGACGTCACTGTAGACCCCACCATCCATACCCTGCGCAACTCTTCACCTATCACTCTCAACCCTTACCGTTGGATCTGGAGCTTCCGATCCAACGGTTGATGATCAATATCATGCAACTTTTGGCCTCTCCCCGCAGCGCGCTACTTCCGCGCGATAAAGGTGGTTTTAGAAATCCACGTGTCGAACGCTAACACATATCGCGTTCCACTCGGTTAATACCGCTTACCACCCAAAGCCCGCGTGAAAACTGCTATCGGTTTTCCCAAAACCACCTTTCATCAATTCGCGCCATATTTTCAAATTAAACCCTGCTTCTGTGTTTTACCATTGAAACCCATTCTCTGCTGCAAATCCCTCCATCTTCACTGCTCCGAAACACTTCCACGAACCTTCCAAAGCAGTTTAAACCAATAAATCACAGGATTTAAATAACGTTGTGTGTTTTTATGAAATTTTAATGAAGATTAAGGTTAAAACCCTCCCACAGATGATTACAGTGTTATGGGCTGAGGATGACGATCCTCATGGCCCTTAATACAATTTCAAAGGGTTTGTGAGTTCTAATTACACATTTTTAGGGAATCGATAAGTCATGATTATCAGTTTTTCTGAACAAAAACTCCAACAAACCCTCTGTGCACCTGCAAACAACAAACACAGTCAGCATCAATTAATGAAAGAGTATCATTGTCAAAGATGAAGATCAAAGGATAATTGAAGGATTAAGGGTTCTAGACAGAGTGTTACACAGTAATTTGTCACCATCCATGCAATCCCCCGTCCCGCACATTGGAGGGCCTTTTCCGTGACTTGTGAGCAGTGACAAAACCTGAAACCACTTTCATGACATCCCCCTTGACAAGGAAAATCATTCCCCTGACGACAATTTCCTGTAAAAATCCCTAAAAATAGCCCTTTTGGCCTTGGCGTGACTAGACAATTCAGCCCTCGTGCCAATGGGGCAAATCCACCAAAGAGGGCGCGCCAACTGGCGCTCTGTCCCAGTGTATTACCCGCGCCAGGCTTAATAAGGACTGTTTTTAAAAAATAAATGGTGGAAGTTTCATTCCAACCAACTCCTGAACGAGTCTCTAAAACGAGTTGGGAGGTTTGGCTCCAGATCTCCATGTAGGGGAAGTGGTTTTCCACCTATCATGGAAGCTTCCTTGAGGATAGGGCCAATCCCACCATTGTAGGGATCCCAACTCCCCTTCCACCATCTATATAAGCTTGTCATTTTCCCTTTGCAAGCTAGCCTGAATAGAGATGAATCAATAGTAAGGAGATTATCGTTAGACAGCCGAAGAGAGAGAGACTTGTCCTATTCCCGACAAGCTTTACTGAGACATACTCCTCTGTCGACCCGCCGAAGGAAGATCCAACGTCAGAGCTCAGGTTGTATCTTTCTTTGTTTTGATTAATAATAAATGACTTCGATTATGGTTCCACTCAGATGATCATGTTTCATGTTATGAGTTGTATCTTCTCTGACTGATACATAATTGCATGTATTAGGTTTTACGCTTGTTTGTTTGTTGTTTCTTCTTGTACGTGCAGGTGTTCGATCGCATCAAGCAGCAGAATTGTAATCTGCCAGAGTAAGGGATGGAAGTGCCATCTCCTCTGCAAACGACAGCAACGTAGGACTTAAGGTAGGCCTCTTGTCGCATCTTGGTCTTTTGCAATTAGGAACTTGCGTCTTAGCGTGACTCGGTTGTTGCTAGACACGATCTGGGCTAGTAGGGATCGCCTCTGTCCGCAGAGGGGATTTACCTCTCCAAAAAACTGGTGACTCCACTGGGGATACATTGATTGGATTTTGTCTTGTCTTTTTGGTTGATTTTGGTCTTTTCCTGCTTGATCAGCTCTTGTAGTTCGCTCTTTTTCAGTGTTAAACTTTTGTTTAGCCTCACCATCCCTAATCTGCTTCTTGATTGCTCTTTTTTATCTTTTCCATTAGTAAACTTGACTGGCGCGGTTTTTTCCCTTACAGTCACACCAGCTGGTGCATGTTGCCAGCTTATTCCCTGTGCCAATCCTGTTCTGGCACTAATTGCAACCTGACAGTCGGGCCAATCTTGTAAGGTGCTAGGGTTTTCTTGTTTTTGAGCTTTCTGAGCTTGGTCTGTGGTTTTGGTGTCACTTTTTTGACTGCCTGAGTGTTCTGGAGCCTTGTTTTACTGACTGAGAACTTCATCATCTGGTTGTTTACCTTTTTCTATCGATTTTACATTCTAGCCCTAGGGCATCTAGGTGTTATAGTGTGTCGAGCCTCCCGTAGGAGTTTTTGGTCTTCGTTTGATCATTCAATTTCATTATTGCTTCTTTGCATTCGTTTGGTAGTTCTCCATTGTTTTTTTGTGTTATTTGAGTGATTGGCTTCTTCTTCATTCGAATTCCGCTTTGTCTCGTTTTGGGCCTACATTACATGGTTCATTTGAGTCTTTGGGATTCCTTTTGATTTGAGGGAATTCTTTATCAATTTGAGGTCTAATTGTGTGTTTGGCATTGAGTGAAACTTGCTTGTCTTTTCTCTTTTGCTGTCACTTCTCAAATTGTTCTTTTCATTAGTTTTCATTTTGTTTAGTGCACTTCACTCTTAAACATTGAAAATACAAAAAAAAATCTCTTTTGCTTTCAACTAGTTAATGTAAATTGAATATTTTCTGTGTTATTAGTGATTAGTAACTTTGAAAGAAAATCTTTTAGTTTCTGTTAGCTTGCATTAGAGACACTAGTGGTTTTTTTGTGATCATTTTGTTATTTTTTGAAAGCTCTCGACCTTCCCGTAGTTAACTATTCATCGAACGAAATGATACATTGTGGCATGTAGTGTGCATTTAGGAAATTTTGATACATAACATTCGGTAGGGCCTGGAAATTGAAACATAATTGAAGATCAACATTAAAATTTATTCAATTTACCCTAAGGCAGCATTGAAACATTAACGAAATATTTAGAGGTCTATGCTAGTGACGTGTTCTGGCATCGTTAAACCTAGTAGTTGTACAGACTTGTGCTCCCCGTACCATCGCGTATATAAAGGGAGACCCCACTAGGTTGTTATCCTTTATACATAGGAAGCCGAGTCTGTCACCTTATACCCGGGATACACCAGACACAGCATTCGGGGAGATTGCCTGCACGTATGTCAAGTCCTTGGTTGATTTCTCTTTCATTTTGAAACCAAAGTGTATATTGCAGTTCACGGATATCTGGTACACCCTTTGCCTAGATTACTAGAGTAGTCATTTTGATCTTTTTTTACTCTTTAAATTTGAAAGGATCATCAAGCACTTTTCCTTTCATGCTTGTTTCAAAACTAAAAGAGATAGAGTCACCTTTCATCCATTTCTCAACTCTTAAAACATGAAACGGTGAAGTTTCAAAGTTTCAATGTGGTAAAATAAATCACCTGCGATCACACACCCTTTCAAACATTGTTTGTTGGTCGTTTGATTGTGTGCCTTGGTTTTTAGCCCATGTGTTGTGTTTGATCTTTTCCTCTTGTCATTACTGTCACAATGGCAGAACCCTCAGTTTCGTCTACTGGTAGTCCGTATACAGATGATTCATCAGAGGTCTCTCAATCCTCTGCTGAACCTCAGCAGCCCATTGTCTCTGAGTTTCCCAATGGGGGACCGGTTCTATCTGAGCTTCCCTTTGGAGGACCAGTTGAGTTCAATTGGCCCTTATCCAACGCTTGGTTTAGATTTGGAGTAGGGGAATATTTCCCTCCTCTTACATCGGGTTCGCCTTTTATAGCTGTTGTTATTCCTCCTAGTCCTCGTCGTCTTCTAGCAGATCTAGCGGCAGGTTCAGATATGGACTCATCAAGCCATTCTCCTAGTGAGGAAATCCCCACATCTAGTGAAGATTACCAGTTGTTCCCAGAAGACAACCCTGAGTTATCTGTCATGTCTTCGTCGGGTCCTTCACTTCCAACGGGGTATAGATCTTTAAGTCAAATTATGACAGTTGTTGCCTCTATAAGGATATCAACTCCCTCTACGAGGCCGGTTATTCCTTCATTGGGGATGTCTCCAAGGACACCCATCACGTCATCCCCTGAGGTCACTTCAGTACCTGTCAGGCCCATTGTCTGTGTGGCCGCATCTACACCCGCTGTCACCACTCAGTCCGTAAGGACTATGTCACTTCCCAAATACATCTATATAGCATCTGCTATTCTAGAGAACATCTCTCCTGAGGAGTATCAGTTGTCCCTACAGCAATCGAACTCCGAGGTTGGTCCATCCTCCCAAGATCCCAACCATCCTTATTTTTTGCATTATGCACAGGATGGTATGCCCATCTACATTTTTCCCTATCAGTATGATGAGCAAGGAAAACCTCTACATTTTCCTGCTCCAGAGGCTTATCAGTATGTCCAAGGTTTTCTATCTGGCCAGGCTGGGCAACCTTCCAACCCGCAAGGACAACCCTTTTAGGGCCAACCTTCGGGGCACCTGGTTATCTTTACGACCCACAAAGACAGCCTTTACAAGGCCAGCCTTCGGGCCAGCAGGGGTTGTTATACGGTCTGCAAGGACAGTCCTACAACCCTTTAGGTCAACCTATGCAGCCTCACCCTGTGGTCCAACTGGGGCAACCTCAAGGAACCACAGGTCAATCGGGGTACCAACCGAGACCATTGTACAGTCCTAGGGGGAAAATCCAACCTTCTCAACCCATGGTGCAACCTCTGCAACCTCAGTTTCCTATTGGTCTGAATGTTGCACCGCCAGGGCCCTCTTATGGTCCTGTTGCAGGTCAAACTGGTTATCAGGCACAACCTGGCCCCATTCCACCACCAGGCCAATCAGCCCATCCGGCACAGCCTGGTGTCCCGCATCAACCAGGTCAACCTATACAACCTATACAACCTATTCACCCGGGTCAACCTGTTCAACCAGGGCAGCTCGTTCAGCCAGGTCAACCTGTCCAACTAGGCCAGCCTGCACATCCTGTCAACCCTGCTTAATAGCCGATTTACTCGATGCCGCAACCGAATCAGTCGGTGCACCCTACTTATCAAGCTCAGCAGGGCCCCACCTATCAGCAGCCCGCTCAACCCCAAGGCAGTTATTATCTTCAAGGTCAATCGCGACTGGTTTACAACCTGCCCCAAGGTTCTAATTATTATCTTCAACAACCGAGCTTTACCTATACTCAGCAGTCAAATCCGTATACTGCTCAAATGGGGCCAACATATAATCAAGGTCCATACCTCGGTTATCAACCCCCATACACTGGTTACCAGCAACCGTATCAGTCTAACTATACGGCCTACACCCCCTATGGTCAGAATCCTCCGGGACAGAACCAATGGGGGAAAGGTTATGCTCAACCAGGATGGAGTACAGGTATAGGTCCTTATTGAGGGCCTGGTATGCCTTTTAATCCGTAGTTTCCATTCTTGGCCACCTTGGAATTACCGGACGTTTCTAAATTAACCAATGATCCGATTCTTCACAATCTTTATTGGTCTCCAGTTCCGACCAAGGTTCCCGGCGATTGTCCTTAGTTTGAAGGTAAAGCTGAAGAGGACCCCCAAGCTCATGTAATGTACTATCATCTGTGGTGTTCGTCCAACTCTTGGGTGGATGATTCAATTCATCTACGTCTCTTCCAGCGCACTCTTACTAGTGCTGCCACTAAGTGGTATATTGAGTTACCTCGTGGCATCTTTCAAGATTTCAATATGTTAGCCATGGCTCTTCTGACTCACTTCTAGTTACCGATTTGTTACGAATCCGGGATGCATCTCCTGACTTCTTTGAAGTAGGATAAAGCCACCCACATATCTGATCATATTCATGAGTGGCGACGTCATCGTAGACTGATCAAGTTTGATATACCTGATCAGCTACTAACTCATTGGTTCACCACCTCCTTCGTTAGCAAAATTTCTCAAGACATTGCTATGGGGGCATGTGTGACTGAAGAACAAGCCATCGTGCGTGCCTAGTACTTGGATCTGGTGTACTCTCAGTCTGGCACACTGTTGTTGCTCCTAGAGACAACCTAGAGTTGTGATAGACCAGTGCCTAGGACATCTTATATATAGCAAGGAGCATATAATATAACTGGGGAGTTATCAATAGAAGGCTCTCATGCTATCTCTTGTAAACAAGGACATTAATTTGAATGGGACCAGAACTTATAGAAACTTAACACGGGAAAAGAGACACTGCAGAGGCAAGATGTAAAACTCTAACATAGAAGCATCAGACAATTCAGAGACAATTTACTATAAAGCGGGCCGGTTCAGAAATACTTCACAGAGATAAATAATCTGAAGGTGTTTACTGTGTGAGAAGGAGTGAGAGAATACTAGTTGTCATATATATGATATCTAGATACACATATCACTATGAATGGGCTTACCAATTTAAGAATCCATACATAATAACAACGTTTTAAAAATAACATTCCACAAAAGCTAATATAGCAGAAGTATGGTAGAAGTGAAAACGGAACAGTATATCATGCATGAGCCATATTTAAAGCACTTGAATGATTCTAGCATGAGTATCAACTAGGATAAATTCATGCCAGAAACAGTGAGCCACTCGCATTCCAAAACATGATACATGAATATGGATGGAAATAAGATGAACAATTAAATTGACACATAAAAGGAGAAGTTACACACTATGAAATACCAAAGACCAGAATCCTCATTATAGATAGAACTCCTCCTCACTGAAACCCCACAGGCTTTGAGCCTTCATACAAGAGTTCAACAAAATGTATACAAAAATTCTCTTACTGTACAATTTTCTGATAAATCTGGAACCCTCAGTAATTCGTTCTCCTCAAGTTTTATAGAAGAAACAAAAAACCCAGTAAAAGAGGTAGGTGATGAACATTTAATTTGCCTAATTAAGACAAAATGGCGGAAACATTCGCGCCCATACTGCTGAATTACTATGTTGTGTTGTATGTACCCTCCTACCTGCTTTCTGAAATAAATGCATTGGGTGAAAGTCTCTTCAGGAACACGGCAAAGAAGTAAAATCACATAAACATTATGTCCTTTCCTGAAAGAGAATTCTATTGAAATGAAACCTGGAGGGTATTGTTTCTTGTGCATTGTACCCTCTGCCATCTAAACCCTGAATTAAGATTTAAAATCTTCAATGCTGAACATTGAATTCCTTGATCTCCCACTGATACTCTCTGCCGCAACATTAATATCTCCGATTGAAAAATCTATGCTTTGAATGACTCTAGAGGGTTTAATGCATTTTACCCCTGCTTCTTTAATGAAATTCGTGTCGTAACAGCCTCCCAGGCCTTGCTCCATAAATTCTACCTCTGAAAAATGGTCCTTTGATGCATTCTCGGCTTCTGTAATGGAGGTTGTGAATCATGGCAATTTTCCGCCGCTGTAACCCTACAAAATCCAAAAACGTGTTAAGAAAAACATGCTCGGGATGGTGGATGTAGTGGGGATTATGAGGATGGCAGTGCAGCATGGTGGACTGGTGGGAAAATGCAGGGCAATGATAGCAAATGCAGCGTTACAGTGGAAGGTGGCCATGGTGAAAGTTGGCAGACTGTGGTGAGTTTTAAACGTAAAGCATGGACACTTGACCTTTGAAAGAAACATATAGGGGAACATATGACAACACAAAAAAAACACGTGGAATGATGACGTGGCAGAACCGGGTCAACGGCGGGTGTTTATGAAATCTCGACTGTCTGATCTCAGGAGGAGATCGATGGTTGAAACGGCATCGGGGGCAACTGACAGTGGGCCAGGGGTACGATTTCCTTATGTTAAATCTCATGTAGCTTCGAAGCGCGATGACCGTCAGATGGATCACCCCGGATCGGATGACTGATATGCATATCGCTCCGTATCCTTGGTCGAACAATAACGTGCGATGGAGGTTGGTTTTGCAATATTGCGCTGAGCCACATTTCGGGCGGCATGTGGAATCGCTGGCCAAACAAGAATTACCACCCACCACCGAAAGGCGATGCGATACATACCACCTGGTTTTGGAGTAGTGCGCGGCAGGGACCATCGGGGCAAATGAGATACGGATCGTCGGATTTGCGAGTGAACAGACGGCTGAGATACAGTTTGGGCGATGAAAGGAGTGGGCCACGAGCATGGTGGAGCATTGCAAATGCCGTTAGATCTGTAAAGATCGGTGGTTGTGGAAGTGCCTGATATTCATACATGATAAGCGCCTTCGAGGCTAGCACTCGGTTTCAGCTTTCGGTCATGTGGAGGAAAAGGAGCAGAGGCTTGGCTGAAAGGGGCTAAGGCCAGATCACATGGAAAACATAGCTTTTTGGCCCTTTTTTAATGTAATTTAGGGGTAAGAGATGGCAACGCTAAGCAGACAAAGAACTTTGCAAGGCAGAACGAGGGGATTTAAAGGGTTTAGGTAGGATTGTTTGTCCAAATTTAAATAGAGGGCTGATATGATCAACACACACTTTATGATATTTTGACTGATGCTCTGCACCCAAGAACCTCTAAGGCACCACCTACCCCGGCAGTGGATGGTGTCATTGGCTCCGTTTCTCAAAATTCTCAGAAATCCTCTAATGGGAAGCAGAAGTATAATTCTTCCAATAATTCTGCTCTTCCCACCCTGCCGGATTCTGGTAATACTGCGGAGGTCAACATTGTTCAGGCTAATCCTACAGAAAAGGCCTCCAAAGGAAAGAATAAGGGCAAAGGAAAATCCAAACCCGATGCCCTGAAACCAGAGTCTTCTAAACCTCGTACTGATGACGGTTCTCAACGTAAACCAAAGTACCCCTGCCTTATCTGTGAAGGAGACCATTATACCAAAGATTGTCCCCGACGATCTGAAGTTAGTCAACTTCTGAATGGCTCCAAAGGGACTCCAGCAGTTCTCAAAGAGTCGTTTCCATCTCAGTAGACCCATATGGTTGAGCAGCCTTCACCATCAGTGCCATTTGGGTCCTAGGTCTTTATGATGAATGGTGTTGCACCTGTTTCAATTGCTACGCATTCGAAGGATTATGTTGGATCGCACCAGGCAGCTGGAAAGGACGTTGTGGATGGCCCACCTCCCCCACTTGTCTCTGGCCCTTTAGAAATTGAGAAGCCTAACACTGAACCTATTGTGAGGCCACCTTCTAAAGGTGTTCTTTGAAAATATTCCTACAACCCAAACGCCTGTGTCGCTCAGCACTACAGTATTGTTGAGGATTTGGCGCAGGCACCTTCTACAATGTCTGCATTGGAAGTGCTTCAAATTTTCCCATCGCAACGGAAAGCTCTGTTGTCCACAATCAGTGGAATTGATCCCGCCAATTCTAATCTTCTCACCTTCAACCTGGAAAAATTTTTCCCCTGACTTCCACATCAAATCGCTCTTGTTATCCAAGTCGGGATCAACGGCCTCAACATCCATAGGGCCGTTGTGGATGAAGGTGTTTCCACCTATGTTATGTCATCCACCTGCTGGAAAGCCATTAGCTCTCCGGCTCTTACATCGTCTCCCAATGCCCTAGAACCATTCGATGGTGAGGAATCAAAACCCCTAGGTGTTCTCAAGAGTTTTCTGAGTACGTTACAGGGGAAGACAGTCAACGTAGAAGTAGAAGTGGTTGACGCCAAGCTTAACTACAATCTTATTCTCAGCCGTAGTTGAACTCACGCCATGCTATGCATGTCATCCACCCTCTTCCAGATTCTCAAGTTCCCTCATGAGGAAAAAATCGTTACTGTGGATCAGTTGTCTTTCTTCACCTCATCCTCTAAGAACAACGTTCCTTACGTGGATCAGATCCCCAATCCCCCTGACAGTGTAGGACCTGGTCTCTTCAAGGACCCCATCCTCATGGGTATCTTTCCCGCACCACCACCACACACCATTCAAGTTAATATGGTCTCTAGGTCCGATTACCCTTGGATCATCCCTTCACCTGAACAGGTGACCTCTTTCGGAGAATCAACGCCGTTAACTCCAGTTGAGATTAATTATTGCGAAATTGTTGCTGCATCTGATCCTCCTCCTGAACATGCTCCTTCGAGTATGGCTCTAGATATATATTCTCAATCCCCTTGGCTCAGTGATGCAGATTCACCCAACCCTTTAAGAGAATTTTTCCCTTCCGATGAAGCTATTGTTGAAACCATGTCTCTTGAATATCTGCCATGGAGCAATGGACATCATCGTTCCTCATTCATGCCTGGCCTGGGGGCAATGTCTGATTGTCTAGAGCACTTCGCATCTCAGGTTCCCACTCTGCCTCTTCAAACAGTGATATTGACTCATGAGGTCCTTTCGAAGGGAAACCTGAGTAATATCACTCAAACTATGCCAATCGACATCTCCGTCAAACCAGGGGTAGTCTAGAATATTCATGTGGGAGTGACTTGTTCTCCTGAAGAGATACAAGTTTATACGGATATTTTTCGTGAATTCAGAGATGTTTTCGCATGGTCCTATGAAGAGATGCCTGGGATTGATCCCAGCATAGTCGTGCACGAGATTCCTACATACCCAGGTGCAAAACTCATGTGTCAACGCCTATGCCTAGTGCATCCCCGAAAAGCTCCAGCTATAAAGGAAGAAGTTGAAAAACTTCTTAACGCGGGCTTTATCTATCCAATTGCCCTCATAGAATGGGTTTCAAATATTTTCCCTATAGATAAGAAACAGGGCACTATAAGAATCTGTGTTGTTTACCGAGATATCAATCGGGCGTGTCCTAAGGACAATTACCCCACTTATTTTATAGATCAAATCATTGATGAATGCATGGGGAGTGACATTTATTACCTTATGGATGGCTTCAATGGGTAAAATAAAATCAATATTTTACCCGCTGTTCAACACAAGACTGCCTTTATCTGTCCATGGGGTACTTTCGCTTACAAAAAACTCCCGTTCAGTCTAAAAAACGTTGGGGATGTTGGTGTCCTGTGTTTTGATAGTTTGGAAAATCAAAAGACAAGGCAACATCAAAACCAATCTTTAGAGTTACAGGATCTAGTCCTCCTGTTCTCAGAGAGGCATCTCTCAAAATTTTGTTTGCAAAGGTTTATCTTGTGTGCTTTGAGTATTGGTTTTAGACTAGTTATTAAGTGTAGGTGTTTATTTGTTTGATTGTTTGGCTGGATTTGAGACAGCAGAACATGAAAGGTCTAGGAATGATATATAGGACAGAGAAATATCTAGTTCATTGGGCAATGGAGTCAATAAAAGTTATAACAAACTCATCAATGGATATGGGATATCAAAGGGAAAATCTAACTTGGCCACAGGATCCATTCGTTTTTGGAATGAGATGAAC
This sequence comes from Pinus albicaulis, assembly GCA_034641835.2. Lineage (NCBI taxonomy): Eukaryota > Viridiplantae > Streptophyta > Pinopsida > Pinales > Pinaceae > Pinus > Pinus albicaulis. The sequence goes on along the minus strand of CM076577.1, from coordinate 1,079,214,858 downwards.
ATAATTGATTTAGAAAGAGAGGTTTAATTCTCAACAAAGGGAATTTCAAAGCATAACTTGAAAAATAAAGAGCTTTTTGATAGACAGGGCTAACCATAAAATCTACAAATCACACCTTAAGCAAATAATGATTTCAAAACAACTTTTAAAATGAAACCTAAGATTCGGGGAACACCCTATTTCCTCAAATATTTTATTTCAAATGACTTAGAAAACATAAAATATTCACTGATAATTGTAGTCATAGAAGAGGGAACACCTAAAAACATCTATGATCATAATTATAATGACCTTTAAGCCAACTATTTAAGTAAGGACAAAGGGCAAGATCAAAACAGGCCTCTTTGATTCACTGTAAGCAAAGAACTTCAAAGGGAGACTTCAATAACAGTTTTTAAGTGGCAGCAAACAAGTAGGGCAAACCATAATCATGCTGAAACCGACTATTTGAACTATTAAGGAAATAAACAAGCATGAAGACTAAAGAGAAAGGTTAAAGCCTCTAAAATACTTCAGCAACAGAAAACATTAAACAGTGAAGGGTGAACAGGTCTAAGGTGCTTGCAAGAGTCATTTCTTAGCCTAAAACTTTCAGCCTACTGTAGTAAGATATTATGGAACATAATGAAAACAGGGAAAAACATAAAACAGTTTAGAATACTTCACCAACAGCCAAGCTCATGGATCCAATGATAGAGCCTTCTCAGGAACAAGCAAGCAACAACATCATCAAGACTTCCAAGACACCAGTTTCTTCTTCAACTTCAACGGACTATGTATTTATTTTAGAGATTTTTTGGTATTACAACTTGTGATCAAACAACAACCAATCAATCAACAAATCCTCATCTTCTTCAACATTATTTATAGAAGAAATTAGGAGGTGGAATGGGATAAATATCTCCTAATGATTATTAATACAGAGTGATGACTCCTCGGCCTTTGAAAGGCTCGATGAAGAAGTGTACAGGTGAATCACTGTATAAACTGTTTTACATTAAAAAACTTAAACTCGGTGGAGAGTTTCATTGACTTTGAGGCTTTGTCGAGGATGAAATAACTCCACAGATAATTGTTTGCCTGAGTTTCCTCAGCGGAATTAATTGTTTGGCTACGCTGGAGGTAGATATTTTCTTAATCAATAACTTCGGCCTTCTATTTTCAATGTTTCGAGGCACAGGTGGCATTTATGGTAGCTGAGGAATCAATTCGCCTCAAATGTGGCGATGGAGGCCTTCCTGTTGGTAAAAAATTTATGATTTTCTTCCAGCTGTGTTTGATTAGGAGGATCAAGCTTTTGATGGTCAACTTTGGCCGTAATCCCCAAGTTTGTCTTCAATCTTATGCTCCGCTGTGCTCTTCTCTTCAACACTGATACTCTTTAATTTATACAAATCTTCACGGTGTCTTGTTGATGTGCAGATCCGCAAGGGTCCTTTATGGTATCAGCGCTTCATGATGCGCTGACAGAGCGTGATTTTGCAATCTTTTAAATGGATCCCCTTTAATAAAACAAAACCTGAAGGATTGTCACCCTTTGGCTTTGATTTCCGCTTTAAGACATTTGAAATCCATCAGAACCTGCATAAAACACACAAAAATTATAAAATCTTGCGTTTTTTAGGTTTAAACTGCTTCAGAAGGTGGGGAAAAAGCATGGTTGTTGGATCTGGACACGTGGACGATCCAGATCTAATCGGGGATTTTGTAATCGGCGGGAGGAGGAAAGGGGTGCGATGGAAAAACTCCGATGCGATTGAAATCGCCGATGCGACGGAGCGATGGTCGTTTGATCGACGTTTGATCAACGGCAAGGATTAGTTCTAGAGAAAAAGGCGAAAACCCTTATAATATACGAAAAACCAAAGTTTTTAATATAAAACAAATGTTTAAGGGGTCGGGACAGAAATAAACATATATAAAAAGGATAGGCTCCCAACGGCGGGGCCGCTGGATGTATGAAATTCAAAGGGCCCAGGCTTTATATAAAAAGATCCTATCAGAATCAGAAGACCGGGCCTGCTCTTTTTAATCTACCCATTTTAAATTTGCCGATGCGATTTTCGCATCGGTCTTTTTAATCAACCCATTAAAATATTTAACACGCGCTTTTGGTTTTTAGTTCAAAAGTTAGGATAAGTGGGTTTTGGGTTTTACAAAGGAAAAAAGGGTTCGGAAAAGATTATTTACAAGGTTTTAAGTATGGAAGGCGGGCCCACGGTATATACATATAAATTTTGATCGCATCGGAAGTTTGATGCGGGTCTTCTTAATCTACCCATTTGATTTCTCCGATCGCGATTGTGTGATCGGTCTTTCAATCAACCCATTTAAATATTTCAACACGTGACTTGGGTTTTTAAGTTAAAACTTTGGAAAAGTGGGTTTTTAAGACTTTACAAAGAAAAAGAACGATTGGGAATGAATTTATACAGAGTTTTAAGCGCCGGATGTGGGCTTATGGTTTATATGAAAAATAGTATAATCAGGGGTTTTATAACACAAAAAAGACTAATCGCAATTGGAACTTTTAGTCTATGGCAAAAGACTTGCAAACTTGAATATTTGCGATGCGATTAGCGCCAATACGGGTTAGCACGTGGTCCCAGGCCCAAAGCATATGGTGGGAAAGTGGTTAGGACTTAGCCCAAGGGGGCTTAAGTCCATAGTAATAAAACTTTTTTTTTTATGAAAATTTTCAAAGTTTTAAATGGATTTGGGGGTTTCGGTAAGGTTAAAGAGTGAGTCTTTAACTTTGAAGAAGTGATTTTTATGAAGGGAAGAAGAGGAATCATGAAAAACAAAGGAGTTTTTATGGAGAATAAGGGGAGAAAATGAAGGTTAGTTTTGAGTGGGAGAAGGGGGAAAATGGTGGTTTTTCAGCAACTTCTTCTTATGAAATCAGCAGAATTTCTGAGTATAAAATGGGAACAGAAATGAATACTTTGGACAGAGGCATGAGGCCTTTCAAGAGTCTTCAAGAGCCAGCAATTTTTGGTAATAAAATTTGTTCCTTGGAGGCTCAAAAAGTCTTAGCCACCTTTGCTATAACAAATATTATAGGTGGCTAACAGTGGCTCCACTTGGGGATGATGCCTTCTTGAAGGCATCAAGAACTTCAGACTTGCATTCTCTGGGAGGCTGATCAGTTGCCTCATCCATTGGGCTGATTTATTTACTTGAATGATCTTCTTTTGCTCTGGAAATAAGTTATCAACCATGGAAAATAATGGATCTTTCATCAGCAAGCCTTCTACCTACCCAATCCTATTGATCTAACATTTTTTCTTCTTAGAGTGCACTTGGATTGGAAAACTCTCTTACAACACTTTATTCTTTTTGAAAGCAAAAATCTAATCTATTTCTACTCCTTATTTCTCCATGGATTCAGATTAAACGGTTGAATCCATAAAATTCTCTATCTAATCTACTATCTGTTTAGGATTAAATTGTCCAATCAGATTTTATTCTCTAAATTCTACAACAAAAATTCAAAAAGCATACAAGTTAGGGTTGAACAGTCTAACTTGGTGCTGATCTATGGCATAAAAATAAGCTGCACATAGATTATTATTTGCAGAAAAATTAAAACAAAAAATGGAAGGCTTAAGATCTGAAAATTTTTTAAGCACTTCCTTCATTCTTTTACAACTCTGTTTTTACTACTGTGTGAGTTGTTTTCTTCATCATCTGGTTCAGACTTTGAGCTGTTTAGAACCAGTTTTGCATCTATTTTTGACTCAAAAATAAGACAGATTTGAGTCATCTTTCTTTTGGAAACTTAGGTTCAGTTTTTAGTTTGTTTGAACCTTTGATTTCTATCCTAAACTATCTACTGATAAGCCAAGATTAGACAGTTTGGCAAATCGAACTCACTATCCTATTAGAAGAGAAATTTAAAGCTAATTAGTCAAGATTGAACAATTTGACTAACTAGAAGTTTGTTTTTAGGAGTGGCGTTTGAGCTTGCACACTTTCAAAATTTATTTTCTTTTTGGCATGGGGCTGTGCCTTTCTTGTTTTCACAACCTGCCCTCTTTTCTTTCTTTTGTATGTTTTTGTATTTTTTTATTTTTCTAACTTTGAATGAAATGGTTACACTATGATATTTACAATGAAAAAATAAAAATTCTTTGAAACTTAGGATTCTTGGTAGAAGTAATGTTTGAGCATCCTGCCATTGACAGGACCTCCATACAGATCTTCTCCATTCAATTCTTGCAAGAAAATTGTATTGTGACCCCTCTCAACATGAATAATATAGGGCCCTTTCCACAAGTTTTCAAACTTGCCATGTTTTCCCTTCTCTTCCCTTCTTGAATCCCACTTAAGAACAACATCTCCGGATTGGAAATTGTTTGCCTTGGTTCTCTTATCAAATAACCTCTTCATTTTTTCTTGGACCAGCTGTGTTCTCTCATAAACTTCTTCTCTATTATGTTGTAGATGGATGGCTTGGTTGATTCTTCTCTGCATATCATTTTCTTCAATCTGCACTTCTTGAAGGAGTTTCATGACTGGAACTCCCAATGAGGTATGAAAAACTGCATCCATGCCATAAACTAATTGATAGGGGGACATATTTATTGATTTCTTTGTAGTCATCCTATCAGCCCATAAGGCATGCACCAGCTTACAGTGCCATGATTTTTTATTATGTTCCAATAGTTTTTTGATGATATTGATGAGACTCTTGTTGGAAGATTCAGCTAATCCATTCCCTTGGGGATAGTAAGCAGTGGAATGGCCCAAGTTTATGTGATATTTGTGATAGAAATCAACCATGTTCTTAGATTTAAAGGCAGCAGTGTTGTCTGTTATGATTTTTCTGGGACAACCGAATCTGGATAGGATATTGGTTTCAAGAAACTTGATAATGACAGAGTATTATCGTTCCTGGTAGGTATAGCTTCTATCCACTTGGTAAAGAAGTCAGTGGCTGTGAGGATCCACTTGTGTTGAGCTGAGGAGGATGGATGAATTTCCCCAATGAAGTCCAGCCCCCATTGTTGAAAAGGTGCCTCAACTCTGATAGGATGTAAAGGTAAGGGAAGGAGTTTTCTCTTGCCATCAAAAATTTGACATTTGTGGCAAGACATGACTAATTTCTGAGTGTCTGGGAAAAGGGTAGGCCAATAGTAACCAGATCTAAGAATTTTTTTTGTTGTGGCCTTCCAATAGAGGTGTCCTCCACATTCTCCATCATGCAACTCATGCATGATTTTTCCTGCATCATCTTCAATTAAACATTTAAGCAAAATTCCAACAGCATTTTTCCAATATAACACCCCATCTAAAATGCAAAAACTCAAAGCCTTTTGTTTCAAAAATATAGCCATATTTTTAGACAAAGAAGGAGGAGAATTTAAATATAAAAGCACATAAATAATGTCAGCATACCAAGGAGAATTTGGAAATGTTTCTTCAATAAAAGGAGTGGTAGATTCTTCTATTTCTTCCAACACATCTACCATATTTATGTCTATTGCTTGAAAGTTAGACTCAGCCATAATTTTTGCTAATCCTTGCCCTTTAACTAGCTTGGTGGGCCTGATTTCTAAGTCATACTCAAGAATAGTTGCAATCCATTTTCCCCTTTTACCATCAGGGTCTTGACTTAGAATGTCCTTGACAACGCTATGTGGAACAAAAGCAATTATTTGAGAGTGTAAAATATAGACCCTAAAGTCTTTTAATGCTTTCACTAATGTTAAGGCTTGCTTCTCCATGATGTTATATTTGAGAGGACCATCTCTTAAGGCCCTACTAAAGAAAGATATTGGTTGTTCTTGTCCCAAATCATTCTTTTGAAGTAAAACTGCAGCTATTGTATGCTCAGATGCAAAAGAAAAAATGTAAAAGTCTTTGGTAAAATCTGGACTAATCAGGACTGGTGTTTGGGTAAGAGCTTGTTTGACCAGTTCAAATGATTGTTTAGCTAGTAAAGTCCATTTTACACCCACATCTTTCTTAAGCATGTTTGTAATGTTTTTTAATAGCTCAGCAAGGTTGGGGATGAATCTCCTTAGACAATTAATCTTTCCAATGAAATATTGTAATTCTTTGAGGCTTCTTGGATGGCTGATCTTCAATATGCCATCTATCCTTGTAGGGTCTATTTTGATTCCTTCTTCCGAAATTATGTGGCCAAGAAGTTTACCTTCTTGGAGACCAAAATGTGTTTTCTTGGGATTCAATGACAAGCCAAATTTCCTACATTTCTCAAAAACTTTTCTCAAGTGAATCAAATGTTCTTCATCATTTTTTGAAAAAACGGTTATGTCATCAAGGTAAATAATTATGAAATAGCCAATATCTTATGAAAAGGCTATGTCCATGGCCCTTTGGAAGGTGGCCCCTGCGTTCATTAACCTGAAAGCAATTTTGACATACATAAAGGTGCCCCAAGGTGTGATAAAAGCAGTTTTGATTTGATCACTTGGGAGCACTAACACCTGGTTGTAACCCGAGAACCCATCTAAGAGTGATATCATTTTTTACCCAACTACCCTCTGAAGTATATGGTCCATCTTGGGCAAGGGGTAATTGTCTTTTAAAGATGCTCTGTTTAGGTTTCTGAAGTCGATACAGAGCTTGATTTCTCCAGTATTTTTTCTAACAAAAACTAAGTTTGATACCCATTCTGAAAATCTAATTGGTACAATGATCCCAGCAGCGTACATTTTCTCAATTTCGGCTTTAACTAAAGGCAATAAAAGTGGTTTTATTCACCTTAGTTTTTGTTTAAAGGGCTTTTGATTTTCTTTCAGGGGAATCTTGTGCTAAATGATACTAGTATCATAAGACTTTAGATCTATGTATGCCCAGGCAAAAACATCTTTAAACTCTTTAAAAAGATCTATGTATCGAGATTTGATGTGAGTTGGAAGAGTGCTGGACAATTTAATCATCTTGGGTTCTGGTAGGGAGCCTATGTTATGTTCTTCTATGTTTGTTTCTACAAGCTCCATTTTTGGTTCTTTGGCTACATCATTAAAGTCGAAAAGGTGTTCCAAAGGTAAGAAACCTCTTGGAATTGAACCGTTTTTACATTCTTAAACTTCCAAGTCTTTTTGGCCCGCGTTTTCAATTAACTCTGCTTCAAATGGATTCTCATAATGATTTATATCAGCAGAGTGTGTTATTTCAGCTTTTGGGATTTCTTCGATATATAAACAGTTTTCTTTATGGATATATTCTGATATTGGTTTGGTGAAATCATTTTTTGATTTTAATAAATCATCTATGTGTTTGTCAGAGTCAAACACCTGCCAATGATCTTCGTTATCAGGCACAGTAGGCCTGTGTTTTACCTTTACACTAAGTTGTTCATTTATCTCAGGTATTTGACAATTACTGGCATTAAAAGCGAGTTCATTTGCTAAATGATTAAACGCTCTAGGAATGAAAACAAGTTCGTATTTTTCAAAAGTTTTTAATAAATTGAGGGTAGCGTTCTGATATTTCCTAAGCCTCGGATTTCTAGCTGAATATTCTCCTTTGATTTGTTTTATAATAAGTTCAGAATCTCCTAAGATTGTTATCTTTTGGGCTTCTAACTATTTAAGCAATTGTAAACCTAGGAGCAAGGCTTCGTACTCAACAATATTGTTAGTGCATGGGAAATCTAATTTATATGAAAAACTCTGATTCATATTTTGGATCCATACACCCGCTCCTGCGCTTGCTTTATTACAGGATCCATCAAATTTTATTGTCCAAATTACGTCTGACTCATTTTCGTTTTCTTGTTGCTATTGATTGTCAATGTTTTGAAGTCGATTGGAGGGAAGATTTGATTCTTCTGGAAAATCAATTGGGTCCATGTTCTCCTTATCTTGTTGAGTAATTTCATCTTCGTTACATAAGATAAAGGAATCTAAACTTGATTGAATAGAATACATTGGAGAGTTGTTTGGTTTGTCTATATTGCTCACCATGTACTTCATGTGAGACTCCCTGTGTAGTCTTCTGTTTTCGTTGAAAACAGGGAAGGTGGCATAAGACATGTCCATTTGAAGGCTTCCTTGAAGTTTGGCTCCCCAAGATCTTGATAAGAGCATGCCATACTTAGGGGGAATGTCCGCTACAACTATGTCCATGACTAAACTCTTAGCAGGGATTTGAGATAAGTTAACACACAAATCTTTGATGAGACCCAAACATTTGACTCTGCTTGAGTCAAAGGAATACAAGTATTTGTATGGTTCAGTAATTTCTAGCTTTCCATCACAACCTTGGGCATTAGATTGTGTGAAGCTCCAGATTCTAACATGGCATTATGTAGAATTTTCTCATGTATGTTAAAACTAACATAGAAGGGAGGAACGGGTCCTTCTTGGTATTTTCCTTCAACTTCTGGGCCAAACAACAGCTCAGGTTTGTCATTTGTCAAGTTCAAGGTATCAGTATCACTTCCTAAGTTCAAAGCTTTTAAAACTTGGTTTTTGTACACTTCTTGTGTTACTAGTTCAACTAGGGGAATGGTAATTTTTATTTTAGCAATCTCTCCCTCAAGGCTGAAAGGAATAATTGACTTGTTGATATTTACATCTGCTTTTTCAATTGAATTCTTTTCAGTAACCTTGATTTGCTAAACCTTATTTGGACTGGTAATTGGGACAGTTTTGTTAGGACCACTAGCTGAAGTGCTAGGGGTACTCTTTTCAACATTTGGCTGAATATTTTTGTCTTTGTTTAAGTATGTTTTCTTAGACAAACTGTTGACTTTTTCTGTTGTCTTTTTCGGCTGATTTTCTGTGTTTTTATTGACAGCAGTATTAGTGTTCTTATCTTTTAAATTATCTATGTTCTCTTTGCTCCTAAGATCGTATTGTCTGTGCACTTCCATGATTTCATTTTCAAACCCCAATCTATAGTCATCGGAATATTCATAGGTGTTTGTACTTTGATCAGAGAAGAAACCTTGTTCTTCTTCAGTGAGGAAAACATCATCTCCACTGTCTGATCCAATCAAGTTTAAATGAGCTTATTCCAACCTTTACAACTCTCTATCTTCCTCATATTGATCTACATAGTTTTGTTGGAAGGGAGGTCTAATCTGTTGGTCATTTTTGTTCTGTTTGTCTTGATTGTTTTCTCTTCTATAATTCTGATTTCTATTTCGAGGAGCAGTTTGATTTTGGCTGGTTTGTGCTCTCTTAATTATGCTCATCTCCTTCATCATTTCTTCCATCATTTTCTCCATTTTTGATTTGGAAGTAGAAGGCGTGGATTCCTCTCTAAAAGACACTCACTTTTCAGTTTTCAATCTTGCTCTCTTCTCCATTAAGTTTACTTCCACAGAAAGAGCACCCCTTTTCATATCTTCAAGAGTTGCAAAATCTCTCTCTCTTAGAGAATAGGTCATGTCAGCGTCAAACCCTTCAGGAAATTTGTTTAAAGCTGAGCCTTGTGGAGGTTTTAGTTCTGGGGAAAGTGCATTATACACACTATTGAATCTAGTACAATAAGCTTGCACACTTTCCCCGGGGTTTCTATGGAGGTTTTTGTAATCAGAAAGGACTTGGAGAGGATTCTTCCTCACTTCCCATTTTTTTAAGAACGTTTGATGGAAGGTTTGGAGATCATTAATACTATGGGGGGCTAAACTTTTAAACCATTTTTTTACTTCTCCCCCTAGACTTTGAGCAAATAATCTAAGCTTGACATAATCATCATCAATCTCATTTATGTCAAAGTAGTCATTCATCTTATCCACATGTTGTGCTGGATTGTAGCATTATTAGCATCATATAATGAAATTTTGGACTGGTAGTCCTGTGGGAGATTGACTAATGGTACAGGAAGGACCAAGGGAGCATACCATGCTGCCATGATATGTGGTGGGGGTGGATTCAAAAGAGGGGTAGGGGGTTTAAGTGGAGAGGTTTGGACAGTGGATGTTGGATGGACAGATGTGGATGTACCGGGGATAGATTGTTGAGCTGACCTTGGATGAGAGACACCTAAATTTAGAAGGAAATGTAAATCAAGTGGTGTGGTTTCTCTACTACCAGGTTGTTCACTTTGTTCTGGGGATGAAAGTGAAGACTCAGAGTCTATCTTAATTATATCATCAAGCGACCTAGTTCTAAAAGGATTCCTTAAGTCGACTTGTGATTGGTGTAGAGCTGCAAGATTTTCAGGGACTGAATTTGCTCTCAAGGGTTATCTGAAAACAGTTGAAAATTTAATCTTAGGGGACTCCCTAAGTATACTTTCAGGGTTGTCAACTATTTCCGGTGGGTTTGGGTCAGGGTGGGCTCTAGTGTGAATATTTCTAGGAGCCACTATGCTATGTTTTTCAGACCCAACTAAAAAGAAAAAGTCTAACCAGATATGACAATCTTTAAGAGGCTAACTGATCTTTTTAGAAGAAGGAAACCTTAATATTAAAGTCTTATAACCGAATTTGTATGATTTTTATAAAGACTTGGGATCTTCCCAGTGGAGTCTTAAGGTCTGTTTTTAGGATTGTGGAGTCGCCAAGTGGAAATTTTAGCTCTTTTCGAGGTAAAAGATTTTACGGTCCACCACCAAGTTTATTATGAAGCCAAACTGAAATTTTTTTGGGGTTTTTCTGATTTATTTTGGTCTTACAGGTTAGGAGAGTGTTCTAAGTCTGATTTCGCACTTAGCTAATGTGTTCAAACAAACAGAGTTGCTCTTATGGCTTGGTAACTGGTTCCTTCAAGGTTTTATAAGGGCTAAGGAGAATCCTAAGGGCTACTTAGTTTGTCACTGATTCAATTAAGTCCAATCATGATTACCATTCGTTAGGTAGTTCTTGAAGAAAGTTACTTATGTTATACTGGACCTAAAAAGTTTGAATAAGGGTTTTCAAACCACTATATTCCAAGTATGTCCCACCGTGATCGTCATTATGTTGGTGTCCCGTTTTTTGATAGTTTGGAAAATCAAAAGACAAGGCAACATCAAAACCAATCTTTAGAGTTACAGGATCTAGTCCTCCTGTTCTCAGAGAGGGATCTCTCAAAAGTTTGTTTGCAAAGGTTTATCTTGTGTGCTTTGATTATTGGTTTTAGACTAGTTATTAAGTGCAGGTGTTTATTTGTTTGATTGTTTGGCTGGATTTGAGACAGCAGAACATGAAAGGTCTAGGAATGATATATAGGACAGAGAAATATAAGGTTCATTGGGAAATGGAGTCAAGAAAAGTCATAACAAACTCATCAATGGATATGGGATATCAAAGGGAAAATCTAACTTGGCCACAAGATCCTTTCGTTTTTGGAATGAGATGAACATTAATGATTTAGAAAGAGAGGTTTAATTCTCAACAAAGGGAATTTGAAAGCATAACTTGAATAATAAAGAGCTTTTTGATAGACAGGGCTAACCATAAAATCTACAAATCACACCTTAAGCAAATAATGATTTCAAAACAACTTTTAAAATGAAACCTAAGATTCGGGGAACACCCTATTTCCTCAAATATTTTATTTCAAATGACTTAGAAAACATAAAAGATTCACTGATAATTGCAGTCATAGAATAGGGAACACCTAAAAACATCTATGATCATAATTATAACGACCTTTAAGCCAACTATTTAAGTAAGGACAAAGGGCAAGATCAAAACAGGCCTCTTTGATTCACTGTAAGCAAAGAACTTCAAAGGGAGACTTCAATAACAGTTTTTAAGTGGCAGCAGACAAGCAGGGCAAACCATAATCATGTTGAAACCGACTATTCGAACTATTAAGGAAATAAACAAGCATGAAGACTAAAGAGAAAGGTTAAAGCCTCTAAAATACTTCAGCAGCATAAAACATTAAACAGTGAAGGGTGAACAGGTCTAAGGTGCTTCCAAGAGTCATATCTTAGCCTAAAACTTTCAGCCTACTGTAGTAAGATATTATGGAACATAATGAAAACAGGGAAAAACATAAAACAGTTCAGAATACTTCACCAATAGCCAAGCTCATGGATCCAATGATAGAGCCTTCTCAGGAACAAGCAAGCAACAACATCATCAAGACTTCCAAGACTCCAGTTTCTTCTTCAACTTCAACGGACTATGTATTTATTTCAGAGAGTTTTCGGTATTACAACTTGTGATCAAACAACAACCAATCAATCGACAAATCCTCATCTTCTTCAGCAATATTTATAGAAGAAATGAGGAGGTGGAATGGGATAATATCTCCTAAGGATAATTAATACATAGTGATGAATCCTCGGCCTTTGAAAGGCTCGATGAAGGAGTGTACAGGTGAATCACTGTATTAACAGTTTTACATTAAAAAACTTAAACTCGGTGGAGAGTTTCATTGACTTTGAGGCTTTATCGAGGACAAAATAACTCCGCAGATAATTGTTTGCCTGAGTTTCCTCAGCGGAATTAATTGTTTGGCTACGTTGGAGGCATATATTTCCTTAATCAATAACTTCGGCCTTCTGTTTTCAATGTTTCGAGGCACAGGTGGCGTTTATGGTAGATGATGAATTAATTCACCTCAAATGTGGCGGTGGAGGCCTTCTTGTTGGTAAAACATTTATGATTTTCTTCCAGTTGTCTTTGATTACGAGGATCAGGCTTTTGATGGTCAACTTTGGCCGTAATCCCCAAATTTGTCTTCAATATTTTGCTCCGCTGTGATCTGCTCTTCAACACTGATACTCTTTAATTTATACAAATCTTCACGGTGTCTTGTTGATGTGCAGATCCGCAAGGGTCCTTTATGGTATCAGCGCTTCATGATGCGCTGACAGAGCGTGATTTTGCAACCTTTTAAATGGATCCCTTTTAATAAAACAAAACCTGAAGGATCGTCACCCTTTGGCTTTGATTTCCGCTTTAAGACATTTGAAATTCATCAGAACCTGCATAAAACACACACAAAAATTATAAAATCCTGCATTTTTTAGGTTTAAACTGCTTCAGAAGGCGGGAAAAGCATGGTTGTTGGATCTGGACACATGGACGATCCAGATCTAATCAGGGATTTTGTAATCGGCGGGAGGAGGAAAGGGGTGCGATGGAAAAACTCTGATGTGATTGAAATCGCCGATGCGACGGAGCAATGGTCGTTTGATCGGCGTTTGATCAACAGCGGGGATTAGTTCTAGAGCGAAAGGTGAAAACCCTTATAATATACGAAAAACAAAAGTTTTTAATATAAAACAAAGGTTTAATGGGTCGGAGCGGAAATAAACATATATAAAAATGATAGGCTCCTAACGGCGGGGCCGCTAGATGTATGAAATTCAAAGGGCCCGGGCTTTATATAAAAAGGGCCTATCGGAATCAGAAGACCGGGCCTGGTCTTTTTAATCTACCCATTTGAAATCTGCCGATGCGATTTGCGCGTCGGTCTTTTTAATCAACCCATTAAAATATTTAACACGCGCTTTTGGTTTTTAGTTCAAAAGTTAGGATAAGTGGGTTTTGGGTTTTACAAAGGAAAAAAGGGATCGGGAAAGATTATTTACAAGGTTTTAAGTACGGAAGGTGGGCCCACGATATATACATATAAAGGTTGATCGCATCAGAAGTTTGATGCGGGTCTTCTTAATCTACCCATTTGATTTCTCCGATCGCGATTGCGCGATCGGTCTTTCAATCAACCCATTTAAATATTTCAACACCTGACTTGGGTTTTTAAGTTAAAACTTTGGAAAAGTGGGTTTTTAAGACTTTACAAAGAAAAAGAACGATCGGGAATGAATTTATATAGAGTTTTAAGCACCAGATGTGGGCTTATGGTTTATATGAAAAATAGTATAATCGGGGGGTTTATAACACAAAAAAGACTAATCGCAATTGGAACTTTCGGTCTATGGAAAAAGACTTGCGCACTTGAATATTTACGATGCGATTAGCGCCAATACGGGTTAGCATGTGGTCCCAGGCCCAAAGCATATGGTGGGAAAGTGGTTAGGACTTAGCCCAAGGGGGCTTAAGTCCATAGTAATAAAACTTTTTTTTTTATGAAAATTTTCAAAGTTTTAAATGGATTTGGGGGTTTCGGTAAGGTTAAAGAGTGAGTCTTTAACTTTGAAGAAGTGATTTTTATGAAGGGAAGAAGAGGAATCATGAAAAACAAAGGAGTTTTTATGGAGAATAAGGGGAGAAAATGAAGGTTAGTTTTGAGTGGGAGAAGGGGGAAAATGGTGGTTTTTCAGCAGTTTCTTCTTATGAAATCAGCAGAATTTCTGAGTATAAAATGGGAACATAAATGAATACTTTGGAAAGAGGCATAAGGCCTTTCAAGAGTCTTCAAGAGCCAACAGTTTTTGGTAATAAAATTTGTTCCTTGGAGGCTCAAAAAGTCTTAGCCACCTTTGCTATAACAAATATTATAGGTGGCTAACAGGGGCCACCTTCCAACATGCTATGTCTTATGCTTTCAATTACATACATCATATTGTTCAGTCGTATCTGGATGATTTGTCAGCCCATTCAGCTCGGCGTGACGACCATCCTGAACAACTCCGCCAGATTTTTCTCCGTTGTAGATGCTATAATATTAGGCTGAATCCTCATAAGTGCATCTTCTGCGTGGATTATGGTTGTCTTTTGGGATTCATCATCTCCAAAGACGAAATTTTCCTTGACCCCCTCAAGGTCGAGGCCATCGTTAACCTCCCATCCCCTTCCTCATTACATCAACTACAGAGTCGGCAGGGGAAAGCTAACTTCTTATGACGCTTCATTCCGAATTATGCAGAAGTGGCCAAGGGCTTTATGCGACTTTTGAAATAGGAAGTTCCCTTCCATTGGGACGAGATTGCCTAGCAATATTTTGATAAGCTTAAAACATTGCTCGTTAATGCTCCATTGATACGTCCTCCCAAATATCATCGCGATTTCACCCTTTATTTGGTCGTTGCATTTAGCACGATAGCTATGGTTTTAGTACAGGATGACGACGATGGAAATGAACACGTAGTTTATTATCTATCTTAGAATCTTCTCGACACGGAAACAAACTATGCTCATGTCGAGAAGTTGGCACTCGTTGCGGTTCACGCCGTTCAGTGATTCTGCCATTACATCCTGTTGCGTACTGTAACCGTGGTTTCTGACTGCAACCCCATGACATATATCTTATCTCAACAATTGCTGGGGGGCAAGTACTCCAAGTGGATTGTAATCCTTCAGGAGTTTGATTTAGATTTTACCACTACTAAGTGGACAAAATCATTGGTTTTTTCTGATCTTATCTGCTCTCTCCCAACAGACTCCATTCCATCCCAATCCGAGGATCATATCCTGGATGAAATGCTCTTTCTTATCAGCACTCGTGACCCATGGTACGATGAAATTATCGTGTATCTTCAAACATCCATGTTCCGGTCTGAATTGACAAAGGATGCTCGACGTCGGATTCGGCATCAATCTCAACCATATCGCATTGTAGGAGATACCCTGTACCATGTCGGAGTCGATTCCGTGCTCCGCCGGTGCTTGACCCTGGAAGAGGTTGAAAGAGTCTTGAATGACTGTCACAGTGGTGCCTGTGGTGGTCATAAGTCTGGATATGCCACCACCCAGAAGATTCTGCATGCAGGTTACTTTTGGCTGTCTATATTCAAATATTGTATCGTTGTAGTCTGCAAATGTCATGCATGCCAGGTCTTTCAGCGCAAGATGCGCGCGCCACCCCTACCCTTACATCCTGTCATTATCATTGACCCTTTTGTGAAATGGGGCATAGATTTTATGACATGTAACCCTCACTTGGCCGGGGGGCATGCTAATATAATCGTCGCCGTAGACTACTTTACTAAGTGGGCCGAAGCGATGCCTACATTAGCTGCCGACGGTAAGACAGCTGCCCAATTTCTTTTCAACCATGTTATTACTCATTTCGGAGTCCCTCAAGCCATTGTCACTGATCATGGCACCCATTTTCAGGATTACATGATGCCGAGCTGATGCCAAAGTTGGGCTTACGCAATGATAGCTCAACGCCATATTACCCCCAGGTGAATGGCCAGGTTGAGGCTGTGAACAAGGTTTTGGTCACGATGCTTCAATGAACTATTGGTATCCACAAATCCAACTTGCATCTCCAATTGTTCTCAGCTCTCTAGGCTTATCGAACGTCTGTAAAGAAATCAACTGAATTCACACCTTTCCAATTGGTGTATGGTCTGGAAACGACTCTCTCGGTTGAATGCGAAATTCCTTCCCTGAAGTTAGCGGTGGAACTATTTCCTGACACTTCTCCAAAGTAAGAACGTCTCTTGTATTTGGAATGACTGGATGAAACCTGTCACTTAGTTGCCTTGGTTATTGAGGCACAGAAAAAGCGGGTCAAAGCCCACTTCGATCAATCGGTTTCTCCACGTTCTTTCATTGAAGGGGACCTCGTCCTCCTATATGACCAAGCACACAATAAACTTGGAGTAGGAAAATTCCAGCCCATGTGGCATGGGCCCTATATAGTTAAACGAGTATTAAAAAATGGGGCCTATGAGCTTATCGACTACGAAGGAATTCCTCTGGCGTGGCCTAGGAATGGGTTGTACCTCAAAAAGTACTACGCTTGAGTTATTCTTGTGTGGTGTGTGTGTACATAAGTGAGTGTTTTCATTTTTGTGCATGTGTGGTGTGGTGTGCTTTGTAAGCATCTTTCTGCTGATTGGGTCTTCCTGATTGTGCAGATGTCTATTACTCCTTTTGTCGGTTTCACGGATGGTGCCTCCCGCAGTACCAGGAATATGTCTTCGGCAGCCTGGGTAATCTACGATCCTGCTGGTGATTTGGTCAATTTGCAAGGTGTTTGTCTAGGGCCTACCACAAATAACGTCGCAGAGTATAGTGCCATTTTGGAATTATTAAATGAGGCTATAAACCTCGGTATTCGTGTGTTACTTGTGTATCTAGACTCACAGCTTGTAGTACTACAACTTAATGGTCATTATTCAGTTAGAAACCCATCCATTTTACGTCTGTATCTACTTATTTGTTTACTGGAAAGAAATTTTGATTACATTACATATCAACACATACCCAGACACATGAATACGTTAATAGATGCAGTAGCTAATTTTGTTTTAGATAGACATTTGCGCAACTTATAAAAAACATCATCACATGTAAAAAGATCCATCCAGAAATACATATATAGATATATATATATATATATATATGTGTGTGTGTGTGTGTGTGTGTGTGTGTGTGTGTGTGTGTGTTGAATAGTTTGCAGTTTGTGTACATCACATAAAATCAAAAAATATACATGTCCGTCTAATAATAGCCGGAGACAACATGTCTCTCAAAATATGCATGTAAAAAGCCCTAGATGATTAATCAGTGTGGTGCTCATGGTAACATGTCACCGCGCTCACTAGTCGCCTCAGCAGTCGATGGAGGCGACTAGGCACCCCCACAGTGTGTCGCTAGTAAGCCATCGGGACGTCTGCCAGCCGTGCATAGTCCGAGATTCCCCGGGTGATACCCTCCAGGTTCTGGATCATCTCGCTCCCTTCACCGCCCTCAGCTTGAGGGTCATATGCGAGAGGGGTCCTTCGTGCAATGGGCGACATGCCCACGGGCCTCTCTGGGCCAAAATCTGCATACACATAGAACTGTTGTTAGAACAGGCATGTATTACAAAAAAAAAATCATAAATACACAAAAAATCAAAAAGAGTCATACCCAGCTCCTCGTACCAGTCTTCCCCTTCCGAAAGTGGAAGATCTGGGTCTCTCGTGAAGTCAGTATCTGCATAGGGCCAATCCTCAACTACAATCAGCTGACGCCGTAACCATACAAAAAATTCGAGCCTCCAGGACATCTGCTGGCCCCCTCCTGATCTAGGCATGAGTGCTGCCCATCAATCCATCCTTAGCTCCCTTAACGATAGCTCGGCGACTATCACCCCTTAGCCCTGGAAAATTGGTAGTCGTTCCAGAATGAACGACACCAGAATGGAACCATACCCAAACTGTTTCAGTTTGGACTTCTTCCACTTTGTCAGCTGCCACTTGATGTTTGTTGTCATGGAAGTGGCCCAATCAAAAAGCGTAGGATTCATGCATTTGGAAGCTAGTAGGAGCTGTGCTTTGGTTGCCTCATGCGGTGCCTGCGACCCCACAGCCCGCGTAATGGTGTGAAGCACTACTCGGAGTGCTAGGTCGCAGACTGTGTGGATGTCCACTTTCCCACTGCCCGATCTTGTTTGTGCCCCTGGGCACACTCTCACCATTACCATCTCTATTTTCTCCCCAGAAGGTCTACTGCCTGTCATGATTGGCACTGGACCTCTGCGCGACAATCCGGTAATAAAATAAACATCAGAGACTTCGAGTGCTAGTACTTGGTCTCAGAGTTTGAAAACTCCTTCATTCTCATCCCATATGCTAACCAAATACTGCAATAGCTCAGGTTGAGCTCTCAAACATGGTGTGAGGAAAAACTTCTTGAGACCATAGTCCCGAAGGGCATTCATGCAAGCTTCATTTTGCATGGCCATTTCATCCTCTTCCCCATGCTCCCTCTCCTTCCACTCAATCACCATTGTGGCTGGATATCTGCACCAACATGATCAAAAATACCTTATTAGATCTCTACAACACTTAAAAATTCAGTTGATTGGCTCACATTTTGATTAAATAAGGCAGAAATTTGAGTCGCGCCAATTGGCACGACCCTTTGCAAAGAAGAGCCAATTGGTGCGGGTCCGTGCCCGATACCCGCACCAATTGGCCGAGCCCTAAATTTGCAAAAGGTTCCCCCATAGGTCAAATACACAATGGAAACTTATAAAAAATGAATCAAAACAAAGCTAAGGTGAGCGCCTCTTACCTAGAATGAACGAGAATCCGGATGATGTACTGGATTGGTCGCAATCACCGCCGCAAGTTTGCACACCAAAAGCTCATTGTTGCTCTCCAAATGATGTAAAAAGTAAAAGTAAATGTTTTTTTACTATTTATGGCATATTTATAACTTTTCAAAGTCAAATTAGGTTTTGAAAGTTATTTTTTCCAATATTTTTCTATATTTTGTCAAAAAATGGATTTTACGCTCGCTTTCATGTGCAGCAACAGCTTTTTACGCAACTTGGACGGTGATACGAGTTGTATTTTATACTTTTTCAGACTCGGTAAAAACACGAAAAAGTCATTTTGGAGTCATCTTTCAGCTCTTTTCTGACTCTCTAAACATGAAAAGATTGTCGAGTCACTTGTCATTTTGATCTTGTTAAAGTGGCTGTGAAACGACATCTACCCAGTATACGTTTACCCCTTTTTTCGGGCTGGGATAGATTATTTACGAAAAAGGAATACCTTAGCCTATCGTGACTAGGAGGTTTTCTCAGACATAGTTTTCTACCTTTTCAGATCTGAGGAACTATTTACGAAAAGGGACTACTGAAGTTTACTTTTCCGCTGTCTTTTCAAACTCTCTAAACATGAAAAGACACCGAGTTCTCCCTTTGTCAGACTCTTTAAACCCTGATGACATCGGATTCAGTCGTAATGATGATATTCGAGTTCCTACTTCCTAGGGCTCGTTGAATGTACTAGGATGGATTCGTCCAAAGGACGAACTTATATTACAAGCATATGCTATCCCTTTGAAGCTTGTCTTCAAAAATAATTGGGGTACTCACCAGAAATGGTGGGGAAAAATGGAACCAGTATCATCGTCGTGTCGGCAGTATGTCGCTCTTGAACATGGCACTTGTCTGCATTCGTGTCGAGTTGGGGACATCTCATCTCATTTCCTGCTTGCCTCCATGGGTTTGGGTGATCCCTTTTGACCTCTCATCTACTCTTTGCCTCATCATCATGACCTCTGATCTTTTGACGTCAAATATTGCCAAATCCACTATCGTGCTGCCGATATGTTCAAGAGAAGTTGACCTCTGTAGTTTCAACCTTCCTCTGATTCTCATCTGATCCTGATTCAAAACATTATGTTTCTCTGTCTCACATCGATGATGTGGGAAAAATTATGGCCCACCTTTGATCAAGGTCACTTCCTGTCGACTTCAACTCATTATCCAGGAAGCTGATCTAGAGACTCCCTTCCGATACCTTGGAGCCTGCATGCCTTAATGGCAGGTTCTTTGCATTCGACGCAAGGCTTTCATCATTAGCCTTCGATTGGATGATTATGCGGATGTTCAATGCCGGCTCACTATTCACATTCCGTGGATTGTACCTATAGTACCTTGAGGGCCATTGTCATCATTGGTGGTTCCTATCACGTCTGTTAACAGCTTTCATCATTAGCTGGTAATCAAACGATGTTCTTGCATGTTCGACTTCAGCTCACATATTCAAATTCTTGAACTTGTACTCTGTTCGGGTCGAGATGGAGTGCAAGACCCTGGATTGTGTCTATTGGAATCCAGGCTACGGATTTTGTGGATTATTATAATTGGTTACATGACTCATTGAATGGATGGCTGCGACCATACCTGAGTCTACTTATTGATCCTTACTGGATGGCTGCGTCCATACCTTGGATCCTGATTATTGTATACTCAGTTATGGATGGTTGCACCCATACCACATATATCATGTATTTGAGATATCAGTTGTACTTGTCTACACAGGTTTTCTGACGGCAGTGTTTTCAGTTGGACACGTTCTCGTAAATCATTTCAGCCCTCTCTCTCTCTCAGGCCTCATGCTTCAGGGGGCATCTGTTACACATTAATTTGTCACCATCCCTGCAATCCCCCATCCCACACATTGGATGGCCTTTTTTGTGACTTGTGAGCAGTGACAAAACCTGAAACCACTTTCATGACATCCCCCTTGACAAGGAAAATCATTCCCCTAAAGACAACTTCCTATAAAAAGCCCTAAAAATAGCCCTTTTGGCCTTGGCGCAACTAGACAGTTCAGCCCTCGTGCCAATGGGGAAAATCCACCAAAGACGGCGTTCCAACTGGCACTCTGTCCCAATGTATTACCTGCGCCAGGCTTAATAAGGACTATTTTTTAAAAATAAATGGCAGAAATTTGATTCCAGCCAACTCCTAATCGAGTCTCTGAAATGAGTTGGGAGGTTTGGCTCCGGATCTCCATGTAGGGGAAGTGGTTTTCCACCTATCATGGAAGCTTCCTTGAGGATAGGGCCAATCCCACCATTGTAGGGATCCCAACTCCCCTTCCACCATATATATAAGCTTGTCATTTTCCCTTTGCAGGCTAGCCTGAATAGAGCTGAATCAATAGTAAGGAGATTATCATCAGACAGCCAAAGAGAGAGAGACTTGTCCTATTCCCGACGAGCTTTACCGAGACGTACTCCTCTGTCGACCCGGTGAAGGAAGATCCAGCGTCAGAGCTCAGGTTGTATCTTTCTTTGTTCTGATTAATAATAAACGAATTTGATTATTGTTCCACTCAGATGATCATGTTTCATGTTATGAGTTGTATCTTCTCTGACTGATACATAATTGCATGCATTAGGTTTTATGATTGTTTGTTTGTTGTTTCTTTTTGTACGTGCAGGTGTTCGATCACATCAAGCAGGATAATTGTGATCTGCTAGAGCAAGGGATGGAAGCACCATCTCCTCCGCAAATGATAGCAGCATAGGACTTAAGGTAGGCCTCTTGTCACATCTTGGTCTTTTGCAATTAGGAACTTGCGTCTTAGTGTGACTCGGTTGTTGCTAGACCCGATCTGGGCTAGTAGGGATTGCCTCTATCCGTAGAGGGGATTTACCTCCCCAACATAGAGTTTAAAGGGATCAAGGCACAAATTAAATATCAAAGGCCTCATCCACAAATGAAGATAGATCCAAAAGAACCTCGAATGCCACATCAGAGGGGCTAATTGAATCCCCAGCTGCCAAAATTGCCACCTGCAGCCTCTCTGCGTCAAAGGAATACCTAGATCAAATCTTAGTCTGAAACATTAAGGCCAAAGACAGCTGAACAGTTATTACAAGCAAAAAAAATGTCCCAATTAGTCAGTAGAAGTTATTGTAAAGATAAGAAAGTGCCTTAAAGTCAATATTTTTTCCCACTAAGCCTAAAAAGCAGAAGATAGAGTGAATAAAATAGAGTTGTAATTCAATTCTTTCCTGCCTTATGCCTTGCATGGTTTTCAAGGCTGGAAGTTGCATTTAGTATGAAATTAATGATACTCAACCCTAGAACTCTTCCACCTCCTCATTTCTTCTATAAATACTTCTGAAGAAGATGAGAAATTGTTGGTTGGTTGGTCACTAAGTGTAACATTGGAACTCTCTGAAATAATACATGGTCTGTTTGAAGTTGAAGAAGAAATTGAAGTCTTGGAAGCTTGATGATGTTGTAACATGATTGTTCATCAGAAGGCTCTATTATTGGATCCCTAAGCCTGGCTATTGGTGATGTATTATGAACTGTCTATTGTTTTTCCTGTTTTCATTATATCTCATAAATTCTTACTACAGTAGGATAAAAATTTTAGGCTAAGAAATGACTCCTGGAAGCACCTTAGACATGTTTATCCTTCACTGTTTTATGTTTTCTTCTGCTAAGGAATTTTAGAGTCTTTAATCATTCTCTTGAACCTTTATGCTTGTTTATTTCTCAAATAGTTCAAATAGTTGGTTCCAGCTTGATTTATGGTTTTCCCTGCTTGTCTACTGCCACTTGAAAATTGTTTTTGAAGTCTCCCTTTGAAGTACCATTGTTTACAGTTAGCCAAGGAGGTCTATTTTGATCATACCCTTTGTCCCTACTTGAATAATTGTTTTAAAGGTATTTATAGTTGTAATCATGGATGTGTTAGGTGTTCCCTCTTCTATGACTGCAATTATCAATGAATCTTTCATGTTTTCTAATTCATTTGAAATAGAATCTTTGAGGAAATAGGATGTGCTCCCGAATCTTAGATATCATTTTAAAATTTTTCTTGAAGTCATTATTTTCTTAAAGTGTGGTTTGTAGAATTCATGGTTAGCCCTGTCTATCAAATACCTCTTTCTGTTCAAATTATGTGTTTAAGTCCCCCTTGTTGAGAATTCAATTTCTCTTTCCAAATCATTAATGTCCATCTCACTCACAAAACTAAAGGATCCTGTGGCCAAGTTAGATTTGCCCTTTGATATCCCATATCCATTGATGAGCTTGTCATAAACCTCTTCTTGACTCCATTGCCCAATGATTTTAACACTTCTTCTTTCTATCTATACTACTTAGACCTTTCATGTTCTGTTGTGCCAATTCAACCAAACAAACAAAAAAAACAAACACCTATACTTAATAACTAGTCTAAAATCAATACTTAAAAGCAAACAAGATATACCTTTGCAAACAAATAATTTGAGAGATCCCTCTCTAAGAATAGGAGGACTAGATCCTGGAACTCTAAAGATTGGTTCTAATGTTGTCTTGTCTTTTGGTTAGCCAATCTATCAAAACTCAGGAACACCAACACAATATGGTCAACCTTTTTCTCAACAGAGTAATTTTTCTTATGCTCAACGGGGACAACCTTACACTTAGTAAGGCCAACCTTTTGGTTAACAAGGACAACCCTTATCTCAACAAGGTAAAATATTTTTTCAGCTAGGTCAACCTGGGTCTCAGGGTAAACCTGGCCAACCTCAATAGCCTCAAGGTACCATGATGAAAAATCCTCAAGGTCAACTTTTGAGTTCGCAAGGTCAGCCTTAAGGAACTATGATGCCCAATCCTCAGCAGCCTCAAGGTCAACCTTCGGGTTCACAAGGTGAACCTCAAGGTAGTGTGTTTCAACAACAACAACAAAAACATATGCTGCGAATTATACCCAAGATGGACCTCAGTGGTCTACTACATGTCAAAATCTGCTTTTTGATCCATAACCAGGATATGGTCAAAATCCCCAAGGTTTCAATCCTTATGGGAAAAATCCTTCCGAACAAAACCCATGGGGGCATAATTTATCCCAACCTGTTTGGAATCCACAAATAGGCCTTTACCAAAGGCTGATTATGCCTTTTAATACGCAATTTCATTTTCTTGCAACATTGGAACTACCCAATGTGTCGAGATTGACTAATGCTCTGATTCTCCATAATCCATATTGGATTCCTATTCCTACTAAAATCCCAAGCAATTTCCCTAAATTTGAAGGCAAGTCTGGAGAAGACCGGGCCCAGGCACACGTCATGACCTACCATCTCTGGTGTTCTTCGAACTCATGGGTTGATGACTCTATCCGTCTGCATATTTTCCAAAGAACTTTGACTGGTGCCGCTGCAAAGTGGTACATCGAGCTTCCTCGTGGAACTTTCCAAGATTTAAATTCTCTAGCTATGGATTTCCTCACACACTTCCAGTTACCTATTTTCTATGAAACAGGAACTCGCCTCCTCACATCCTTGAAACAATATATTGCTACACACATCTCCGATCACATCCATGAATGGAGATGACACCGCCGTTTGATAAAATTCGAAATTCCTGATCAACTCTTGGCCAAATGGTTCACCAAATCCTTCATCAATGAGATTGCCAAGTATATTTCTATGGGGGCATGTGTCAAAAAAGAACAATCCATTTCTCGTGCACAATATCTTGATCTAGTTTATTCCTAGTCTGGCATGTTGTATGATCTCTTTCCCAATGCTCCACACACTTCTACCAAACCTGAAACTTAGAAAGCTCTGATGACACCACCTATCAACAGTTTCATTGGGTCAGTTACCGAGGCTTCTCAAAATTCTTCCTTTTCTTCTACTAAGCAGAAATCTTCTTCCTCATCCAACTCTGTCCCGCAGAATCCTTCGAATCCTGGTAAAACCAAGGAGGTTCATGCCGTCCATTCGAACACGGAAGAAAAAACTTCCAAGGGTAAAAATAAAGGCAAAGGAAAATCCAAATATGATGCCCCAAAACAGGATTCTACATAACCTCATACTGATGATGGAACTAAGCGCAAGCCTAAGTACCCTTGTCTAATCTGTGACAATGAACACTACACTAAAGAATGCCCCCGACGGGCTGAGTTAGTCATTTACTCAAAGGTAGTCAAGGAACTCTGGCTGTTGTCAAAGAACCATTTCCATCTCAGCAAACTCAAATGATCGACCAACCTCCATAGTCTTCCTCATCTGGTTCCCAAGTGTTTATGATGAATGGCACATCGCCCATTTCCATGGCCACCAGATCCAAATATTATTCAACTCATTCTCGTCAATCGATGGAGAAAGAAATTTCTGATGCTCCTTCTCCTTCTACTCTGCCCGCTTCTGGTCCTCTTCATATCGAAATACATAGTCCTGATCCCGTCATTCGACCACCTTCTAAAGGTGTGCTTGGAAAATCCTCTTATGACCTGAATGCTCGAGCTGCTCAAAATTACAACGTTGTTGAGGATTTGGCTCAAGCACCTTCTGCTATGTTTGCATTAGAGGTTCTTGAGAGCTGACCTTCGCAACAAAAATCGCTACTATCCAAAATTGGAGGAATTGATCTGACTGATTCAAATCTCATTAATTTAGATCTAGAAAACCACGTTCTACGCCTTCCCCATCAGCTTGTTTTCCTCATTCAAGTCATCATTAATGGAAATACAATCCATCAGATAGTCATGGATGAGGGTGCATCCACCTGCATCATGTATGTGTCTTGTTGGAAAGCCATCGGCTCTCCAAATCTTTTCCAATACCCGAACACTTTGGAGGCCTTCGATCGCAGATATTCTCATCCTTTTGGTATTCTCCCTAAATTTCCTATCATTTTTGAAGGAAAAATGGTCAATCTCGAAGTATAGGTTGTTAATTCTAAATTCAATTACAATATTCTACTCGGTCACAGTTGGACCCACGCCATTGTTTATGTGACATCCAATCTGTTTCATTTCCTTCATTTCCCACATCAACGAAAGATCGTCACTGTCGACCAATTGTCCTTTTTTACTTCTTCTTCCTTGGATGGCAATGTGCCATATGTGGAGCATACCACCGTATCGTATGAAAGTGTGGGGGTAGGAATTTTTAAATATTTTTCCTTAATGGGTATTTTTCCTCTCCCACTGACAAACACCATCTCAATCAACATAATAATGCCTTCATCTATCCATGGGGAACTTTTCCCTACAAGGAGCTCCCTTTAGGCTTAAAAAATGTTGGCACCACTTTTCAGTGAGCGATGTTGTATGCCTTTCATGATAACAAACACACCATTCAACCTTAGCTGGATGATTTACCTACCCATTCAGCTAAGCTTCATGACCATCCTGCTCACCTTCAAGAAATTTTTATCTGCTATAGGCATTATAATATTCGACTTAATCAGCATAAATGTGTCTTTTGCATTGAATCTGACAGAATTCTAGGGTTTTTCATCTCCAAGGAAGGCATCTGTCTCGATCCTCTGAAATTCGAGGCTATTGTTAACTTACCCCCTCCTTCATCTTTACCTCAACGGTAGAGCTTAGAAGGGAAATCCATTTTCTTTCGTCATCTTGTACCTAATTACGCTGAGCTAGCTAAATTTTTTACACTGTTGCTTAAGAAAGGGATCCCATTTCTATGGGATGAGGTCACTCAAAATTCCTTTGATGCCTTAAATATTTTTCTTATCAATGCCCCTTTACTGCATCCCCCAAATTACCATCGTGATTATTTCCTCTACTTAGTAGCTTCTTCCAACACTATTGGTATGGTACTGATCCAAGATAATGATGATGGCACTGAACACATTGTTTATGACCTCAGCCACAATATCATGGATACCGAGACTCTATATTCCAATTTCGAGAAATTAGCTTTAGCTGGGGTTCACATTGTTCAAAATTTTTGGTAGTACATTTTACTTCGCATCACTACAGTGATATCTGAATGCAACCGCATGACCTAAATTTTGACACATTAGTTACTCAGGGGAAATTATTCTAAATGGATCGTCATCCTACAGGAATTCGATTTGGAATTTACTACTGCAAAATCTAAAAAATCACTAGTCTTTGCTGAGTTAATATGTTCCCTTTCCTCTGCCTCTGTTTCTTCCAGTTTTGATGAGAAGATTCCAGATGATACTCTCTTTCTTATCAACACTATCGACCCTTGGTACGGTGATATCATCATGTATCTCCAAACTCAAAATTTTCGATCTAAGTTGACTAAAGCTGATCGTCGATGCATTCGACATCACTCTCAACCCTATCGCATCATAGGAGATACTTTGTACTATGTCGGCGTTGACTCACTTCTTCGTCAATGTTTAATTTTCGAAGAGGTTGAGAGAGCACTCAATGATTTCCACTCTGGGGCATGTGGCATTCATATGCCTGGATATGCCACTGCGCAGAATAAGCTTCGTGCTAGTTATTTATGGCCTTCCATCTTCAAGGATTGTATTCTTGTTGTCCGTAAATGTCACGCCTACTAGATTTATCAATGGAAACTGCGCACCGCACCCGCACCTTTACACCCAGTTGTTACCGCCATCCCTTTCGCTAAATGGGGCATTGATTTTAATACATGTCACCCTCTCTTGCATAGCTATATTATTGTCATCGTTGATTACTTTACCACATGGGCCGAGGCGATGCCAGCATATGTCGCTGACGATAAAACTGCCACTCAATTTCTATTCAATCATGTCATAGCCTGGTTTGGAGTTCCTCAAGCCATTGTCACTGACCATGGCTCCCATTTCCTCCATTACATGATGGCTAAGCTGACCACACAGTTGGGTTTGTGACATGAAAACTCGACTCCTTATTGGCCTCAGGCCAATGGCCAAGTTGAAGCAGTCAACAAAGTCTTAGTTACCATGCTTCAGCTCACCATTAGGATGCATAAGTCAAACTGGCATCTCATGCTTTTTTCAGCTCTTTGGGGTTACCTAACCTCAGCAAAAAATGCTACCAGATTTACTCCTTTTCAATTAGTATATGTTCTAGAAGAAACTTTACTAATTGAATGTGAGATCCCTTCACTCAAGCTAGCAGTTGGATTACTCCCAAATACCTCACCTGAAGAGGAACATCTTCTATATCTGGAAAATCTTGATGAAACTTGTCGCTTTGCCGATTTAGTCACTAAAGCTCAGAATAAACAAGTCAAAGCTCGTTTCGATCAGATTGTTTCTCTACATGCCTTCTTTGAAGGAGACTTGGTTCTTATATATGACCAAGCTAACGATAAGCTAGGGGAGGGTAAATTCGAACCTATGTGGCATGGACCATACATTGTCAAATTTGTTTTTCAAAAATGGCCTATGAGTTAATTGACTATGAAGGAAACCCTTTGGATAACCCCCGCAATGGGCTTTACCTCAAAAAGTATTATGCGTAATTTTTTTCTTATAACTACTGTTTTACATTAGTTTGTTTTCATTTTTTTACGGTTTAGTTTTGGTGTGATTTTTGTGAGAAATTTTACTGCTTATGTTAGTTTACTTGGTTTTTAGATGTCTTTAAATCCTTATGTTGATTTTGCTGATGGTGCTTGTCGTAGTACTCGAAACTTATCCTCTGCGGCATGGGAAATCTATGATCCCAATGGAAAGTTAGTGGGTCTACAAGGTATCTGTTTAGGTCGTAAAACCAAAAATATTGCAGAGTATACTGCAGTCATTACACGTCTATTATAAGCTATTACTTTTGGCATTAGGGAACTGGTTGTAAACATTGATTCACAACTTGTTGTCCTTCAACTCAATGGGAAATATTTCATTAGAAATCCTCAAATCTTGATAATGTTTCTACGTGTTTGTCTCTTAGAAATATTTTTTTATTATATTACATATCATCATATTCCAAGACACATGAATACATTAATATATGCAATGGCTAATTATGTTCATGACTAGTAGACTAGTGAGCATGATGCTCATGATAACAAGTCACTGCTCAGATAACTCGGGTCAACAGCCGGTGAATATGGTCTGAGACCCCCATAATGTGCCTCTGGTAACAGCGAGGGATATCATGGACGTGACTATACTCCAAAATCCCACTAGTCAATGCATCCAAATTCTGGGCTATTTCCTCTTCATTATATGCTCCTTCCTCATAAGGAAAAGCCTCAAACTGCGTCACTATTCTTGCTATGGGGGACATCTGAGGAGGTCTTTGCGGTCTGACATCTGCAATATAGAAGTTTAAACATTAGAACACGTATACCAAAAAAACATATAAACATGAAAAAATTAACAAAAAATCATGTTTTACCTCCATCATCCCAATTATCACCCTCTGGAAGTGGAAGATCTGGGTCTCCTTTGAAGTCAATCCCAGAATATGGCCAATCCTCTACTATAATGAGTTGGTGCCTCAACCATACAAGGAAAGATGGTTTATATGACATATGTTACCCGCCTCCTCATTGAGGCATCAACTCACTACATCGGATCATACGAGGATCTTGTGGTGCTGGCACCACCACTTCTACCCACTGAAATTGGAAAAATGGCACTTGTTCCAAGAAGAATGATACTAGAATCGAACCATACCCAAACTGTTTGAGTTGACAGTTTTTCATTTAGTGATTTGTTTCTTCATGTTGGCAAAAAATGCTTCTGACCAGTTAAAGATAGTGGGTGCCATGTAGTCTATGGCAGTCTAAAGTTGAGACTTGGTAGCCTCATGTGGAGCTCGTGCTCCAACAGCAAGTGTTATAGTATGCAAGACTACCTTTAAAGGCATGTTTTTTATGGTTCTTATGACAACCTTCCCGCTTAAAGACTTGTTTTCTTCTGGGCACTGTCTCCCTATCAACATTTCCATGCTCTCACCCAAAACTTGGCTTCCTAATATATGAGCTCATTCCCCCCTCCGTGACAAGCCAGTGATGAAATAGATGTCGTAGAACTCGATCTCTAGCTCTTGGTCACCGATTATGAATATTTCTCATCTAGTGTCTCAAATTCTTACAATATATTGTAACAAATCAGGCTGAGATCTTAATCCTGGGGTTAAGAAGAACTTGAGGAGCCCACAGTTCCTCAAGGCAGCCAGACAATCCTGATCTTCCATGGCCTCTTTGTCCTCTTCCTCATGCTCTCTCTCCATCCATTCAATATCCATTTTTCTTATTGATTTCTTCATGTTATAGAAATTATACAACATATTGTTAAAGATCTGAGCCTAAAAATCCATTTTGAATGGTGTTTTTTGGGAATTTTTTTTTCAATATCTACATCTAGCGTGAAACCTCTGCAAAAAAACTATGATTGACGTGAGCCCGAAGGCGATGCTCACGTTGATCCTCAGCGAAAAAAGGTTTGAAATTTTTTCCCAAAATTCAACATAAACCATAAAATTTTCTAAAAAAAAAGGCATGAAATCAAAGACAATAGACATAGCTCTTACCTGGTACAAACGGTTCGTCGTATGGCTTCATGGATTAGCTGCAGTCAGCTCATGAAGAATCAAGGTAAAAAAGGGTAAAAAATCCTCCATTGGGTTGTGAAAGTGAAAGGTAAAAAATGCTTTTACTTTTTTATTTATTTTTATAACTATTTAAGTCATTGTTAGGGTTTTTGTCAATATTTTAATTATTTTTCATTTGAAACAGATAATATGTTCACTTTTGTGTAGCAACAGGGTAAAATTTTGACGGATGATGTGAGAATGAGTTCTAGTTTATCACTTTTTCAAACTCGATAAAAACAAATGAAAAAGTCACCTCCTTGGAGTCATCTTTAAGCTCTTTTCTAGCTCTTGAAATATGAAAATATTGTCGAGTATTTGTCATTTTGAACTCGTTAAAGTAAACGAAACATCGTTTACCTAGTCTACATTTATCCCTTTTTCAGGCTAGGATAAACTATTTAGGAAAAAGGAATACCTTAGTCAATCACGACTAATAGGTTCTCTCGAACTTTGTTTTCTACCTTTTCGGATTCGAGGGACTATCTACGAAAAGGGCCCTATGGATTTTTCTTTTTAACCTCTTTTCAAACTCTCTAAACATGAAAAGGTGTCAAGTTTCACCTTTGTCGGACTCATTAAAATTTAACAACATTGGACTCGTCACCAGGATGATACTGAGTTCTTTCTAGGGCTCATAAAATGTACTAGGATGGATTTGTCTGAAGGAAAAAATTATATGACAAGCATATGTTATCTGCTTCAAGATTGTATTAAAAAATAATTGGGGTACTCGCTAGAAATGGTGGGGGAAAAATGGAAGCATTTATCAGTTGTGTCGGTAGTATGTCGCTCTTCAACATGACGCATCCTTTGTTTCGTGTCGGTTGGGGACATCCTACATTCGTCACTTTTCCTCCATGGGTTTGGAAAATCTGTTTGCCTCTCATCTTGTCAACATGACGTCTGATCCTATTTTAGTCAAATGCTACCATACTCCAGAGTCATGTTGCTGATTTGTTTAAGAGCAGTTATTTCTGTAGTTCATTCATTACCTGATTCTTTATTTAGTCTTGATTCCCAACCATATTATTTCCTCTGTCTCATGTTGATTTTGTGGGATACATCATGGCCCTCCTTCAACGGATCACTTCCTGTCGACTTTAGCTCATTATCTAAGAAGTTGATCTAGAGACTCCTTTCAGTACCTTAGAGCCTGCATGCCCTAATGGAATATTTTTCACATTCGATGAGAGGTTCACCTCATTGGCCTTTGATTGGGTGATTTCACGGGTGTTCAACTTCAGTTCCTTGTTCACATCTCATGGATTGTACTGCTAGTACCTTGAGGGCCATTTTCATTATTAGTGGTCTCTCTCGCGCATGTTAACAATTTACATCATTGACTGGATATCAGGAGATTTTCTTGCATTTTCGACTTTACCTCACTCATTCACATGCCTAAATTTGTACTTGATTGGGTCGTGATGGAGCGCAAGACCCTGGATTTTATCTTATAAATTCTAGGTTGTGAGGCGATATGAGTTATTCATGATTGCATACATGACTCTTCTAGCTGGATGATTGTGTACATACCACATATCCTATTATATGATCTCTTTTATGGATGGTTGTATCCATGCCTTATTTCATGTGCTTATCTCATAGATTTCAGTTATTTATATATGTACTTGATTCAAAGGTTTTTCGATGACGATGTCTTGGTCCTAGCACGTTCTCGTAAAGAATTTCACCCCTCACTCTCATTTTGCTTTCATGCTTTAGGGGGCATCTGTTACACAACATTTTTTCACTGTCCTTGTACTCCCTATTCCTAGATCTTGGATAACCCCTATAGTGGTCCTTGTGTACTTTTTCCATCATGAAAAAATGTCTGTGGATCCCTTATAGTTTGAAGATCAATATCTCTTTTAATCATTTCTGGAGTAGCTCCATAAAAACCCACTTTTTTGGAGTGGCACGACCCTTCAGTGTCTCACCAACGCTGATGGAAAATCCTTAGCCAATGACCAGCGCCAATCAGTGCTTGTATGGACCCCATAACTGCACCGATCTACTTCTGGAAGCTTTTTAAAAATGGAAATGAAGCTTCATAGCCTAGAAGCTTCGAGAGCAGAGAGTTGGATGTGTGCTCATCAGGATATGGCCAAGCTTCCTGCTTTGGGCCTCTTGTTCCTACAAAAGAGGAACCACACAAGGAGATAAGCCTTTCTCCCATCTTAAGTGGATCCATGTCCCCTCCTCCATCGCTATAAATTGATCACCTTCCAATGCCTCTGCTAGTTAGAACATAATAGAAGAGAAAAATACAAGAGAAAATTTTGAAGATTGTCATAGGCATAGAAGGAGAGAGTTGAGACCCTTAGCCTTCTCACATTGAGTTGAAAAATATTTCTTTGGATACGTTCCTGGATTTGGACCCATCGAAGGAGAGCTTAGACATGAAGGTGCATGTTGTAACTCCCCTTTTTATTAATAATATGATGCAACTGGTATTTTCTTTCCATTCTTGTCTATGGTTATGATAAGAAGCCTAGCACTCCTTGATCAGTTAGATATATTATTTTTGATATATCCGTGTTGCACCTTTACATTTGTTATTGTGTTTTGGTCACTTGTGCATGTAATCAAACGCTATTAGTAGCAAATATCGAGCTTGGAAGAGCAAAATACCAAAAGGCTTCAATGAGGAGCAACATCATAGCATCAGGGCGAGGTAGACCATCTTCCTCGTTCTATGTTTCATTTGTAATGTAGGAAAGTAGATATTTGTTTGTTCCCCTTGTAGCTAGACCCACCCTAAGGCTAGAGGGATTGTCTCTATCCACAGAGATGATTTACCTAGACAACACAAGAAACATGCTAAATAATTAAAGAATGACCCATCCAAGTCAGGAGGCATCGTGGCTAGAAAAACGTGTCCACAATACAATCAATGTTGTGAAACTTTTCCAAATAGAAGGCTCTCTAGTATTCAAAGAAATATAAAAAATATAACAAAAATGTACAAACACCTACATGAAAACAACAACAGTTGGGCTTGGCTCACAAGCTATTTGGTGCTCCCTGACATTTAACATGCACCAAAAAATTCCCAAAAATTATCCCCAAAGAAAACAGTTGTCTTTAAAAGAAATAAGACGTTATAGATCTATCATAGATTCAATATCATATAACCACTATGGGAGTTCAATAGAGAGAAATATGCCATGGGGTGTGATGATTAATAATTTAAGACTAAATTGTTTTTAAATCTGGCAAAGCTATGGTTTCAAAACATAACTCCATGCTTATTAGGCACACACTTTCTTGATGGGAAGTGAGATCTCCATGGTGAAAGGGCCACCAACATGGGTGTAAGGGCTAAAAAACAATTAGTGGATTTCCCTTTAATAAAATCAATACATTCCAACATTCTTCAGTGAGGACTTTTGAGGATCAATCAAAACATAGAAGGTGGGAGTTGAGAAATGATTCAAATGATAAAGAAAAATAAACAACAAAGTCATCCATGGGAATGTAGTCCGCATATGATGCAAGATTTCTTCTCAAGTTACTTGACTTGCTTTCAAGGATAGGAAATGTGTAACAATGACTTAGGGGACATACTGTATGTCAGTAGAAGATTTGAAAATGTATAGCTAGCTTTTACTAGGTTTGGAAGCAATAATTGTACAAGTCTAATCTCACACCATTGCATCATCAAGAACAAACATAGGGAAAATATGCATAGGTTCGAGATATTAAATACTGATGAGCTTATAAAAATTTTGGCTATATCAATATTTATGGGTTCTCAATATTAACAAACCTATAAAACTTATGGCTATATACAAGCATAGAAGAAATATTTATGGGTTCTCAGAATTGATAAGCCTATAAAACTTTTCGGTATTATCAAAAGTCTAAATAAATACTTATCGATTCTCAGCATTAAGTCTCTAAAAAATTTTGGTATATTCGCCATTATGAGATCAGAGTTGGATCAGACTACCAAGGTTTAATTGCCTCAATAAGTGAACATGTGGTTAGATATAAACACAAAATAAATACTTATTTGTTTCCCTGCAGAGCTACAAGTCTGCTCTTGCATACAAATCTGAAATTGAATAGAAAAATATTCATGACTTATGGACAACAAACTTATAGAGAAAATGTGAAACAATATTCGACCGCCATGATAGTAGCTTATGAATTAACAATAATGGCACTAACATGTTGGCCTCACCTTTGATGCTTAGTGGCATGACCGTTTCTGTAGATCAAAGGATTTAGGACAGTTGTGTTGGGAAAAAAACTGAGAGGGGGGGGTGAATCAGTATTTAGTGCTAACTGAAAACTTTTTACTTTTTCTTGATTTTAAACCCATACGCTAATTTACTGAACACAACTCGCATATACACGCGGATACCCTTAAGGAAACTTGTGTATGCACAGAGATCTAATTATGCACTTAATTCTTAACTTAGATCATTGCATCATTCATTCATCAGATGTTTAGTAAGCTGTAAACAGGTGTAGTAAGAATAGAATAAATCATCACACACACATGAACACCAGGATTTAAGGTGGAAACCCAATTCGGGAGAAAACCACCGCTGTCGTCATCTCAGTCTTCAATATTTATTATATAAAGAAAATTTCTTACAACTATGTACTGGCGCAGACTCATACCAGCACGCAGGCACCCACCTGCAGAAGGCTACAATCTTCTCTCGTTTACCAACCTCTCCTAGAAGGGAGCTGCAACCCCCTGCTCTCATTTACCAGCCTCTCCTGGAAGGGAGCCACTACCCCCAGCTCTCGTTTACAAGCTACCACTGGAAGGGAGCTACTACCCCCTTACTGAAGGCTTCAACCCTCAGCACCACTGCAGACCACGTTTCATCAATTTTCAAACTGGATCAAACAGCTTCAACACAACCCTTCACTTTTCAACAATCATACTTTGCCCATTACTTCAAACAGAACAGTGAGACCACTATAACCAGAATATCAGAGATAACCCAGACTTCAGAATATATATGCAGATGTAAACTCAACCCAGAACATTCATTAATTCAAATATCATACGCTACTTTTATTCGCTGAAGTCACGTGTATACGTGCTTTTGTGCATACCAACCCGTGTATACATCTGTGCATTCTTCAGAAAAACCCTAACTTCCCATACGCGCTTTGCATGAATCAAACCCGCGTATATACGTGCCTTTTATGAAACGAACCTGCGTATAGATCTATAACTTTTTAGGACTATGCAGCTCTTCAGATCAGATAAACAATTCAGAACTCATCCTTTACTTCAGCAAATATTCGCCAGATCACAGATCTAAACATTCCATAAACAAATCTAGAAAATACATAGACATTTCAGATCTAGAGATCCCTCTTCATTAATTTCTTCATAGGTGCATTATGAATTCAGATCTATCAGCAAACTATTACCCATTCCATGCAGATATACTTCAGAGTGAAGTATTCATTAAAACCCAGACACATGCACACATTTGCACTATGATCTTCTTCTCCTTATATAGGTTTACCCTTTATCAATACCATGAGTCAAAACCACACAACCACTGATGGTATTCTTGGACGGGACCAATTTTGTCAACTCAACGCTCAATATTGTGGGTCAAAACCATGGTAATGCCCCTTGGTTTTATGAACTTAGAGTGCAAATAGGCATACGTGACTTGGTACGTACTTTTCCGCGTACATACGCTACTTTGCCTTAACAAACCCATGTATGCTTTGTGACATACCATTTTCATCATTGCTCTATCCCTTTCAGGAATTCCTTTCTCCATTACATCTGAACTGCTCTGTAGATACATCAGATTTACATCATTAATAAACTCATCAAGTCAGCTTCCATCAAGGAAAACTTTATTAAGTAGGTTTCCATCAACTTTATCAAGTAGGTTGCCATCAAGGACAACACTCTGCATCATATTTCCAACAATCTCCCCCTTTGGACTTGATGGCAACCATGATGGTGTTTGATCACCTCAACAGATAATTACATTGATTATAACCATTATTCAAACACCATGATACTCTCCCCCTTTGACATCAAGGGCAAAGGGCGGATCAAAACCAACACAAGGTTTTTCTTCTCATGTAGAAAGAAGAGCTCTGTAGATCTGATGTGCACTGAAGTTACCATGCTCCCCCTGAGTTCATGCTGAATCTTCAAACATAATTTTTAATGAAGTACATGACTCTATGACCTTTCCTATCACCAACGACTCACACTTACATCAATGATCCAACCAAGTGGATTTACATATGTGACTCAAGTACCCAACCAAGTGGGTTTACACAGTTTGACTCAACTACCCAACCAAGTGGGTTTACAAATTTGATCAAGTCCTTGAAAAAATACAATTTTACATCATAGGTCTTATCATGACCTTTTCATCAAATTACAACAATGACCTTTTGTAACAAATACCAAAAAGACCTCAAGAGAGAGATCATATTTCAGAACCATCATAATGCCAACAATGCATTATTCTCAGCAAGGCTAATGCTCCCCCTGAACCTGTACACCTGTTCTTGAGCCATTTCACTCCTTCATCTCCCTCTTAGCTTGTGCGCCCTGAACACTTTCAACAGAAAATCATCAAGGCATCTTCATCAAATATCAGAGAATGAAATAGAAATATGAGAGCTGAAACATCACCAGAGATACCCAAAAGCACCATAGCTGTGCTGAAGAATGCTGACCCAGAAAAATTTGTCAGCAACCACCCATACATGGTTTTCTTTGTATAAACTTGCATATATACGCGACTGTCTTTCAGGAAATTCGCGTATCCAATTTAATCTTCTGCATTTAAGCAGATCTGATCTTCTGCATGGTAGAGACTACTCCCAGCTTTTGTCTGAGATATTCGAACGCTTCCCTGGGTATAGGTTTGGTAAATATATCAGCAACTTGTTCTTTGGAGGGAACATACTCCAACTTCACCTTTTGTTCAAGCACTTGTTCACGTAAGAAGTGATACTTGATGGGAATGTGCTTGGTCTTGGAATGCATAACATGATTCTTTGAGATACTGATGGCACTTGTATTATCACACATAATGGAAATAGGAGGTGAACATTTGATTTGGAAATCTTGTAAGGTTTGCATCATCCAAAGAAGTTGAGTGCAACATGATGCTGCAGCCACATACTCTGCTTCTGCTGTAGATAAGGCAATAGAGCTTTTCTTTTTTCTGAACCAAGATACTAACCGGGGCCCCATATAGAATGCACCACCACTAGTGCTTTTCCGATCATCAACATTTCCAGCCCAATCTGCATCAGTGTAAGCATGAAGAGTAAGATCAGCATTCTTTGGATACCATAGTCCAAAGTCTTGAGTTCCTTGTGGATATTTGAATATTCTTTTGACAGCCTGAAGGTGAGACTCTTTTGGATTAGCTTGGAATCGTCCAACAATCCCAACTGCATGCATAATGTATGGTCTAGTCCCAGTGAGATAAAGTAGACTTCCTATCATAGGTCTGTATTCTGGTTGATTCACCGTGGGAGAATCATCATGAGAACTGAGATTACATCCGGTTATCATTGGTGTACTTACAGGTTTGCACTCTTCCATGCCATACTTCTTCATAATTTTCTTAAGATATTTTTCTTGTGATAAGAATATGCCATCTATTGCTTGTTGCACTTGCAAGCCAAGAAAGAATGTTAGTTCCCCAAGTAAATACATTTCAAATTCTTGCTGCATAACAGGAGAAAATTTCTGACTCATAGATTCTTCATTACTTCCAAAAATGATATCATCAACATATACAACCACAATCAATAGTTTATCATTTTCAGTTTTTGTGTATAAATTGCTATCAGCAGACCCCTTTGAAAATCCTTGTTGATGAATATATTTGTCAAGACGATAATACCATGCCCTTGGAGCTTGTTTGAGACCATATAGAGCCTTTTTAAGTCTACAAACAAGTTTTTCATCATTTCCTAAAATGAATCCTTCTGGTTTTTCTATATAGACTTCTTCTTCTAGATCACCATTTAGAAACGCAGATTTAACATCCATTTGATAAAGTTTGATTTTTGGAAGCTTGAAAAAAGCAAGAAACATTCTTATGGCTTCAAGTCTAGCTACAGGAGAAAAAGTTTCTTCAAAGTCTATACCTTCTTTTTGAGCATACCCCTTGCAAACGAGTCTAGCTTTATTTCTTATAACCTCCCCATTCTCATTTAACTTGTTTTTGAATATCCATTTAGTTCCAATGACATTTTTGTCATGAGGTCTTGGTACTAATTCCCAAGTGTGATTCTTTTCAATTTGATCAAGCTCTTCATTCATGGCTTGAATCCAACATTCATCTTTGCTAGGTTGATTGACATTGTGAGGTTCAATAGTGGATAGAAATGCCAGATAGCTAGAAGATCCCACAAGAGTCCTTCTTGTTTGTACACCTAATGCCTTATCTCCCAAAATTTGAGATTCTGGATGATTCTTTTGAACATATCTGGATGGAGCTTTTTCAGATAAATCATCTTCCGGTTCTTCATTGGGTTCACTGTCTATACCATTGCTATTTGATGTAGAAGGAAATATGTCATCATCGTCTTCATTTGTTGTTTGTTTTTCTTCTTTTGGGGCTACAGGAGACTCATCAATAACAACATCAACACATTCAACAATCTTCTGAAGTCTTTTATTGTAACATTTATATGCTCTACTCCTAGAAGAGTAACCAAGAAGTATTCCTTCATCTGCTCTGGGTTCAAACTTACCAAGTTTTTCATCATTATTTTTGATAAAGCATCTACTTCCAAAAACTCTAAAATGCTTCACAGTGGGAGGATTACCATACCAGATTTCATATGGAGTTTTATCACTGTTTACTCAAACATGTGCCTTGTTAAGAATATTTACTGCTGTATGTGTTACTTCTCCCCAAAATGTGTCAGGTGTTCCGGAATCATCAAGCATATCTCTAGCCATTTGTTGAACTGTTCTATTCATTCTTTCTGCTATGCCATTTTGTTGTGGAGTGTCTGCTGCTGTAAACTGTTTTTTATGCCATGTTGTTCACAAAATTCAAGGAATTCATTTGATGTATATTCTCCTCCTCGATCAGATCTAAGACATTTGATTTTTAGATCTAATTCATTTTCAACCAGAGCTTTGAATATCTGAAATTTCTCAAATTCTTCATCTTTATGTTTAAGCAACCCAATCCAACTCATTCTAGAGAAATCATCAATAAATAAGATATAGTATTGTTCACCACGAGGTGACTTTTTCCTTACAGGTCCACATATGTCAGTATGAATTATTTCAAGAGGCTTACTTGATGATCCTTCCTTGGCATTAAATTGCACTCTGGTCTGCTTACCGAATTGGCAAGATTTTCATATGATACTTTCAGGTAGAGTAATATTGGGAAGACCACGAACAGCTTTAAGTCTGCTTGATTTGTTGATCTGAGAAAAGCTCAGATGCCCCAACCTTCTATGCCATAGCCAGTTTTCTGAAGATTTACTCAAGTAACATTTTTATTTGCAGTTCTTCAACACATACAGGTTGCTTGGAGTCCTTTTTCCTTTTATAATTGTTTTACTTGTATCAAGATCACGTACCACACATTCTCTTGAACTAAAGACAACTTCAGTTCCTTGATCACACATTTGACTTACACTTAATAGGTTATGCCTTAATCCATCCACATACATGATGTTATTAGCCTTCACCTTTTCTTTTAGAAACACAAACCCTTTTCCCTTAATTACAGCAGGAGTATCATTTCCAAATGTAACATTCTTTTCCTTTTCTAGAGCACTATATGCAAGAAGTTTTTTTTTGTCACCTGTCATGTGTCTTGAGCATCCACTATCAATGTACCATTGATTTTCTTCACCTTCTGCAAATAACGCTATGCCACAATTTTCAACCTGTAATTCCTTCTTTCTCCATACTTTGGAGCTTGAAGGAAGATGCTCTTTTGGCTGAACTTTGCTCCTACATTCAGATTCTTCATGGCCAAAGTTATTGCAATAAGCACATTCAACTTAATTTAGAAGAGGATAAAAGTTGTTATATGTATTCTTCTTTGTTTCACTATCAATCCTTTTCTTTCTTTCTTCTCTTGTCATGATGGTTTTATATGCAACACATTGAACAGCTTTATGACCAAAATTGTGACATGAGAAACATTGTCCATTGAAGAAGAAATTTATGCGATCATGAAATCTTCTACTTGAATTTACCTGTTGATTGGTGTTTCTTTGAAAGATATTCCTGTTAATGTTCTTTGAATTGAGATGATCGTGCTTTACCTGTAAAGATTCTTTATTCCCTTGCTGAGTGGCAGAATGTTGTAAAC
The DNA here is from genome assembly GCA_034641835.2 of Pinus albicaulis. NCBI lineage: Eukaryota > Viridiplantae > Streptophyta > Pinopsida > Pinales > Pinaceae > Pinus > Pinus albicaulis. The sequence goes on along the minus strand of CM076577.1, from coordinate 1,079,174,230 downwards.
CAGCTGTAGCTGCTTTTAGATAATTTGGTGCTGAAGCTTGAGAAGATTCTCCGATATATCCAAGACCTGTCTTTATAAGAGGAGAACGTTGTACCTTGATAATCTCATCTAAGGTTTCAGATCCTCTAGAAAATCTAAGATTCAGAGTCTTTACTTTCTCAAGTTCTTTTCTTAAACTTACCACTTCACATTCTAATTTCTCATTGTGTTTCTTCTCCTTTTCAATCTGATTTTCCAGAGTCTCTATGGTTATTTGCCTTTCTTCTAAGAGTATTTTACTTTCTTCTAAGCGTATTTTGAGTTGATTGTTTTCTTCAAGAAAATATTTGTCCTCTAGAGCATCCACAAAGGTATCCTTTTCTTCTCTAGATTCTTTTTCAAATGCCATGAGAAGTCTAAGATCTTGTTCACATTCTTCCTCACTATCAGATAACCCATCATTGTCTTCATGAGTATAGTAACTTTTTCTAGTGCTAGACCGGTTCTTATTCCTTCTTGCTACTTCCTTCCCTTTTGCAAGTGTTTCTTTATAAGGACACTTAGCAGCATAATGACCAACTCTTCCACAATCAAAACATTTGAAAGGAAGATTACCTCTAAACCGTCCTGTGCCAAGTTGAAGTTTCTTTACAAAATTTACCTCATCTTCTTCTGAAATATATCCTGATCCTTCTGCTTCTTGTACTTCTTTCTCTTTTGTAGAAGCTCTAAAGATGGCTTATTTGACTTCAAATGGTCCTCCTCTTCTCATTTCATATGCAGTTAGTATGCCATGAAGTTGCACCACAGTAAGATTTTGAAGATCATGTTTTTCTTCAAGGGTAGAAACTTTTGACTCAAATTTTTCCGTTAGTGATCTTAAGATTTTCTCAACCAAAGTAGATTCAGTTATTGTTTCTCCCAGATTTCTCATACGATTTACAACATCATCAAGACGTAAAAAGAAACTGGCAATACTCTCATCACTATGCATCTTTAAATTTTCATATTCAATTCTGAGAGTTTGGAGTTTTGCACTTTTTACCTTTGCATCACCTTCATAGCTTAGAATTATTTTGTCCCAAATTTCCTTTGTTGTATTCAGCTGCATGACTTTGACAAATTCTGATTCAGTTAGACTTCCTGTTAGAGCATTGACCGCCTTGGCATTTGTTTCATAATTCTTCTTTTTTGTCAGATCTGTTGGTACTGCAGCTGGATATTGATATCCTCCTTCAAAAATGGCCCATACATCTGCTCCCAGAGACTAAAGATAGGATCTCATCTTGTTTTCCAGAAGATTAAATTATTTCTGTTAAAGAGCGGAGGCCTGATAGATGCTAATCCATCTTGATTTCTCATCTTGCTTGATCTTCCTTCTAGCGGCTAAGCTTTTTCAGAAGGACCTGCTCTGATACCAATTGTTGGGAAAAATACTGAGAGGGGGGGTGAATCAGTATTTAGTGCTAACTGAAAAATTTTTAATTTTTCTTGCTTTTAAACCCATACGCTACTTTACTGAACACAACTCGCGTATACACGTGGATACCCTTAAGGAAACTTGTGTATGCATAGAGATCTAATTATGCACTTAATTCTTAACTTAGATCATTGCATCATTCATTCATCAGATGTTTAGTAAGCAGTAAACAGGTGCAGTAAGAACAGAATAAATCATCACACACACATGAACACCAGGATTTAAGGTGGAAACCCAATTCGGGAGAAAACCACCGCTGTCGTCGTCTCAGTCTTCAATATTTATTATATAAAGAAAACTTCTTACAACTATGTACTGGCGCAGACTCATACCAGCACGCAGGCACCCACCTGCAGAAGGCTACAACCTTATCTCGTTTACCAGCCTCTCCTGGAAGGGAGCTACAACCCCCTGCTCTCGTTTACCAGCCTCTCCTAGAAGGGAGCCACTACCCCCTGCTCTCGTTTACCAGCTACCACTGGAAGGGAGCTACTACCCCCTTACTGAAGGCTTCAACCCTCAACACCACTACAGACCACATTTCATCAATTTTCAAACTGGATCAAACAGCTTCAACACAACCCTTCACTTATCAACAATCATACTTTGCCCATTACTTCAAACAGAACAGTGAGACCACTGTAACCAGAATATCAGAGATAACCCAGACTTCAGAATAGATATGTAGATGTAAACTCAACCCATAACATTCATTAATTCAAATATCATACACTAATTTTATTCGCTGAAGTCGCGTGTATACGCGCTTTTGTGCATACCAACCTACGTATACATCTGTGCATTCTTCAGAAAAACCCTAACTTCCCATGCGCGCTTTGCATGAATCGAACCCGCGTATATACGCGCCTTTTATGAAACGAACCTGCGTATAGATCTATAACTTTTCAGGACTTTGCAGCTCTTTAGATCAGATAAACAATTCAGAACTCATCCTTTACTTCAGCAAAGATTTTCCAGATCACAGATCTAAACATTCCATAAACAGATCTAGAAAATACATAGACATTTCAGATCTAGAGATCCCTCTTCATTAATTTCTTCATAGGTGCATTATGAATTCAGATCTATCAGCAAAATGTTACCCATTCCATGCAGATATACTTCAGAGTGAAGTATTCATTAAAACCCAGACACATGCACACATTTTCACTATGATCTTCTTCTCCTTATATAGGTTCACCCTTTATCAATACCATGAGTCAAAACCACACAACCACTGATGGTATTCTTGGACAGGATCAATTTGACAACTCGGCGCTCAATAATGTGGCTCAAAACCATGGTAATGCCCCTTGGTTTTATGAACTTAGAGCGCAAATAGGCATACGTGACTTGGTACGTACTTTTCCACGTACATACACTACTTCGCTTTAACAAACCCGCATATGCTTTGTGACATACCATTTTCATCATTGCTCAAGCCCTTTCAGGAATTCCTTTCTCCATTACATCTGAACTGCTCTGTAGATACATCAGATTTACATCATTAATAAACTCATCAAGTCAACTTCCATCAAGGACAACTTTATTAAGTAGGTTGCCATCAACTTTATCAAGTAGGTTGCCATCAAGGACAACACTCTGCATCATGTTGCCAACAAGTTGAGTTTGATTTCATGAGTGTAAAAACCAACATTCACATTGCCATGTTTATCATTGTAGCTCTTGTTGGACAAGCAACATGAAAAATACTCAAAGAATGACCCATCCAAGTAAGGAGGCATCGTGGCCAGAACAATGTGTCCACAATACAATGAATGTTGTGAAACTTTTCCAAACAGAAGGATCTCTAGGATTCAAATCAATACAAAAATCATAACAAAAAAGTATAAAAACCTACATCAAGCCAAAAATAGTTGGACTTGGCTCACCAGTTATATGGTGTTCCATAGAATTTAACATGCACAGAAAACTCCCCAAACATTATGCCCAAAGAAAACATTTATCTTTAAAATAAATAAGACACTGGAGATCTATGGTAGATTCAATATCATATAACCACAATGGGAGTTGAATAGAGAGAAATATGCCTTGGGGTGTGGTGATTAATAATTTAAGACCAATTTGTTTTTAAATCTAGAAAAGCTCTGGTTTCAAAACATAACTCCATGCTTATTAGGTGCACACATTCTTGCTAGGGAGTGAAAACTCCATGGTGAAAGGGCCACCAACCTAGGTGGAAGGGCTAAAACCTTCTTAATTGAGGACTTCTAAGGATCAATTAGAATGTAGGTGGGAGATGAGAAATGATTCAAATGATAGAGAAACATAAACAACAAAGTCGTCCATGGGAATGCAGTCCGCATATGATGCAATATTTCTTCTCAAGTCACTTGACTTGTTGTCAAGGATAGTAAATGTGCAACAATGACTTAGGGTGCATATTGTATGTCAGTAGAAGATTTGTAAATGTATAGATAGCTTTTACCATGTATGGAAGCAATAACTGTACAAGTATAATCTCACACCATTGCATCAACAAGAACAAACACAGGGAAAATATGCATAGGTTTGAGATATTAAATATTGATGAGCTTATAAATTTTTTGGCTATATCAATATTTATGGGTTCTCAATATTGATAAGACTATAAGACTTCTGGTTATATACAAGTGTAGAAGAAACATTTATGGGTTCTCAAAATTGATAAGCCTATAAAACTTCTGGGTGTTGTCAAAAGTCTGAAGAAATACTTATCGATTCTCAGTATTAAGTCTCTAAAACCTTTTGGTATATTCTCCATTATGAGATAAGAGTTGGTTTGGACTACCAAGGTTTACTTGCCTTAATAATTGAACATGTGGTTAGATATAAACACATAATACTTGCTTATTTGTTACACATTTGAATATGCCCACAAACAGAAATACGACATTCTTCATTCTGAAATCAGACTTGAAGAGACAAGCGAGGTTTGTGTTTGCAATGTTGATGGATTCTTGAGACTAATAAGCCTATAAAACTTGGATCAGACATACGAGGTTAGTGTTTTCAATGCTAACAGGCTATTAATACTGATAAGCATATGAAACTTCCGAGTATGTAGTGACACAGTAAAAATACTTATGGGTTCTCCAGACAAAGCCCCTAAAATTTTGCGTACATTTATTTGTTAAGTTTGAAAGGTGCCCCAAAATAGAGATAGTGACATTCCTCATTATGAAATTAAAGTAGGATGTGACCAACAAGGGTTGTGTTTGAAGCACTTATCAGTTCCCAATACTGATAAACCTATAAGATTTTGGGTAAGTAAAAAGACAGAAAAAGCACTTATGGGTTCTCAACGCTGAGCCTACAAGATTGTTGGGCTTGTTTATTTTTCCAATTAAAATATGCATACAGGAAAAAATAGTAACATTGTTCATTTCAATGGATATAGGTACAAACACACAAAAAAAATACTTATCGGTTCTCAGATTAAATCTCTAAATTTTTTTGGGTATGCTTATTTGTCAAGTTTGAATATGCCCACAAATAGAAAAAATGGCATTCTTCATTCTGAAATCAAACTTGGATCAGACCAACAAGGTTTGAATTCTCAATGTCGATGCGTTCTTGACACTGATAAACCTCTAAAACTTTTAGGTATGCACAAAAGCCCCAAAAATACTTTTTGGGTCCCAATGTTAGGTCTTTAGTAATATTCTTCATTATGGGATCAGAGTTGGATCAAGCTAACAAGGTTTCATTATGAAATCAAAGTTGGATCAAACCAACAAGGTTTCTATTTGGAATATTTAAGAATTCTCTATATTGATAAGCATATAAAACTTTTGAGCATGTACAAAAATAGAAAAGGTACTTACAGGTTCTCTAGACAAGACTTGTAAAACTTTTAGGTCTAGTTATGTGTTGAATTTGAATAAGAATACAAATAGAAACAACATTCTAGATGTACAAACACATAAAAGTACTTACGAGTTCTCAAGACTAGGTCTCTACAACATTTGCATATATTATTTGTTGAATTTGAATATCTGCACCAACAGGAACACAACCTTCTAGATTATCAAATAAACGTTGGATCAAACCAACAAATTTTACTTGCCTAAGAATACAATGCAAGCGACAAAAAATAAAAATGTGCACCCTACTCTGCTCAGCTTTTGTCAATAATAGAGAGCCCAACTTTGTATCAGTTATTTCTCTTCTTCGCACATGAATGCATGCATACCAACACATACCTCCTTAACAACAACAGGATCTACAACAACACCATATCTCTGTACAGAAAACTGGATCATTAATTATTATACATTGTCTCAAATTCTTCCAACATTTAAGGCGCTCTCAACGTTCTTCTTCTGCGTTAATCTCAAAACCTTAGTTCACCACTTTTGCATGAAAATTAAGTTGTTTCCAACTGCTTATATACTGCCTTCTTGCATATCTTCTCTACATATAGGTTGTGTTTACTGCAACTATGCCATTTTGTGAAACTTCAAGACAGAACAGTTAATGTAGCTATCAGTAAAAAAAACCACAACTAGTCATTCACTGTAAATCACATAATGCAAATTCAAGGCAAGCATATTCCAGCCACACATGAGAAATTGCAAGGTGTGCAGCAGTAGGATATAGGTCACACAATGTATGATAAACAAAAACTAATAAAAATGTAAATGAACTAAACGAGGCATTGCTGACCAGAGAACCTAAGTACTTTTGAAAAGAATGAAAACGATTAATCATTATAACATCTTATCTTCTCTGCAATTGAAGCAGTAATCTCCTTAAATTTGGCTTCAATGAATCTGGTCTGAATGGTGGTTCTTTGCTCTTTGTTGGAATTAGAAACTAGTATGCAGAGGTACCTGAAATATAAATAATTGAATTCTTGAAAATACTCCCCTTGATAGAGGCCAGTGCTACAGGAACCACGGAAGCCATGGCATGCATCTACCAGAGTCCTTTGTACAGATGGACAACTAATTTCAAATCTTCGAGCGAGTCACAACTATAGCTGTTGATGTTATATTCAAATCAACGATTAATCATGACTCAATCATCTAACATAACATTGAATGGCACATATTATGATAGAAAGTCACCTAGGGGAGTTGTTTTCAAAGAGAAACACCTTACGACATAACAAGATTATAAATTCTTATTAAATATTCTATTATAAAACATATTATAAATTATTATAATATCTTTAAAACAATATTACAAATTCTTATTAAATCTTCCAAATAATAGAAATATTTAACCCCAATTGAAACATGTCTACTTCAAGTTTCATATACAGTTATAAATTGCCGAAAATTTGAAAAATTATAAAATATAAAAAAATATATACATATTCACTAATATTGATTTTATTAGAGTGCAGTCTTTTAAACACTCATTCTACTCGTTGGGAAGTGCAAAGGCTATATGCCTTCCCTTATTTTATGGGAAAGTAAAGCATCATTGTACTCGTTGCAAAGTGCAAAGGCATCATCGCTTAAAGGTTGGTTTGATTTATTCAAACTTCAAACCAGAATTTTTGGCTCTACTTTTGGTTTAATTTATTCAAATTTCAAACTGAAATTTTTGGCTCTACTTTTGGTTTAATTTATTCAAACTTCAAACCCGAATTTTTGGCTCTACTTTTTGTGAGTGGGGTCTTCTCTTTGGAAAATTAACGAACCCGAAGATCTAGAAAAGGTTTATGATTTTCTTAATTTTAGCAAGACACGGGTATTTTTGAATTTAATTTATGTGAGTAAAGTTATTTTTGGGAAAATTAACCCACCCGAAGATCTTAAAAACATTTCAAAAAGATTACAAAGATATCGGAAAGAATTGATTCTCTTCTGTGAATGCAGCTATATATCTACACTAAGAAACTCCATTTTCTCATCCACAAACCATTTTGTCACGGAAGAGATGCAGATTACCACAATGCTTCTCCTCGTCTTTTATTTCCTTCTCTTTCTCACTCCTTTTGTGGTTTCCAATGGTGTGTGAAACTAATGCATGAATGCAGAATATGGGGAAATTCCTTCAAGAGGATGATAGAGTGTTTTAAACTGAAATTGAATTAACCCTTTAAGATGTTAAAAATACACAATGGGTCAAGTAGTGAGACTTGACTATAATGACTAGTTGTCGAATGACTAGTTTTTGAATGAGTCATGTCATGGATGCATTAACATTTTTAGTGGCATTGATTAGTTAGCGTTGTATGACTAACTAATAAAATCCTATATGCATGAATGGGTTTTTCTTAAATATTATTGCAAGTTGTGAACAAGTAGTTACTTCACGTGTCAGAATGTTGGTAATAGTACACTATTGGAATTGGAAATGTTGGACTGCTACCCTAATCGTTATTGACACATACGCATTAATGAATATTTATATATACTTTTACGCATGACAACATTGTATGCAAGAAACTAAAATTAATTTGAAAGTGAACATTTTTTGTTTTTTTTAACAATGCATATTTATGATTAGTGTTGTTGATGAGATTACGCATGGTTAGCTTAATGGCAACAAGAAAAACCTGTGAAAGTAAAATAGTGTCATGAAAAATTGCAACGGTAATTGATAAAGTATCATGTTATAATGCGCATGATTGTGTTATTTGGGAAATAATAATGTATAACACATGTATGTTATTCATGTTCCCTGTTAATCTAGATATCATTAGGCCCATGTGGAGGGCCAGGTATGATGTATGATGTACATAAAGTTTCTTTTTCTTTATGTATAATGTGCATATAGTTCATTATGTAATTTACTATGGGAAACAATGTTAAAAGATAAATTTAACATGCCAGACAGCTTTCAACAGTTGTGAAAGGCTAGAAGGCCTTGGGTTGATGGTGTTTGCCTGCCTGGAGGGGTTGATGGCGCTTACTTGCCCGGATTTCCTCTCCCCAGAGATATATTACCTCATTAAGGGAAAAGAGTTGGCCAAGATGGTGAAGAGGGAAAAACCTGAGGCAAATCTATTGATTTTAGATCCTATTGGAGGAGGTCCAAAATTCCTCATAGACAGGATGTTGTTAGAGGAATAGCCATGATGTTGCCAAGAGGAATCCTAAACTAGACCTTGAGTGGTTATTGGAATTCTTGAGTTGGTTTGCCAGTGGAATTCCATACTGGACCTGGAATGGTTTTTTGCCAAATAACTATGTGGATGTGAAAATGACTTGATTTGGTTGTGGAAACCAACTCCCATGGGTTGGGAGGAGCATTTTTGTTTGCCATTGTGGTTTTCATAGCGGAACAAGTTAAGTAATTAGTTATGTGTTAAATTAAAAATGAATTTTTATATGATTGTGTAAATATCTTATGTAGATATTAAGCGGAAAAGAGCTTAGCGCTCGGAAAATGAATTACTAAATGTATAAGCTCATTTATTTTATTACTATTTTGTTTGAATGTCTTAGCAGAGGCTAGGATATGCCCATGGTGCATTGATTGACCATTGGTACGGTTAGAGAGCTAGGTGCTCTCTGAGTACTTTTTGAAGTACTGAGTGGATGTCTTTAGCAGGAGCTAAGACATTTTGCACGTGATGCATTGATTAGAGGGTTGGTGCTCTCTGAGTACTTGTGGAAGTACTCTGATTAAAACATATCTTAATATTGCATGAATGTTTGATAGTTGCAAGTATTTCATTTGATTGAAACTATGTGACTAATGTGATTGAATTTTTTAGCCATACATTACAGGCTCTTTCCATGGAGTTTTGATGGGTTGTTCAACCATTCTCAGAGAGCTTGTGTAAAAGTCATCATTACTTCCATTAGTAATTGGTAAGTAATGGTAAGTTGGTATAGATATTTCTCTATATTTTTATGAATTTGAATAATGGGTAAGTGGTTAAAATGGAAATGAAATATTTTTTTGAGCTATACATGCTTATGACTATGGATTAAAACATTATTGTTTCAATTAATGGAATTTAAGGAAAATAAAGAGTTTCATTGTGAAGGGGAAGGACCCCTTTGGGTTGTTTATATTATTATATCATGAGTATAAAAGTTAAGTCCCAGTAAGGGATGAACACCGAGGACAGGTGTTCTCTTAAGGGGGGGAGTATGTAACACACCTACCTTAGAAGCTTCAGTAAAAATGATATAATTACGAGTATAATTTTACTATCTTTTCCACCAAGAATAGCTAGAGTCAAGATTCAGTTGGATGTAAAACGAATTCTTGATAACTGTGTATTAATTCTTTCCATATATTGGTGAAAATAGGAAGAGATGGGCAGAATAAAATATATGCGGTTTCGCTACAATGGATTACTATAAGGATTAAAATTCTAGCTTCATGGGGGAAAATAAAAACTAGTTTAGGATCTTTGTAGTGTGAAAAAGAATTACGTTGGCCTGAACTCTGCCAAAGCAGAATCTTGGAGCCTGAATGCACTGCATCTTGGAGAACTTGAAAGAGAGTATGTGGTTATTTAGCTAAAATTTCTTGAAAATAATAATCTCTTGGAAATATTGCATCTCTAGATGAATTGTTTCAACTTCTTGATTTAGATGTATAAAGGTTAAGATAACCTTAGTATAGTTTCCTAGTTTTATGCATAAAAGATGGTTATCTGTGATAATTTATTGAAGGGAAGGTTATGATAACCTTAGTATATTTTCCTAGTTTTATGCATAAAATATTGTTATCTATGATAATTTATTGAAAGGGAAGCATGAGAACCTACATGTAGAAAGGCAAAGAAACTAGGTTATATTAACTTCGTTTTGAAAAAGAAGTATGTATTTGTTTACATGAAAAATAATAGTTAATAATGGTAGAATTCTATGAAGGAAATATGTTGTGCATACATTAAAGAATTTTAAGAAGGGAATATGTTGTGCATACATTAAAGAAGAGATATTATGATAAGCTCTTTTGTTTTAAAGATATGTTCTTTGCATGGATAGAAGGAATATTGAGCTATGTTTCCTTAGGAAAAATTATATGTGATTTACATTATGCTATCATAACTATTATGTTAGTTTCTACATATGCATGCAATATTTGTATTACCTTTCGTTGGAAAGAATATACATATTTGTATGTGGGAAAAGATAACATGTTGTGTTAGACTACATTGTAAAATATTGTTAGTATAATATTTGAAAAAGAAGAGATGTATTTGTATGCTTTAATTGCATTAGTTTTACAGAAAAGAAAATATGTGCTTACATGCTCTCTTGTGTTAAGAATTCCTTTGGGAAGACTCTTTTGGAAACTATATGCATCGCATGCATAGGAAAAACATTCAACGTGTTAGCTTTATTATATTTGCATGCTCCAAAAGCAATAGTTGAAGGGATATTTCTTTTGTTAAATTTTAAGTAACACGAATGCACATTGTGGCATTTTCCATTTAAGGAATTCCTAGACAGTTGTAGTGATTTGTCTTGTACGAATGTGAGCGTGTGTGAGAAGTGTTATGATAATGTAGGGATTATTTGACATGAATTGATAATTACTTGCTCACACTAATGTAGAGATGTTAGAAGAAAGAATGTTGTGATATTGTATTCACATATCATGTATGCACATGAATAAGTGTTAAAGGATCACTTAAAGATTGATTATTTATTGATTAAGGCTTTATCTAATCATGATATAAAAGCTTGTTGATGATATCAATGACAGGAAATGATGGTGACTTATGAGAAGGAAATATTATGCTTAACATGGTGGCAGGTAAATGATTAATGCTTCATGCAGATGAGTGTGAGCTGCAAGATGGTCCATTGTACGATGGTGCATTTTAGGTACATCCATGCCACTGAGATATGAAGATATGAATATTAGTGGGTAAATGCTATCGTAATTATTGTAATGCCTTTAAGCTAGATATTTGTATATTTCCTTGTAAGATTTATAACGATGTTTAAGGGATGGTCTCCCTTATAAGCCATTGAGTGAGGGTTGAACACCCTCACGAGCGTTTAATAATAAAATTAAACGTTTGCTAGTTTTCACCCTACGGGGTCTCCAGAGTATATTGGTGTTCAATGATGTGATTGATTATTGTGTCAAATTGATGATGTCGATTCCTTTCTTGTTGTTATGTTCATAGTGTCAAGTATGTGATGACTACATGAATAATGAAATGAATGCAAGGTTACATCATACAATTTTATGTTAATGTATTAGAATAGAATTTTTTTAATGGTTAAGCAACTTACTATTCTTATACAAAGGTTACACTATGAACTGGTGAACATTCTATCTAATGATTAGTAAGGAATATTTAATAGTGATTTGGATAGTTACCCATGGGTAACTTGTATAAAAAAATTTAACTCCTTGCATTTCCATGTGAAGTTATCAGTGTATGTTACAAGTGGTATCAGACCTAAAGGTTGCAGCACTGGCGCCTTTGGGATTTGTTAAGTGAAATGAAAATTGAGCTATGCTACTAATGGAAATTAGTTAAGGTATGATTCTAGCAATCTACATAATGATTGATATATGATTCTAGAAATCTACATATTGATTGGTATATGCAGTAGTCTACTTTTGACATGAGATGCATGATTCATGTTTATAACTACATTGAAGAGTAATAAGTAATAAATACTGCTACAAAATGGTTTTCATAACATTGGAATATTGTTGACGATAAAAGACAATAAAACCTTTGTTGTACTTATGAACAACTTGAGTACTCACTAGTGAAAGTGAGAGTTTACTATTAACATTTGGGTAAATGACATATTACTCATACATTTAATGAAAATAATTAAAGCTACCATGCACTACTTCAAAAAGATGAATGGTTTCCACACTAACACCCCATGTCTCTCACACTCACCATCCTCATCCCACCAATGCTTCTGATCAACATGCTCTACTTGCTTTCAAGTCTACAATCACATATGATCCCTACCAATCATTAGCCACTACCTGGAAATCAAATGTTTCATTCTGCGAGTGGATGGGCATCATATGTAGCAGGCACAGGCAGAGAGATGTTTCCCTCAATGTACAATCTCTCCTTTCTTAGAGTACTCAACCTTCGCAATAATAGTTTCCACGGTCACATTCCTTATCAATTGGGAACCCTCTCTCACTTAAAGATGCTTCGTCTATCTCACAATAAACTACAGGGTTCCATTCTGCCCACTCTCAGTAGTTGTCGCAATTTTCGGAACTTGATTCTGTCCTATAACAATCTGACATGATACATTCCCCCACAACTATGCGCTCTCCCCAAGCTAGTATTCATGTTCGTGGGAGTTAACAATTTGATGGGAACAATCCCGAACTACTTGGGAAACATATCCTCTTTGTAGGGTTTAGAATTAGGTAACAACAACCTTCCCGAAAATGTTCCTTCAAAATTGGGTATGCTAAGCATTCTTTCCATGGAGTTTAACCATCTCACGGGACGCATTCCGTCCGAG